>VXAA01000102.1:121301-142393 GCA_013399115.1 Anseranas semipalmata | reverse complement strand
AAAAAAAAAAAAAGAATCAAATCCTAATTTAAACAAGGACTCAAAATAGTCCAAGGAGTTTAAATTTTACTGACAATGTTCTCCAATGCTACAGGGCTTTGCATGGTCCCTGGAACAGAAGAACCAGTAAAACAGCATTAGATCATCAAAATACGAACCAAAGCACCACATCAGTAAAAATATTTCAGTGGTTAGGTGTTTTTTTCTTTTTTTCTCTTGAGAACACATGAACAAAAAAAAAAGGAAAGATAACCTAGTCATCACCCTGAAGTCTGTATGATGAGGAACCTTTTAACGTAAAGCTATTTTTTCCAAATATTTTGAGAGGCAGGTGAAGCTCTATCCAAGCAGCTGAATTGATATATAAAATCAAAAGGAAGTGATTGATATTTTACTAGACACAAAACAAAAAACATAAGTGATTCCAACTAGTAATAGTATTTATCTAAACTCCTCCATCCTCTCTAACAAGGTTCTACTTAGAACTTTCCAGCATGGGAAAACTGCCTGACTGCTCTGTTTGAATCATAAGTGGTTAGATCTACAGACTTTTAGATTTTCTTCCCTTAATTCTTTTGAGTGGTTGATGTGCTCTTTGGACACAAACTCTGCTTATCCGTTCACCTAAACTAGATTTAAAAAACAGCTGCCTCAGGTCCCCAGAACAATCTGTGACCCTTCTGGCACCTCAGCTACTTATGCAGTAAGTTTGCAGGGCATGAACCTAATGAACATTGTGACTTGAAGTTTAGCTCTTTAAGGTCACATGATAGCCAAAGCAAACAACAGGCTTTCAATATGCTTCCAACAGTCTTAACAAAAGATCTACTGTCTATCTGGGATTGCCCAATGCTCAACATTCTTTAGGATTTGGGTATGAACATATGCTGGCATAGACCTGTACTGGCACCTAAAGCAGATTTTTCACCATGTCTACCCATTCCCAACTCTATCTAGCCTCTTTTCTTATGTTGGCACAAATGTTTGTGCAACCACAAAATCATGGAAAAATCCCTGCAGATTAAACCTAACACAGCACAAAAACAGTTAAAGAATTTTTTAAAAACGAGTTGTGTGTTATTTTTTGTGATAGACATTTTGCAATATACCACGATTTTAAGTTATTTAAGTTCTAAAGTCCCAAAGGCATGTGTTTTTCATTACTCCTTCTAGCTGAAAGTTCCAAAATAGATTCTTGAGATTGCTTTGTTTAAACTTTGCTATAGAGTAAAATAAAAAAAGTAGCAATTCTTTTACAGTTTGCTTATTCCAAATAAACGTATGCTTAGCAACTACTAGATTATAAGAACTAATAAACCTAATTCATTACTTAAAATACTGGTACTACATAAAAGCAAGCGTATCCTACATTGATATACTGTAACATATTTAAAACATTGTTTATTATGCAATAAGCTGATACTCTACAGCACAAGCTTCTTTTGTTTCTTTCTACCATTATAGTTTCTTCTAGTTGAAAAATAAAAAGAAATACCTAATGGACAGAAGCCAACACCCAGTGAAGTACTGTTTTTATGGATTGTTCTCAGAGCCAGCTGAGATGCAATGCTGTAAATCAACTATAAGACCTCCCACTCCATGGTGCTGCAGTACCTTAACAACCTTCAAGACTGACATGGAAATAAAGCTTATCATAGAAGCATAAAATTACAGAATGGTTGAGGTTGGAGGGGACCTCTGGAGGTCATCTGGTCCAGACTCCCTTTTCAAGCAGGGACACCTAGAGCCAGTTTCACCAGAACTACATCCAGATGACTTCTGAATATCTCCAAGCACGGAGACTCCACAATCTCTCTGGGCAACCTGTGCCAGTGCTCAGTCACCCGTGCAAGAAAAAAGTGTTTCTTGATGTTCAGACAGAACCTCCTGTGTTTCAGCTGGTGCCTGTTGCCTCCTGTCCTGTCACTGGGCACCACTGAAAACAGCCTGGCTCCATCTTCCCTTACAGACCCAAGCTGATCTTGTGTCACAAGGTGGCTCTTTACTGTATTCCATTTCAGCACATCCCCTTGTTTATATAATGTCAGGATTTTTATGTTTTCTGAGGTTTTAAAGTCTTTCATTATGCTGGATAACAGAAGACTGATGGTAGAAACATCTTGTTGTACTTGCCTGGTCTACAAACAGCCTGTCAGGAAAAAAGTGGCTGTAAGGCATAAATAAGTTAGCTATCCCCAGTTCAAACAGTATTCTGAAGGGCTTTTTAAACAAACAAATCAGATACAAATCAGATGGGAAGTGCTCTTACCCTGAAAAGTGACCACAAGCAAATTAGCATTTAATTACTGAGAAAACAATGAAAAATGTGAATGTTAGTCATGCACATAAGGCAAACAAGCAAAAAAGTAAGTAATCTCACTGCACAAATTCAGTTCCAAACAGCTCTAACTCTTAATTTTAATTTGCTACTTCTAGCACGCTTTTTCCTCTGTTTTGAGAGGAACACCATCCCAGGAAAAATATTATAAAAGTTGCATTTTTTCTTGCTCACTTGTGCATACTCTTTACTTACACAACTTGGTACTTCCTGCAGTCAGCAATTATAACCTACTGCTGCTAAAGCAAACCATCATAAAACTACGTGTTTTTTTTTCCTAAGATACTGAGATAAAACAGACATAAATATAAATATTTTTTACCTCTTCTGGTAGTTAGAAAAGTATTTTAAAATACCAAGATACTGAAGAATGTTTCAATAAAACACTTGTTTTAAAGTAACATGAATGTTGGCAAAGTACATGGGAAGCAGGACAGAGGCCTTGGTGAAAATATAGAGTGATTTTTAATTTAGTTAATAAGAAAGCATGACAGTGTGAGATTTGCATTTTGTATGTATGTTGTTTGACTTGGACTTCATTATCATGAGAATTATAATGATGACAAAATGAACCTTCACTCCCCCACCACTACTGTTCTGTATTTCCATCCTTTACATTCATACTTTCTGCATCTCTGGTTTGCCGTATGTATTTGAAATCCAGTAGGCAACATACACCAACATTAAATCATGAAGGTCCTCTCTGCACATAGAAGCAGGACAAAGAGATGCCTCTGGCCTAGTTCAAATCACTTTTCCAAGTTCTGAAATCTACCCCGATCACTTCACTTTCAGGGAATAGTTATCACCCAGTGAAAGTACCTGAGATTTACCCAATCAAGTAGATCTTACAACAGAGCTTCACCAAGTCATATTAGGGAAAAATAGCTGTGTAAGTGAAAGATTATGTCTAGTTTGGGGAGATACGCTTGTTGTAAACATTAAAACAGTAGAAGGCTGGAAAAATGAGTTGGATTTCTCATGGGAAACTAATTCAGTTTCCAGAAGACACTCCAAAGTAGAAGGAAACAGAGTCGGTAAATTAAGTAAAAACATCTTATTTTGTCTGGGATTACTCATGTTATATATTTCTAATCTACGGAGGTTCGGGGACACATTGCACAGTCTATATTTTGTTCCTATTTCTACAAGACTCTGCAAAGGTAAACTGAGAACTGCCAAGTGCAGAGCGGTGGGACTGTGAGGAAACTTGCACCAAGCCACATTGGATTCTCAGGAAGACAGCACTAGATCTAAAAGACAATTAGACTAGGGAGTTAGCTCTCATGTCCCTTGAAAATAGTATGGTTACCAAACTCAAACCAGAAACCAGACAGTGAAGACACCTCAGGTCACAGAAACTTTAGACACAGGTCTAAACTTCTGAAGCCAAACACAGAAGCTTAGCTGAGTCTTACCAAAATAAAAACCTAAAAATATAGAACATATTACACATTTCAGCTCACATTAATTTGTGAGGAAATTCTTCATTGAAGTAATACATAATTACCAAGATGACTAGTCTTGGGTTGTCACCCTGAAATAAAAATCATTCAGCTTCATAAAGAACAAAATTGTATGTGCACTGAGCCATGCCAAAAGCCTATTTAGGTTAGTATCCTGTCTCTGCCAGTAGCCAAAATGCAGGTGATGTAAAAAATTAACAACAGGCAAAAAGGTAGCCGTACTTTCCCCGCACACTCTTCCAGCAACCTGATTTGCAATTCAGAACTTTCTAAACCACAGATGTTGTTTTCATATCTAATAGTTTGCAAGTGGATTACTCTCATGAATGTGCATTGCTGATTTTAAAACTCATGTAAGCAGACAACATCCTGCAGCAAAGAATTAATTACACATTACGTAAAGACCCTTTTGTTTATTTGGAATCTGCACCTGTTAGTTTCATATTATGTCTCCAATATGTGCACCGGAAGAAAAATGTTCATATTTACCCATTTGTTATTTCTTATGATTTTAGAGATCTCCATCATAAACCCATTGACTGTTTCTTTTCCAGTTGAAAGCATACTAATCTACAAGTCTTTCTTCATAAAGAGCTTGTTCTGTATTCTTGATGAAACTTACTGTCCTCCTCTGAACCTTTTACAGTTCTGAAACTACAGTTTCCCATCAAATTCAAAATACGGACATTTACACAACAGCATTACAGTAATATACATTTTTGTCTTCTATTTCTTTCCTACTACTTCCTACCACTATCAGTTATCAGTTGCTCTTTGATCACTACTGAGCACTGAAATGACATTTCCCAAGATCTATTTCAACATCAAGGTCCTATCAAGGTCTTGTTTTTAAAGAGTAACGATCTGATCACAGTTCATTATATATGTGAATTCAGGGTTTCTTTTTTTTTTTTTTTTCCTTAGGATTTCTTTCTTCCTCAAGTGCAAAACTCAAAGTTCTTCATTTTGGATTTCCTTTGCCATTGTCCTTCAGTCTTGAAATGTTTGCTGTTTTTTTATTTTTGCATTTTCATGAGATAAATTTGCATGGTGCATTCTCAGGTCTTATTCTTTTCTACTCTTACTAATTTCCTTTCAGCTGCAAGCTTTCCCATCTCACTGCTCACTTTTCCAGTTTATTTACGAATATGTGCAGAGTGTAGAGTTGCAGAGTCTTTGCACCCTCAGCAAGTTTGCAGATGACACAAAACTGGGAGGAGTGGTTGATAGACCTGAGGGACCATCCAGAGGGACCTTGACAGGCTGGAGAAATGGGCTGACAGGAACCTCAGGCAGTTCAAGAAGAGACATGCAAAGCCCTGCACCTGGGGAGGAACAACCCCAGGTACCCATGCATGCTGGGGGGCACCCAGCTGGAAAGAAGCTTTGCAGAAAAGGACCTGTGGGTCCTGGTGGACACCAAGTTGAGCAGGAGCCAGCAACGCACCCTTGTGCCAAAGAAGCTTAACGGTATCCTGGGCTGCATTAGGGAAAGTACTACCAGCAGGTTGAGGGGGGTGATCCTTCCCCGTTATTCAGAACTGGTGAGGCTGCACGTGGAGCACTGTGTCCAGTTCTGGGCTCCCCAGTACAAGACAGACGTGGAGCTACCAGAGGGAGTCCACGAAGGGCCACAAAAATAATGAAGAGACTGAAGCATTAAAGGGACTGACCTGCCTATAAATCACAGCTGCTTGCAGAAACATGCATGTCTACATGATAATATTTCTGTGTGGATCTGCAGTTGAGTGTCCTATTTGTCACTAGTTTGCTACAAAAAGTGTTAATAGCTTTGTATTTCTGTCTATATGATGTGATCCTATCAGATAACTGGGCCAGGAAGTACAAGTAGTAGGTACAATAAAGCACTATGCCTCCAGAAATCTACTTCAGAAATATATTAATATATCTTATATATATGCATGTGTGTATATATATGTACGTGTACAAAAGGTATGTATCCTTATATAAAAGTATATACAAAGCTTCCAAGTTTTAACTTCATTAGGAAAATCTTGAATCTTCCAAGCAACTATACTGGCCCAAAAAATTGCTAAGAGAAATTCTGCAACACTCAATGTGTCTTCACACAGACTGGGAAAAAGTATTCTAGGCTGGCAGTCACTGAATTAAATCATATATAGATTGATGTTTGAATTACATAGTGGGAGTTAACAGACAAGTAGGTGTCTGAAGATATTAATAACTGAATTTTAAACATTAACAGAGAATGACCTGAAACACAGGAAGATGTACTCAATATATTGGGATAATTTTTACAGCAGTGTTTTCTGCAATTTTGTAAGTAAAATGTGTAACACAGGACTGCTCAAATCTACCTTTAATCGTCATAACAAACACGTACCTACAATAGCAGCATCTTCCAGTACTATTAGGCCCTTGATATCCATAATATTCTCCATCCCAGCTGTTCAGCTTTAGTTTTTATCTTGACATTCTATATAAACAAGGCCTCCAGGCAATACACATTAAAATTCTGTGGACCTATTTGGCTCTGTGGTTTCTACAGAGAAAGCTGAGCTCAAATACCGAAGTGCTAAGGATACTGAGCTGGGGGTTCAGTCTGAGCTGGTTCCTTTGAAACACACAGAATCCCCAAATAATTACATCTCTAATCTTTCTAGATACAAATTAAGAAAAACTTCAAAATCTGAACTGCATATCTGTACAATCAGCAAATATCTTTTTCTGTGTTCAAGAAGCTGAATCACCTCAGAACCCCAATTATGAAAAAATTCACTTGTCAGCAATCTCAATTCCTGTTTGATCAAAGGGAAACAGAAATGTGATATATCAGCACATGGTCATATTAAATTTGCTCAAAAATGGAATAAGAATACTCTGTTCTGGAATATGAATCAGAATAAGTTGGTTTATATTGGTGAAACTTGGTAAGTTTTTCCTTTCCAATTCTCCCAATAGTTCTACACTGTAAGTTAAGATGCTTGAAATGAAACTGAACTAAAAATGAATTACTCATCTCTAAACTGCTGTTCAAGTAGCTGTATACCATGCCTGCTTATATTTACAGCCTAAATCTTTGCCAACACTTTTTAGAGTAAAGTTGAGTGGTAGGAGCTTCTGTTTCTTGAACAACTCTATGATGTTTACTTATTTGTTCCATTGGAAAGGAGGGAAGAAATATGAGATTTTTATGGGATAGGTAAACCAAACAGCATGGTCATTTGCCCGGTCTCCAAGCAAGCAGAAAATCACCTGGGTGGCCTAGAACTCTAAATATCTAAGTGTTTCTATGGCCTCCACACCACCACCAGAATCCTACTTCATGTTAGGGAAATGGAAAATGCCAGCAATTGAGCTGTCAAGGAGAGATGAACCTGGCAGACCAAGAGTCTTCAGAATCTCACTCACTGACGTTTACATAAACAACGTAACTTTTCTAACTTAAGATTATTGATGGAATGTGCAGGGGAACCCTAACAAACTGTAACAATTCCAACACAAGTTGCTTTTATTCATGCAAAAATGCCCGAATACTGTTTTATTTTTTAAGATGTACTAATGTACGTGTAACAACCATGAGTGGACTTTCATCATGAAATTTCAAAGGGAATAGGACAGGGCTTCAGTTGTTTGGATTAATTTCTTCAAGTATCATGTTCACTTATATCATCACCTAAAAGCTATAATTCCTTTAATCCTCCAAAACTGACTAGTACTAAACTACTACAAGCTAAATTTAGTTCTTGCACGGTAAAAATTCAGCTCCCATTTCTATATGCAATATTTACTCAAATCGGTAAAAGTATGCTGCTATGATGTTTCTCAACATTTATTAATTCATTTCACCTTGTCTTTTTGCTTAAATTCAGCTGTTATCTCATACAGGGTACATCTCACAATGGAAAAGTATAGCCCACAATTTTAGAACAAACTTCTCCAGCTCAATTCTCACTACACCTGCAGTCTTTCCTTCAAGGATTGTTAGAATAAGTGCTTCCCAATTATAACAAGCCCAAGTATTAGGCATAGAAGATTCTCACTAAAATGGGTTATGTTTACCTGGAGTTTGCTCACAGACAACTAAATTGGAGGAAAGTAATATATCAGTTCTCTATTGTGATATCCTTCTGATCAGTCTTCAAATTTGAACTTTGCAAAATTTGACACCTAGCACTGTGGGATGGATCTTAAAGTCAGCAAAACTGACCTAAGTACCAGTCACTGTAGCAGGATAGCTGCAACTGAAATTGCAGGCCCCTAAACTAGAATTCTGAAAACAGTTCCTCATCTGTACTACAGAACTGAGTAGTCTTTATTAATTTTTAAGTCCTAAACACTGGTAGGAACTGCAGACTCTGCCTTTATCATTCTTGTTCTATCAAGGAAAGGTACATACCACCTTTACAGTAACAAAAGAGACCAAAGACTAGACAGAGACAAACAACATTATGCTGTTCCACCCACCTGGTGGTCCCTCCTCATAAAGCTTTAGGTGAGCTAGAGACAAAAGCATTAGTAAGATTGTATTCAAGTTTCACACAGGGCACTTACATTTTCACACTCATTAAATATGTATCCTAGCAGACAGTCTGGCAGACTCCCTGCTTTTTATTCATTGCTATAAACATATACCTTAGTCAGTATAGAAAAAAATTTCCATAGCCAACATATGACATATGCCCCTGGATGGTAGAAATAAAACATACAGGATATTACTAATGATAAGTAAAGTATGAGGCATGCTTCACTATTTTGCAAAGAAACTACACTGTAACATGCATGTTTTTCCCTAATGCATACAAAATCAAACACGAAATAAACACTAGATGTTTTGGACAACCTACAAAATTCAAGTAAATGCTTAAGATGTGGTCAGATGTGTAATCACAAAGAAATTATTTGAATACAAAGCAGCAATAACGTTTAGAAATATAGACAACACATGCTCATTTGAATCTTTGTCATGATACCGAGCAAGCTGTACTGTGCATGAGCATTTCTAAAAGAAAATGTACACGCATTCACTGGTAGATCTGGTGAACTGAAGATACAACCTGCAGCTTTGGGAATATTAGATATAGAGGATCACATTTTCTTGTCTAATTTGAATGGCAATTTGTCTTCTCCAAAACTGCTGCATAAAGCAAGTATACACACTAACATATTATTCAGTATTATTCTATCTGTGTTCAAAACTGTGCTGATTATGTTTTTTTCAGAAGACGCTTTATGCAAGAAGAAAACCTTGAGCACCTGATTCTGAAAAACACAATTGCTGACTTTCTGAAAGAAAAATGCCTTCTGCTATTTCTTAAGATCCCTGAAAAGTTTCAAACTTAGGTGCAGAATATTCCAAAATTACCTCCTCTTCTTTGATAATAGAACAAATTACATACTTTCTCTCAGGTAAAATCTTATATGAAAACCTTTCACACAGAAATCTTCATAACTTACCTTTCAAGTAGATGAGTTATTCCTCAAAACTTTACATTAAGTAGTTTAGGAACCTTCTCTCCATGCAGACAAGTAGAGAGTCAAAGGTTTAAAGGCAAATGACCTATACAGCCACTTCTGGTCAGTACATTTTTTTTGTAAAAAATCTTACTTATTAAACTCAGTAAATGGAAATATCCAAAATAACGTTAACAAACAATTTATTAGTAATTAGAGAAGAAGCGCTGGAAAACTTGAGTGCGGATCTACCTGCCTTGAGGAATGCATTACCTTTAAATTAAGCCTATTCATTAAGTTTCTGAATAGCGAGGGTTTCTTATTCTTGTCCCTCCCTTTGGAAACCCTTGGTCCCATCACTTTCAAATTCCCTTTTACTGAAGTCTTTTGTTTCCTCCTCCATTACTTTCCCATGCAGCTTTCTACTCTAACCACCAGGTGCCAGAAGTGCATCTCCTCACCCCAGCTGCCTTCTTTTTTAGCTATTTGTTTATTTATTTCCACAAATGCAATGATGCAGCCTTCCAGGCTTTTTCGGACTACACTACTAAAAAGCAGCGTATGTTCACACTTCTTTTTCCCCGATAAAGATAATCAAGAGCAACTTTCAAAACATATTATTTGTTCAGTCTTGAACTGGTGTTTAAGGCATAATTTTTACACAAAAGAATTATCATTGGTAGAAATACGGAAACCTATTTGACATGTTAAATGAGTGCAACGTGTTAAGCATATAAATCATGTCTTACATATTTTTAACAAGATGATTGGTCAGTGAAAGCCCAAAGCTTAGGTTTATAAAGAACTGACAGAAAGACTTACTTAAACTTTCTCAGAACCAATTGGAACAAGTTTTGCATTTAAGCATCCCATCAGAGCTAGGAAATTAAAACTGACTTGTGCTTAAAGAAATTCTTAAAACTACACATTTTTTAGGGATAGGGGATTGGCTAAAACTATACTGAATATAGTTTTGTCACATTATTCTAATCCTTATTCCCTCACCCCATTCAATCTACTCCTGCCTTTTCCCCTTTCTTCACTTCCCGTTTGTCCTGAACTCTTTTATAGCCCTGTAAGTCAATACATACATGAAAATCAGTTCCCCAGCCTAGGAAATGAGCAGGCATCCTTCATGTCTCCTAAATGTTTTTTTAGACTTTCAGAAGGAAGAAACATGCAAGCCTAAAATTTAAAACAATGATTTTCAACACCTTAAAGATTCTGGTAGAATGAAAATATGGAAGATGTGGAGAAGTGAGACAGATGGAGAGGAGCATGTGGAGAATGAACAGTCCCCAACAAGCCATTAGCTAAGTATTTAAACACTGTCTGAATATTGAGATAATACCTGTTTCTTAAGACATAAGTGTTAACTTTCTACAGAAAACAAAGTAACCTCACAAGAGTTATTGAATTCCCTGGGAATAACAGAATGATACCCATAGAAAAGCAGGCCTCCCAAAGGAAAAACCAGCAACCCCTTGATTCTGCTATGTAAATTAAGAGAATAGCTTCTACTCTTTCTGTCTGCAAAACAATATAAAGCGCTATTCAGAAGCAGTTACCTGAGTAACTATCTACCTGATCATTCCTCTCCTGTCACAGGTGAGGTTACAGCAACAGTTCATTTACTCGATAGCAGAAATTCAGTTTCACTTGTGATTTTCGTCCTCACAAGAAGGCAGCATTAGATGTACTGCTGCTGGGGACATTCACCATGATTTCTTTCTCAATAAATGTCCTACTACATACGTAGAAAAACAATCTATTACAGGATCACGTTCACCAGTGCAATATGGTAAACAAATAACACCTTACCGGCAAACGCAAGGAACAAATTTATTAAAGAATTTCTTCGATGAGTTACAAACCCTCTCTATCCACTTCATCCAGCACAAAATTAAAATATAAAGCACTTATTCTAGATCGTAGATCTCTAACACCTTCTCAATCACTATATAGTATATATAGTAAGCATACATTGAGAATACATGTATACTATTTGAATGTGGATGCGTAGGCACATAATATATCCACACACACAGGTACACCGCTTCACTGAGACATTCTCAGCAACCTATGAGTTTAGAGCCGTTGACAGACATTAAAACATCGATATGTACAAAATGATGAAATGTACAATAAATAGGTGTGGTGGTTCATTTTGTTTTTCTTTTTCAGATAAGAGTACGTGTCTGTGCCATAGTAGAGAGGGCAAACCTGGCAGGGATGATATCAGATTTAACTAAAAAGAAAGCCCCAGAGCAGTTCTAAATTCAGGTTCACATTTCAGAAATCTTCAAGTGTTCAAATTCAGGGTTTCATTTGGACTAGTATTTAAATCACTGCTGTTCAAATGCTGCAGCAAACAGAACTTCAGATCATGTGAACAATGAGACTGGAGAATGAGATCTGATACAGGGAAGTGAATTCAATAAAACTCAGAGGCATTTATTTTACACAAAGGGCCTCACATATTTTGAAACAGAGCCATGGAAATAAAATACAAAGTCATTCTTCTTGTGCTGTACACAACTGCTCTTTCACTGTGTTTCAATTAAGTAACAATAACCATCCTGTAAAATCCTGTGACCATTCTGGGCCTTTGCAATGTCACACTGGTAGGACCCGTAGTGGTGCCTGCATTTCAAAATAAAAATTACAGTAAAAGAAATAAAAGAATTCACAGAACTTGCCTTCATTATATTCAGGTAAGGGATTAATCCCTTCAATAGGAAAATGTAGTTTAAAAATTAAGTTTCTTCTCTGAGTGGACCAAAGCTGTTCCGTATACAAATTCTTAAGCAAACTGGTATCTACAGCTACACAGATGTATGCATTCAGGTATGGCTTTGTATACTGTAAACCATGTCCTTTTTAAGCATCTGCTGTAACAGCTGCATCCAGACTCAAAAACAACAGGTCTCCTAAAACTGCTGTATTTCGATAAACATGGAAATAAAGCAGGGATTTTCACTGAAAAAGTGAGTCACACCTCTTCTCCCCCTTCACCCTGCAATAATATAATCCCCTGTGTATAGAAAGGCACAACCATTTTATCGCATGGCTTTAGGCACTATTTCCATACTGTGTTATTATTTGCAGATTTAAACAGAGGAAGTCACTATTCTTTTCCATTCTTCTCTCCTATCTAATGTTAATAACCTATAATCAGAAAAGAAATCAAATTTGGCTTGGAAAATAGGTCAGGATTCTTATCCCAATTCTACAGATGGGTAAACTGAAGCATGGAAAGGTCAACACTTTTCCTGAAGTCATTCCAGAAGATAGCATAAAGGCTTGAAATGGAACCCAGGCATTTTACCAACAAATCTGCAGCATTAATACATGTCTGTCTGTTATTCCTATCTCAAAAGGCACAGTAGGAATTACAGTATCAGCGGAGATGGGGAAAGGAAAGTTCCTTTCTCATAAGCCCTGCACGTGCTGTAGTAGGGAGGAGGAAGAGATTGATTCCTCCTTACTGCCTGCAGCCCTCCTGTACCACATTGCTCAACAGACCTGTAGTTTGAAAATTAAGTACCTCTCAGGTTGAGAAACATCCCCATGTAACATAAGATTTTTCATTTAATACAGTCAAATCCCGTATCTTCTATTAAAAATATATATATGAGGCATGGTCTTGCCTTTTTTTTTTCTTTTAATTTTAATATTTTCATAGTAAACCTCAGCAGACAGGGCTGCCAGACATCTAGAAAAGGGGCTGTTACATTGATCAGCACATGTACAACTCATTTGTCTGAGACCGTATAGATTTCCAAGCAGCACCGTGCCCTGTACCTTCCAAATCCATAAAATTATAGTTTTAGTTGGCATAAGCATGGGGAGAAAATGTCATTGTTACTGTAGAGGAATGTAATATGACTGCAACAATCTGGCTTATAATAACCTCAGCTTCTCAATAACAAGCTAGTGTGTTTGTCAGAATATGAAATACAGACATAACACGGCTATATATGCCTGTCATACTGCACAATAAATGCAGGAAAATGTAGTAAAAAATTTACAAAACTTGTATGCAGCCCACCTACAGTCTGAAGTCACATCAAATTGATCAGTGACCATCTTCAACCAACACAGAATTCCTGGCTTGCTATAGTCCTGCTTTATCTTATTCATTACAATAAAATTTGATAATAGAGTCACAGAACTAAAAACAGAATAACAATACTGAAATCAAATAAACTGAAATTATTAATTTCTTTTTGTGTGTATTATTTTTTTATTATTATTTATTTTATACTTCCTTCAGGATACTAACATCAAGCATTTTGTCGGTTGTAGAGACAAATATAAATTGTCTGAGGCCACAACAGAAGCCTATGTTAAAGATGGATATGAAATCATGTTCTTATCTCTCATCTCTTTGTTCAGATATTGTCTCTCTTTCTGTCACATAAGCTGGTTATTCTCTGCATTTACGTCATGACCACAAAGGGATTTTCTTGCTGGGAACCCAAAGTATAGGGGACCAAGGCTTTAATATAGATAAGACTTGGGAGTAAACCTCTGCCATTCTTTTTTTTATGTCACCTGCAACTCACTTAGACACTTTTTGTTTAGTAAGAGCTTTCTCAGTCTTTTCTCAGTCTTCCTTCTTTACCCTGAAACAAAAGTAGTGCTTACAGCTTATACAGTTGTTATATAAATGGTGGCACCATGAGGACAGCAAGACGTCATTGCAGATTTAAGTGTGATGACTGTGAGAGAACAGGGTTGATTTTTTTTTGTTAGATAAAAAAATTTGAATTAACAAGAAAGTATCTCATGAAAAAGAGCATTAAATGGATTAATGTTTCAACTTGATTTTCTTTTAACATTTTCTCTAACCAGAAAGACAAATACTTCTCTCATCACTTTTACAATTTCTGTTCTGCTTAAGCAAAAGATGAAGCACACTCAGTTTTATATAAGAGAAATAATTTGATCCTAATGGCTAAATAAACATTTGTAATAAGGATCACAGGATCTGAAGTTCTTCTCTATATCACCTCAACATGGAGACTGTTCTTCAAACCTAAGTACTTTTATGAACATCAGAACTCATCTCTAAACTCCCCTTCTTGGACATGGTAGGCTGCAAGCTCTGATCAATCATATGCAGCAGCTAAGATTCATTGTATGTGGATTCTGTGTGATCCAGTATCATAGATGAGTTCACTCAGTATAGACATGAATTTGTCTCCTCCACCTGGCTAGGTGTTCTCACCTTGATTAATATCTGACACATCTACCCTTCTATCAGATTTAATGCTTAAGCAATGGGAGAAATCACTCTAATAATTATGGAGAAAAAAAAAAAAAAGAAGCTTTTAGTGAAAACAGAAGAACAGAATTTTAGGACTAGAGAAATATGCACAGAAATGTCTTTGAGTATACAGGAAAGATTTCCATGGAATAAACCTGTAACTATGAACTAAAATACCATATTTCTAGTCTTCCAGGATATAAATAGTATAATGTACTACAGACTTGCTGGAATTTTTAGACTGACACGCTTCAAAGAAGTTCCAGTTTCTCTAGAGACCCACAGAAGCATTTCGTGTTAATTACAGAGAGACAGTTGACAATGCAGTCACTTGCACTATGGAAACAGAGGAATTAAAAGTTAAGAAAATGTAAGGTGCGCCAAAATCTCATAATATCATCCTTTCAAAAATTCAAAATTTGCAACTCAAGATTTGGGGATATTTACTGGTAATTTTTAAATGTTGGTGGTGACAATACTATGACTATGCAAGATGTTATCAAAGGCATGAAAAAACACTGGTGAGGAGTTGTATTTGTTCACTAACTTCGTTCAGTTCTAATATTCCTAACAGGCCTAGTCAGTTCCACACACGTGTTCCTTGTTATGTCCATCTGCTTTTCAGTTGGTTTCCCACACACCAGACCAGACTATGAGCCTCAGGAGGGAGTTAGCTGCTCCTCCAAGCTGCTGTGAGTCACTGTGATGTCTGCTGCGTAGGCCAAATTAAGCCTGAATTTCTTGCTTCCACTAAGCAGCAAGAACAATGAGGAAAAACATGGCAAGGAAGTGAGAAAAGATCAAAAAGCCAGTAATCCTCTCACTCAGTATCTCTACCTTCCTGTCATAGCTGTCATACTGCATGGTGATGGAGGAAGTAAATCAAAGACTTAGAACAGAATTGTCAGAAAGATCGCAGTATTCCAGCTTGCAAATTTTCAAAGAGACTTACTTCAAACACTAATTTCTCATGACAAATGAAAAAAGCTATGCTACCTCATAAAATAAGTATGTATTCTTGTACCTTGTTAGAAGTACTGAGGCATATGTCCACGGATTTCTCCTTGGAAGTAATCACAGTTATGACAGCTTTATTTTGGGTTAAAACCCAAAATGAATTTACCTAATAATTCTGCCTATTACTACTGTTTGTATATGGGTTCCTATTGTTTCAGTAGATGAAACTCCTAATCACTGAAATTAAAACACTAACATAAGCTGTTAACTGAAAGTTAAAGTAAGTCATTTTAGCACTGTTCTGTGCTACCAATAATCACCTGTTCAGGAAAACCAGCAGAGGAAGATCCCTGCCATGGACAATTTTTGTACTTGATTAGGAAAGCAAGAACTTCTCATTTGATCAGAGCTGTCAGGACAAGACGCTGTGGTAAGAAATGGGTTTTCAGGTTACAGGTTGAGATCAGTCTAAGCTTAATGATGATCATCAATAATCTACTTTGTATCGTACTTTTAAGAAACACACTTTGTGGACAAGAAGCTCCTCAGGTACCGGTAGCTGGGAGGGAATTTTGGACGGGAAGGGGCATGAGGGGAAATGTCAGTATACACACATACTTTGCAAATACTTTGCAGAGACTCAGTTTAGAAGTAATCCTGTACTGAAACTTTCATTAAATGGAAAAAAATAAGATAGCAGTAAGACCAATCTTGAATATAAACTTTTTTCTTTTTATTATATCTGCACTACTCTCATAAACAGTGCCATCCTTCACATGCAGGAGATTGTATATATACATTCCTGTGCATAATGCTTTAAGACATTCCCCCTAGTACTCAGAGAAGCAGATCGTTGTAACTGACCCATCATATGCAACTTTTAAGTGTTTCCAGTGTCCTTGCTGCCATCACTGCTTTTTGGGTATCAATGAATATTAACAGAGCTGAAAGAAATACAAACCTGCTAATAGCTGTAACTCTGCTACACTCTTAAAATACAGTTTTTGCCTATTTCCTTTAAAAGCACTGCTTCTGTCTCATCCTAGCTGGATCACCAGCAATTTGTTTTCATTCAGATCCCTCTCTGCCAGACACTGGAGTGACTAATGAACTGAAAAATCTGGTCTGTATAAAAACTTGACTTAGCAAACTAACCATCAGCATGCTGATGACACTGCCACCCAAAATATCACAGTAACAAAAGAGTAACAATTTACATGGGCTCTAAGCCAGTCTGCCCTTTCTATTCAAATTTCAGGAAAGCATGACCTAATTTCTCTACAACTAGTAGAATCTGGAGCTTTTATTAATTCAGTTTCCTTTCCTTTTTTCTTACAGCATGTGTTTTTGCCACAAATGATTATAGTCATTAGAAGAAAAAATATTTATCTGAGGAAAATTAAATACAGAAAGCACATAGCCTATAATAAGAATCTAAGCATAACAGAAAGACTGTAGCGTTGTCAACAGCTGAATACCTGTATTGGCACAAAAAACTGTCCTGGTCATCTAGTGACAGACACACACCTCAGAGTGATCAGAAGCAATGTAAATCCAATTCTGCCTATAGTAGAACCCTGTTATCACTGTCAAAATCTGGGGGGAAAAATTTTCTGAATCTTTGAACAGCTTTATGCATCCATTATCAGTGTAAAAGCTTGTTTTTTAATTCGTCTTAATCCTTTTGAGGTGGTATTTTCTAAAATTTCCAGGTGCATGAAGCACAGACTGTCTTTCATTTCAGTATTCCACAGTTCATGACTGATTTCTGAGTAACAAGGACATCCTGTTTTGTATTTAAGAATACAAATTTGGTTGTGGTACCTGTAATATTCACTCTTCCCTTGTAAATATGTGATATAAGTATTTATCTGTATAACAAAAACATTAGAAGTATCTTTCTGTGGAATGTTTATCTGATGACTAGTTAGCATTGCACTTCACACATGCCTCCTCATACATTTGTATACGAGAATACACATGGCTAGCCATACACATGGTCTGAGTGGATGTGAACATTCCTCTGTTTATACACAAGCTGCAAAAGTGATATTAATTATTTTTATTCTGGACTTAACGCTGTGACACTACCTAAAGAGAACTGCAAACATCAGACTAGACTCTGGTGGGGTCATTGCCCCCCGCACCCTCAGCAAATGAATAAGGTTGGCAAGTCACCATTAGTTCAGTATTCTGTCGCTCATTTGAATAAGATCTGTTTTTCCAGATAAGAAAATACTATGACTTATCACTGTCTCTATCTTAAACAACAAAAATGTCAGAAACTAATTTCTACAGATGCTTCATCTCTTTGTTTTACCTGCTTCTGTGTATTTTAATCCTACTTTCACTTCTTCATGATTTGCTTTCGGTGGTGGCCAGACAGTCTGGAGTCTCCCTGGAGTCTTGTCATCTTGCTCTGAGGGACTCAGGTCAGGCTGTTAAAATTATGAAAAAAAAAAAATTAAAGTCAGCAGTATCAATTGATTCCAAAACAGCAACTGCCATACCCACCTCTACATGTGCACTCAAGAATGGCTATCTGTCTCATTACAGTGATTCAAACAGTGCTCGGTTAATTGGAAGGGACACAAAGAAATCAGCATAGAAAAATAATTTTGAGGAGGAAAATATCCCAATGCACGTGGCATACAATGATTTTTGTTGAAACTAGTTTTTTTTCCTGTATCTATTTTTTTTTCCAAGAGTGAAAATCCCCATCTGCACTTCTACAAGTAAACATTAGTGGGATTCACCTAAGACATCATTTGACAATATAATTTTCTGGAACCAGAGCTGGTTTAAGAAATTCCTGCCCCACCCTTGGCAGCTTGCTCAGTCCACATACCACATAAGGCTGCCACATCAAAGTGCTGCTGCAGCTGGTAATGGGACTGCACTGTCAATTGGAATGGTGAAATAACCCTTTAAATACAAGCACTTTTTAGAGGTTTACTTTGTTGTTTTTTTTTTTACAACTCTAACATAACATTTCTGTAATATGATTTCCAACATACAAGTAATTGCATTGACACAACTGCAGCAACAGCAGCACGCTATATGAAAGTGGCCCCATAAAAGGCCCACCTGGGCAAGGAAAAAGGAAAGACAAGACCTTTTTACACTGGCTTTGCTCTGTGAGAATGTGCATTTGCACTAGACCAGATGTTAAACATATTTATAAAAGCCACTCATGCTGACTCCAGTGCTTCCTCCCTCACCACGCGTGATGACAGCCTCCCAGATAGGTTTGCTGTGAGCCACACAGACGCTTACGCCAGCACCGCCCAGGGAATGGTGTAAGCAGGAACCAGCAACCCAGGAATGGGAAGGGCACACACCGACAGTAATTGACATTCCATGGCCAATGAGCGCCTCTTTTCTCCTCCTCCCCACCGGTAATTTACTTAAAACTGGTATTATCAGTCTGCCCAGTTGTCAGTCATTTTTAAGAAGATTTTAATTATACATAAGAATAAAAATTTTAAGAGAGTACCACCAACATAGCAAATTAACTTATGTAGCTTCAGGTTTAGGGTCCAATCCTGCAAATTTAATCATTCAGGTAATTCCCTGTTAGCCAACAAGAACAATCTTCTGGACTGATTATATCAGCAAAAGACGTAGCTGAAAGAATTTTTGGTTGGGCAGAACAGGGACAGTTACTCATTTAATTCAAGAATCTAAATTGCACTCAAATTCATTTATCATTGTGGCTTTTATAAATACTTAGCACACCTTTTTTTCATTTCTTAAAAAAAAAAATCAGTAAATCTCCATACACATAAGACTATTAACCTTGCAAATGTTTGTATTAAGCCATAACTTAAGTGGTCTAATTGCAAGCAGTCAGTTATACTCTCATAAGGTTAAATAATTCTCAATATTTGCAAAGCCAGATATGTATGTAAATATGAAAAAACACTTTAAAATTCTATTTAAATTTAAATTTATATTCATATTCTACAGAACTTCCAGCTCTGAAGGACCTGCACTTGTTTCTTCTTTGGGAGGCTGTGTGAATAAATTTGTCTTGGACAAATTAAACTGAAGATCATCCACAACTTCTCATATCAGTTCTTATCCTAGAATTATTCCTAAAGGTAAAATGAAATAGCAACTTTAAAAATAAAAAATAATTTCAAAAAAATCAAAGAAAGAAAACAGAGTGAGACTAGGAGACTATTAAATAATATTACAGTAAATATTTGCAGCACAAAACTGATTCTAAGCCCTACTTAACATATGGGCAACTGTTTTATAATGATCTTTTAAAATTACAAACTGTTTAATTTCTGACTTTTAATTCAAAACCTGTGATTATCACCAGTTCTCTTTGAATTCTGCTAGAACTTCAGATGATTAACAATCTTGAAAGCCCAAAGATTTCTTCAGTTTGGAATCCAAAATTTGAGATCGCCAAAAGTACAAGACAATTCTGACACTTTGACCCTAAGTCCCCACCATTAATTTTAAACAAGAAAATATTTTATATCCATCTACTTCCAGATTTTAGGAAGAAAAAGTAAGTCAACCTACAGATTTGTCTGATGGTCCATCGCCAGGTTTGGATTTTGACCTTTCAAATACAGCTTTCAAGGACTCTTTTTCATTTCTCATTTTGCGTTTTATGGCTTCCAGCTCTGAAGGATCTGCAGTTGTCTCTTTTTTGGGAGGCCGTGTGAATAAAGCTTTAAAGACGTCCAGCGCAGATTCAGCAGGGTTTGATTTCATTTCCTCAGAGGGAAATTGTGGTTCTGTTTTGCCAGGGGCTTTGTTCTCTTGAGCTTCATCGCTGTCCTCAGTCTCCCCAAACCCTTCACCAGAACCTTCAGGTCTATCATCGTTCTTGGAGACGTCTATGTTTAACAAGTGAGAGAGTTGTTCCAGGAAAGTAGGACTTGCTTTAGGTTCAGCTGATTTTTTTTTTGTGGTCAAACCTGATGTAATACTGGATTTCTTAACAGGCTGTCGTAATTTAAGCAGAGCTAAATCATTCTCCCTTGGTTTAATTTCTGTAACAGTTTCCCCATCCTCTGTGCTTAGTCCCTTTTTCCTCACTCGTAGTCCACTAAAGAAAGCAGGCAGCTGAAAAGTCTTTTCAGCCAATGCTGTTTTATGGAGAGATGTATTATCAGCTGCAGGTCTTTGTTCTTCACCTGGAAGTTCTGGAGGGCATTCCCCTGTAGCAAGCAAGCGACTTAAGTGCTCATCCATTAACACTCTGTCTTTTCCACTGGAGTCATGCTCCAGAATACCACCCAGCTCTTCGGGAAGCCACTTCGAAACTGGCGGGTATAACTCAGTTTCATCTCTATCCACAGCATTGTCACTGTTGCCATACCCTTCCGATTCTGACTCTTCCTTGTTTTCATCATTACTGCCCAAAGCCACAGCAGACAAAGCAGCATTATTTATCCCAGATTCGCTTGCATTGGTTTCATCCGTGTCTAGGTCCTTACTCTCACTGTCCGATTCTGTATCGCTCGTCGTGTGAACCAAAGTACCTTGCACGAGAATAGCATCCTTGTCATCGTGGTCAGATCCGGACAAAGAGGTCTGTACAAACCTCAGGTGGCGAAGAAGTAGCTCATCGTGCTCTGCTAGCTCCAGCTCCAGCTCC
>VXAA01000102.1:0-120733 GCA_013399115.1 Anseranas semipalmata | reverse complement strand
CGCGCTAAATCCATAATCGCACGCACAAAGTCCAGCGAAAACCCGAGGGACGAATTCTGAAAGTTCCACTGGAAGTGCTGCGCAGCGCTCCGAGCTCTCCGCCGGCCAAAGGGAGCCCAAGCGGGCGCCCTTGAAGCCGAATGCAGGGCGGGGGGGGGGAAAGAGACTCCCTTCCGACTTGCTGCAGGTCCCGTCTGGAATGCAGATTCCAGCCTGCAGGCCACGAGCGAAACCAACGCGACTGGTTTCGTGTTACCGCCGTGCTGCCTGCGCGGAGCTGGCCGGGCCAGCCGGGAACAGGCACCCGAGAAGCCGCCGGGCCGGGCCGGGCCGGCAGCAGCCCCCCGCCGCTCCTTATTTCCACACGAGCACCTCTGCTGACAGTTTTTTGTTTTTTTTTTTAATAACCTGCATCTGTACATTGACACGACAGTGCTGTATGGGTAAGATTGCTTTTTGTTAATAGTGGTGAACATACTTGAAGGAAATCGTCAAGGCCGGATAGCTCAAAATCAAGAGAAGGTGTCAGGGACATATATATGTTTCTTAACACACATGAAAGCACAAAATATTCTTAGGCACTTTTGAAATTCAGGAAGTCATTAACATTTGGGTCAGGTTCTAGTCAAAAGTCTTCACTTTTGTTCCTTTTCCTATTTTTGGAACTACAGAGACTGCAAATCTGCAAGAATTTCTAATCTTCTTATTCCTTTGCTTTAAAGAATTTACTTCACTCAGATTTCCACATCGGTATGTTAGAAATTCCAAGATAGTATTGTATTTTTGTTTGTACCCAAGTGAGAGGGGTCATTCCGCAGTCAGCCGTTTGGCTGTGATGAGTAATCCTGTGTACACAACACGCTGAAAGCTGGCCTTCACAGGAAGATCATGGCACCCTTGTATCAAATTACAGAAAAACATTTACTGAAAAGCTGAATATTACAGACAACAAGCAACAACTAAGTATGGCAACATACTTATGTTTTGGTTTAGTGTTTAAGTATAAAAAGCATGTGTTTGCCTTTTAAGTACCTATGGAAAGTCATCATAAAGTCAGCAGCAAAAGTCACTGGTCACTACTGCAGGAAGCAAGTTTCCCTAAAATCAGGTTGTAATACTAAGGGCTTAGACAACATCTACCAACACTTTCAGTTATACAGTTGCGTACATACCTGTAGACAAAGGTTACTGGAATCACTCCCACCTTCGTTTGTGATTTAACCATAGAAAAATATATTCTGCCTTACTACCTGCCATTTCCTGCAATAAGCTCCGGAGTTGCATCTCCACTATGCTTAATCTCAGGTGCCAAGGACAGGAACGACCCCATAAGCCATGACTTACAGGTCACTGCTCCGCCCATTTACTAGGCTTTGTACAGATTAATATCATAAAAGGAAGTACTAGATAAGGAAGGAGTCTTTATCACTCCCAGTGCCAACCTACTGTTACAATCCAGGGTTAGTAAGGCAGCAGGAAGCTGCCTCAGCACAGGTAAGAATTTCTCCCAAGACCAGATTTCTCTAAGGCAAGTCTATAGCAATTCTAAATTTCAATTTATGACAAAATAACAGGGAAAAGTGACCCTATTGAACCAAACTTTTCTACTCATTACATTTACATTTATATCTATTTTTAAATTCAACTACAGGATTAATTATTCAGTATTGGTGTTGTCCTGACTTCTGTGGTTATGCTTTGCATATTTTAGTACCTATTTATTTGAGGTACGGTTAACTTATGATGGATAAACAGTACTGTATTTTTCAAAAGTAGTTTGGTTGATCAGTAACCAAAACCTTACTATGAAGTTGCTCATGTAGCTGTATTTTAAACTAAACTGTATTTAAGCATTTAGTTTACTTACTAGATTAGGCCAAAATACAGTAGGTGACAGCAGGTGTAGGTGACAACCTACACTTAGATAGACTAAAACTTCTGTGTAATAATCTAGGGTCACCAAGCTGTAACAGTCCTATGAATATTGTATGTAGGCAGGTTACTGAAAATAGCCACAATCTAACTATTCTAGATTTTAACCATATGTATGAAAAGTTCAGTTTAAAAGTGGACTTAAAAGCAGGAAAAACATAGTTTATATCTGAACAACTTCCAACAAAATTTATGAGACAATGGTCAAATCAGTAGTGAAAAGAATGGTGCTTTGAGGGTCAGGCCAAAATTATGCACTGTATTGAGATGCTACAAAACCCAGAGTTGAACACTGAATAATTAAAACACCAGAAGTAGAAATATACCTTATAACAGCAGAGGCAAGCTCACAAGACTGCAGAAAATGAGACTGTTTTATACGTACCTCTTCTCTTCATAATGAACTATACGAAGTGAGAAGAAAACTTCAAGTTTTTTGAGCATTAGGATGAAGAAAGGAACTCATCCCTACATCTACCACGGGAGAAATTGTCAAAAACTAGAAGCCACCCAGTCTCTCAAATTCAGCACGCGATACATAAAGCCCCAACCTCAAATAGAGGTTCTGTAATGACTTGTTTCTCACAGTCTGACAATCACCCCACTGGACTGGTCCCTGTGAAGGAATGATACAGAAATACACAGTGTTTCTGGGTAAAATACATGTATCAATATATGCCCTTAATATTTTTACACAAAAAGGAGATCATGCCATGCATATGCAAGTGAGACTGAGCCAGTTTGCTGACAGAAGTGTTTTAACATTGGGTGGATCTATCTCATAAGAAAAGTCTCTCTGAACAGACTTTAATGCTGCATCTGAAGGATGAAACGATTTCAAATTCTTTAGAAAAAAAATCAGTTATAATAATCATAGAATCATAGAATATCCCAAGTTGGAAGGGACCCACAAGGATCATCGAGTCCAACTCGTGGCTCCACACAGGTCTACCCAAAAATCAGAATTCAGACCGTGTGTCTGAGAGCACAGTCCAAATGCTTCTTAAACTCTGTCAGGCTCGGTGCCATGACTACGTCCCTGGGGAGCCTGTTCCAGTGCGTGACCACCCTCTCAGTGAAGAACCTTTTCCTGATATCCAACCTGAACCTCCCCTGTCGCAGCTTGACTCCATTCCCTCGGGTCCTGTCGCTGGTCACCAAAGAGAAGAGATCGGCGCCTGCCCCTCCGCTCCCCTCGTGGGGAAGCTGCAGGCCGCCATGAGGCCTCCCCTCAGCCTCCTCTTTTCCAGGCTGAACAAACCAAAGGACCTCAGCCACTCCTCATACGTCTTCCCCTCTAGGCCCTTCACCATCTCTGTAGCCCTTCTCTGGACACTCTCCAATAGTTTCACGTCCTTTTTGTACTGTGGTGCCCAAACTGCACACAGTACTCAAGGTGAGGCCGCACCAGCACAGAACAGAGCAGGACAATCCCTTCCCTCGACCGACTAGCAATGCCGTGCCTGATGCATGCCAGGACACGGTTGGCCCTCCTGGCTGCCAGGGCACACTGCTGGCTCATATTCAACTTGCTGTCAACCAAAACCCCCAGATCCCTCTCTGCGGGGCTGCTCTGCAGCGTCTCGTCCCCCAGTCTGTACGTACAGCCAGGGTTGCCCCTTCCCAGGTGCAGGACCCAGCACTTGCTCTTGTTGAACTTCACACAGCTGGTAATTGCCCAGCTCTCCAATTTGTCCAGATCTCTCTGCAAGGCCTTTCCACCCTCGACAAAGTCAACAGCTCCTCCCAGTTTAGTATCATCAGCAAACTTACTCAAAACACCTTCTAGTCCTACATCCAAATCATTTATGAAAACGTTGAAAAGAACTGGCCCTAAAATGGAGCCCTGGGGGACCCCACCGGTGACTGGCCGCCAGCCTGATGTAACCCCATTTACCATAACCCATAATGTTACAAGCCTCTTCATTTAATAAAACTGACAACCTTCTGATGCCTCTGAAAAGCCCCTACAGACCATCATAGCAACTTTCAGGACAGTCAATGCATGAATTATACAAAAGGACAATCATTACTTACAGTTTAAAGAACATTTAATAATCCACACCCTTACTGACCTACATTTCATCACAGACAGAAGTCACACCTACAGTTCACTCCAGTGTTATTCTTGAGGTGTCTGAAAGCTCCCCGAAGGAAGTTTTAAAACTTCCTTTGAAGAAAACACACAAGAAGGCAGAAATAAAACTAATCTTTTCGATCATTATTATACAGCAGGACTCAAGGCTTCCTGACAGCATATCTATCTAGATTGCCTTTTCAGATCATTGTAACAGCAAACCACAGAAGCATGAACAAGGCATAGAGACATACTCTACAAAACAGTCAAATTGCTAAACTGTGTAGAAAACAAAACTTCCAATGCATTTTCAACATAAAGGGGGTGGAAACGAGAAGAGTGTGCATAATTTCTTGAAAATCATCATAGAATCCAGATCTGCGCTACATTGTGTCAGGCTTAACAAGAGCCAAGTGAAGCTGCAAGCTGTGGCTCTGGCAGTTTGAATTGATCTGAAGCTCAGTGGACCCAGTCCTGCCCTCTGCACTGTCCCCAGTGCTGATTGATAAGAATCATAATATTCTCCAACTCTTCCTTCTGCCTCTCCAACTGTTTATCTTTTATACTGAGTATTTTAACTCTTCAAATGCTCTAAAATAGAAAGGACAGAGAATATGGAAGGAAACGTGTAAGGCCTGGATTGCTGCCATTGTCTTCAGCTTTGTTAACTTACTATAAACCATTATGTGAGCAATTTTTCTGAAGTTTAGGAATCTGGGTATCACCATTATAATCACTTTAAATATAAGCAATTAAGTTTAGACTTAGCAACAGACACATAGATATGATAATTCTTATCAAAATTCAACATTAAATGATGTTAACAATGAGCAGACATCAGTCACATTTGGCGTAGGGAGGCTGTATACATGCAATGTGTTCTTAATGCCTTCATCAAAATGCTGCTTGACAGAGATATTAACTATTTTAGATAATTTGGAAGAAGATCAGAACAGTTACATAGTTATAAAACCAAAAGGCACAATAAGAAAGACAATTCACTATTTTGAAGATGTCTATATTTTATCAGTAAATATAATGAACAGTGAAGCTGGAAATCCCATCATATGAGAAACCAATAGTAGCTCTGAGGCAGAGCTTGTAGAAGAGAATTTACTGGCTGATCTCAAGGTTAAAATGAGCAGACATACAAGTAACAAAGACAGGGAACAAAAGATCACTGTAAACTGTAAACTGAGCAAGACCTTTGTGCGTTAAGGCACAAAGGCTGGCACTTAGTATAGGAAAGAATGGAGATTACATTTGAATCATTTGTCTTTGTGCTTTCCTTTTCTAGGTTGCTCTCTTCTCTCCTTCATTACATTCAACAGGCCTTTTGCTCCCCATCTACAGTTGAAATTAATAGTTCAAAGATTTAAAAAAAAAAAAAAACAACTTTAAAATAAAATCTACAATCACATCAAATAATTTACCAGAACTTCTTAAGTAATTGCTATATATTAATATTTATTTTAGCTGCAGTTTAATACCTCATTTAAGTGCCTTTTTATCTGAGATGAAATGCTGTATAAAGTACAGGGTGGAGTTGCATTTCTATTTTGCTTCATTATCTTCTGTATCTCTCTATCTTCTACATGCTGACTGTGAATGAGAACCCAGCATGCTCAGACTAAGATCTTAAAATCTAATGCAGGACTTTTTTCAGGGTTCTGATACAGACTGTGCATTTCAAATTCCTGTTAGAGCAGAATTCATTCACCGTCTCTCTTATCTACTTTATCTGCCTCCTTCCACCTAAAAGTCACATAGAAACATCTTTTCAATAACATAAGCAAGCTGCCCAGGGAACGGGTGGAATACCCATCCCTGGAAGTATTTAAAAGATGCCTGTACATGACACTAAGGGACATGGTTTAGTGATGGGAGCAAGAAGGTCAGGTTGGTGGTTGGACTTGGTGATCCTGAAGGTCTTTTCCAACATGGATTGGCACAGTAGTGCCTCACGTTTTGATCAGTCAGGCTAAACTTTTTCTTCCAACAGCAAGAACGGCCCATAGATCACATGACGGGATTTAGTTCAACTGAGTAAATAAATTGGTCCATTTCAGTTGGTATTTCTTAGAAACATTTTTGTTTTGGAGTTGCTCTTCAGACACACACACTTTTTTTTTGTTTGTTTTTGTTTTACCACTACCGTCTTGCTGTTTAGTCTGAGGAGTGCACAGGAAAGACAACATCTGGGAACAGACTGCTGTCACCAGAGCAATTCATGCAGCTTATTTCTGGCCATTATCCTTCCTATACACTGCTTATAGTACTACAGTCCAAACAGATTCTGATGACAGCACCAGCAGCAGCCTTCTCACAACCATTGCTTTGGCAGGTCCTCCTCCTATCCCTTGTCACACAATTGGACCTGGACTCATCTTGCTGCAGAAAAATAGGCATGGAGACCCTAGGGCTCTGCAAGTAATTCAGCCCAGAGTTCTGTTCTGAAAGACTTTCAAGAAAGAGGGTCACAGGGAGCGAGCTGCAGAGACCAATGTCCTGGTGGATCACTTACAACCCATCAGCCACATGCTGCGACCCCCCCTCCCTTTTTTCCTTTTTAACAGGAATTAAGACTCTTGTTCTGAATCTCTTAGAAACAGCTGAATAAATATTCTTCCTTGTTAAGAAATTGAAATCATTCCCTCTTCATAATGTAGTTTATAAGATTTCTAGACAGAAAATGCTGCTTGCATAAAGAAAAATAGAAGCAAACTGCTTACTAATGTTACATGTTTCTTACTTTACTGAAATTATTGTGCTTAAATGACTTTTGATTTAGAACCCCTCCTACTCTATACGAGGACTTGGTGAATACAGCTGAAATATCCTCATGGATTAGATAGTTCCTGTTGCAGCATGTATTTGTAGTAGTGGTAACAACTGTGTTACAGGTTTTTTCAGTCCAGTTATTTGTTTTCATCTCAACATTTTATTGCAAGGATAAACCTGTACTTTCACAGTAATACATCAATATTCTGATTAATTATCATAGGAAAAGGAGGTTAGGACATGAAACCAATTTTATAACAAGCTCAAGAGAACAGCAATGGTGAGTTTAATCATCGTGAAAAGTATTTTAAATGTACTTCTATGTCAGTTCTGGCATTTCTACCAATAGATGTCACTGTTGCACAAATTTTTGCCAGTGTTTCTTGTTTGCACAACTGTAAACAGTCTACAAAGCATTGTCTTTCAATCTTTCCACCCTTTCTATGATTCTTCCCTCTTCTACTACGTTCTGGTCCCTTCTCCCTCAAATTTGAAAACTACTGCCAAAACGTGTCTACTTTCTCATCCCTGGAGCACAGGAATACTTCCAGCTAGATCAGGCTGGGCCATGTTAAACTAGTGTCTCATGTTGTGATATTAACTCAGGTTGGCATCCAAAGCTTCACTATCTCATATCCCAGTAAGTTTATCAACTTTTCCTGTCAAATTCAGGCCAATCTGACTCCAATGGCAGTTCTGCTGCTTCAAAACCCTGAGAAGTTTGAAACTAACAACACGGCTCCCAGCACTCCTGGGCTGTGCAGATGCATGTAACATAGACGTGCACGCACACACGCTGCTTGCTGACTCACATCTTTCTGGTCATCTCCTACTTGCAGGATCCTCCAATCCATTTCCAGGAAAACAACTAATTTAAACAAAATGCCCATCATGATTTCAGTAATGATGCACCATGTATCTTAATCTATTTATATAATTTATTTTTTTTTCTGTACATATTGCTCTCAGGCTTAGTCACATAAAGGCATATGAACTCAGAAACCATCTGGAAAACTGTATCCCATCCAAAACGTTGCAGTTTGTCAGATATATTGGATCATGGTTTTAGACACACCAGAAATAAATGCATACCAGAAACGTAACTGTATATAATAAATGCTTGTTGAAATCCAGTATAGCATGAATAGACTCCTACTCACATTCAGTTCCAGGCTCAAATGCAACACATTTCTGTTGATCTTCTCCTTCTCACATGAATGAGCAAATTGGTTTGACTGCCCCAATCTGCAGTCCAAAGCCCATGCATCTTCATCTCTGTGTGCCACATCCAAATTGGTCAGCCGTTCAGTGAATTCGTCCTTTAAAGCAGCCTCTGCTGGAATGCCAAAATGAAATGAAATAAAATAATTGTATGCCTCTGCAGATAATCTCTGCATATAGAAAGTTCTATATCTTTTAGAAATTCTGGTGCATGCTACTAACACATATGCACTTTCAGCACCCCCCACCCTGTATGTAGGGATGTAGGGTGCTTGAGTTTTCACCTCCTCTGCCAAGGCCCTCTTGAGTGCGCTTGTTACATACACATATTTCAGAGGTGGCTGTGAAGTATAAAACTTAGCTAAGGAAGCTCAACTGACTGATTAGACAAACTTTTTGACGTTAGTTAAGCACAGCCCTAACGGGTTTTGTGCCAATCTACATTAGCCCCTTACAGCAAATGCATAAAAAGCAGAATCTTTCAATCAGAAATGGTATATTACACTTTACCTTGCTCCATTAACCTTAAACAAAATATCAACCTAGTTTTAGAATGGTTTAGTTACAAACATGCAGGCATGAATTCAGTGGGAGAGGTAAGAGCAAAGACTGACAGCCAACAGTACACACCTCCACAGCTTCGCTGTGAATACATCAGCTCCCCAAAACAGTAAGTCTTTTTCTGAATGATAGACTCTAATTTAGTAATAAGAAAAATATTAATTCCACTAGGCCAGTGTGTTCTCTGAAGTGTAATGTGTGATGTGATGTAGAATATATACAGACCATCCTTTCATATATGCAGACACACCAATCCTAGAACATTCCAGCAGAAAATTCAGATGCTAACGTAATTTGTGGCTGCCACATACGGTAGTTAGCTTATCATTGCACAAGCAACTGTACTTACAATTTCATAATTTATTTTTAATTTTTGGTATTTCCCCTAATTTTAAAATGCCATGTTAAAAAGAAGCATGAGGATCGTAATCTCTAAGCCTGTTTGATTAAATTTAGGCTGATTTTCCAAGCTTCTGAAGGCTTATAGCTCCAAATAATTTAGATGCCACACCATATCAGTAAGCATAGCAAGGTAAAGTACTTGGTAAAATGGCCAACAATCCACAAAGCCATAATATTCCTCATGAAAAGTAAAGAACTAATGGAACAGAACTTTTTCATGAAATAAAGTACCCTAAAACACTGTAGCTGAATATAATTGTTGTACTTGAATTTCACTTCTTGCCAAAAGAGCTCAGACTTAGTCTACAAGATGTACGGTTTCTGGGCTCAAGTCCAAAGCTAGCTCCATTTATTATAAAATCTTACTGCTTGTGAGGTACTGAGGAAGCTAACCATTCTCAGGATTAAGAAATAATAATTATATTTTCATAAAATATTTGTAGAAATTGCCCTGTCGTCTACTCAGAAACAAATGCAAGAATTCTGATTACATATACATGTATAACAAACAATAATAGTTTATCATAATGCTTCAAGAAATCTTCACTAGTATGCAAGCTGAATATGTGTATCTCAAGTTAGTTTATTATTCAAATTTTTTTATTTTTATTTTTTTCTAACAGAACCTCTAAATCTCATTCCACTTAAAAAGGAGAATATTAAGGCATTTCAACAGACTAGTCATTCCTAGCTAGGGAAGCACCAGCACACTACAGAAGAGGGATTTTTAAGTTCAAGCTACTGCTCACACTCATCCGTCCAGATGTCAAAAGACAGCATCTCCACAAAAAGAGATACCTTAAACTTTTACACATTTTACTTTTTACACATCTTAAACTTTTTGAAATTATGCGCTGCATATAATATGAAATTGTATCAAGATATTCAAATACAGACAGAGTATTTGAGGACATACTGAAGTCCAGATGTGCCATCAGGTATTTAAACAGAGGCTTACTCTTTGACCTTCTGAATTATTGCTTTTCTGTATGTCTTAGATGGAAATAATATTTTTCCATGTTTAATAAACTACTTTTTTTGTTGGTCCTTACACCAGTATATAAGTCACTTTGATATTTAGAAAGCTTTACAGTCAGAAGTACAAATGTAATGCTTTGTAGTATTTTGTCTAAGCAAAGGCACAGACAAGTTTAAATAGCAGTAATGTAATTGCACCTTTGCTGCAAACTTATGAATTAACTAGCAAAACTCTGAAGAAACTTCAGGTAAAAAAAATCCAGTCAAAGTTAAATGGTTCCTGAAAAATCTCCCTCTTCTCTTCAGAACGTCTCAATTTTGAATTTGATCCTGGACCACTGAATTTGCTATTGACAGTACATTAGTTTTACTGAATATTTATTGCTCACTGAGTAGAACCTGATCACTTAGAATTCTGTAATGAATTGGTAAATATTTACAACGTTGTTTTAATAAAAATGTATTTCTCTCTGAAGATTTGAAGGGGCACATTATAGCTTTAACAGACCTCATGGCTTGCTACTGTCAAGAGCAAGAGGCTGTTCCCTTCTGTCCCCATCGGCGCCTGCTCCTGTGCCCCCGGTCACAAGGCTTCTGCTCTGGCTCTCATCTGTGTCTGTGCTAAGCTGATTTAACTTAATCCAACAGACACTTAACTTGGCAGGAAGGGACCCGCTGTGGGCCAAAGCAGGGCTGGAGCCAGGTGGTGGCCGAGCAGGGGCTGAGAGGAGCCTGAGGAGGGGGCAGAGCACACAAGGGACTGCGGCCGGTGGAAGAAGCCAGGCGGGAGCAGTGGTGCAAGGAACGAGGGCAGCACCAGAAAAGGAGCCACCATGCCCCGACCCCAGTGTGCTCCCCAGCCCACCTCAGCAGAGGGACACAGTGTAACCTGCGGTGAGGGCTGGAGACCACAGAGCGGGCAGAAGAGGTGGCCGGGGGGAAGCTAAGCCGTTCCCCAAGTGCCTGCTTTTTTAGTTTGCTTTTTACACTTTTATTTTTTTTTCTTTCAATACCAGAATCAGTTTGTTAAAAAAGCTTGTTAATTTCAATAAATACAAGTGATTAAAATTCGCCAACTTGAAACTGTTTCTTGCCCACCACCATAGGGCCAGCGTGGTGCTTCTCTAAACTTTAACCCCAGCCAGGACTTGAGCAATACGTTTATGTCCCGAGTCCGCAAATACTTGCTCATGCAAAGGGAATTCCTTAATTTCAAAGGGAATATTAACTGAAAATTCATATTTCCTATGATTACACAGCTCAAGAAAGAGTCTGTGGGAATGGAAAAAAGGGGGCCTGAAGAAACACGGGCTCACAGGATTCATTAGTAATGAAAACACTGAGAAGCTTTACGTACTTCCTATTTTTTTCCGCAGCGTAGAAGTGGCTAGTGGATTGACTGTTTACACCAGCAATTCATCCAAACTTCTCTTTGAATATAGCAGCAAATTATTTTAAAGTATTTTACTATAGCTCGTATAAATTACAGGTAAGTTAGACTGTAAGATATACTTCATATATTCACTGTTGAGAAACCTGTGAACTGTTCTACGTAGACAAGCATAGTCTAAAAGCGCAGTGGCACAGAAAGATGAGCCCTGATTAATCCAACACTCAAAGCCCACTCCTTAATAATCAACAAGACTAAAGCTATGAACTCTATATTCAATAACAGTAGTGTTTCGTGCAGTAAATGAAACCAATACCCAGTGGTTTGCTTCCATCACCTGAGCTGTTGAATGGCACAGGGATTCACACTCTTTCACTAGCTTTCAGCTGAATGAAAGGTGGCAGCTGAATTTTGACCTCACCTTTATTATTCCACACAATTAGCTCAGTGGCCACTCTATGGCCACTCTGTCTTACAGGATTATAACTTCTGTAGAAAATATAAAGTTCCAGGTGACTGCAGAGAGTGAGGGAAAAAAAAATAAAAATCTTTGGTATCTGCATATCATTTTTGAGGTAATTGGAGACTATCTGTATCATGCTAGCAAACTATCATGCCAGCTTTTAGCTTTTCTCCTGATTTCTGTCACCTATTAATGTTACGGTTTTTGTGGGTATCTACTGACTTTACATTGCAAAGTCTTAGAATCTTGTGGTGTCACCTGTGAAACCAGACATGCTTCCATAAAACAATGTAACATTGGAACAGCATTAAGGTGCAAATATGCATAGACAAAAAATAGAAAGTGCTACCATTTTAAATTCAGTGATCTTTTGGGATTCACTTTGTTTTTGTAATTACCTATTCACTGGTCGCCCACCCCACTCAGCATTGCCTCCAATAGTTCAAAGTGTGGCTGCAGTGGCATTCTGCAGTCAGTTTGAATCAATTATTTTTATCTGTCTCTCCCCTCTGTCTCGAGATGCCTGTTCTAGGTCGGCTACTGCTAAAAAGAAAATTCCTACCTGTGGGTTTACTCTGCTACCTGAGGAACCCATTCTTACCCGAACTAGTCCCCACCTGCGCACCCTGCGAGCACAAAAGCACCCGCATTGTGCGCGCAGGGACCCACTCCGCCTCAGCACAGGATGAAAGGTGATCTTTAACCACCTCTCTAACAATCCTATGTCAACAAGTTCTTAAGTACCCAGCCCTTAAATTCACCACTCTTACGATTACCCAGGAAACAACTATTTTTTTTTCTTTTTTCTTTTAAATTGGCAACCAACTGTAACCCACCAAGAGGAAATTTAGATCATTTCTATAATTTCAGTGGCTGTGGTTGATTTATGTTTATTTGCTACATCAATTTATAATGAATGTTTTAAAACGTCTGAGTGTCATGTATATTTTATCCAAGTACCTGCAGACAAATGTATATATCCATTCAATCACAGGTTAAATTCAGGCAGTTTTGAAATGCATATGCTTATCCTTTAGCCACCTTAATTAATTTGACAACTGCTGTTGTTTTGTGCCTCAAAACAACAACAAACAAAAACTTTCCAAGAGAATCCAGTTGCTAACCAAATTGTCTTCAAGCTTTTACAGACACCACTGAGGTCACACCTCCTGCAAGCACCCCATGCAGAAAGAAGGGTACCCAAAGGGTGCCCAGATACAGACTCGATGCCATCTCTCGCTGCCAAGGGAGCAGACGGCACCGCCTGCTCACAGCTGGGACACCTGCTAGTTCCCCATTGCGACGCCAGTCTGAGGATATCAGACCCTGAGACGTGCACGCTGGCCCCTACAGCTCCCAGTGGTGCTAAGTCCAGGAGATGACAGCGAGGGACTGGGGTACGCACACTGTCACTAGGGGGCAAATCCTGAGAACGAGAGAACCAGGAACAAGTCAATAGTACAGCAGACAAATATGTGTATATGTGTAATACTACATGTGTAGGCATATTATATGCACATAATAATGCACATGCAATTTAATACAATTATATCCACATGTTTTAAAATAAAATGAAAAGTATTTTTTCCACACTGATTGCAAGCTGATTTTTTAAAAAAGGAACCATAAGGTGTTGCTGATTTTCTGTAAACTGGCTTTATGTCAGGGGGGTTAAATATTTCTTAATTCTTAATTTTTGAACTAAGAGACATAGATATATGACTATTTATATACAGATACATAGATATATGCTGAAGATATATGGCTATTTTTTAAAACCTCAAGTAATATCTTCTGCAAACTTAAAAATCTATAAAAATAGTTTTTGCAACACTAGTTTTAGAACTGCATAGTTCTGTCTTGAAAAGATAACAAACCATTGCACTATTTTTAACACAGGTTTTATCTGTATGATTTCTCCTAAAATGCTAAAATCACAAAACAATTATTTTTCAACAAAGATCCCATTAAGGGAAAAAAAATACAACACATCCTAAGCTACTGCATATAGTACCTGGAGAGATACTAAATAATACATAAAGAAATAACAGCTTGGGAAGTGAATAAAGAGTTGGAATATTTCATTCTTTGGAAAAATAAGAATGAAATGTATAAAAAAATGTTAGATGAGATTATTTAGGTTGCTTAGGACCAGGATGGACTGTGAGACAGCTTACATAAGCTAAAAAAAAAAAAAACTGACCATAATAGCAAATTAAACTGCACATTTTAAAAATGTACAGTTTTATACCTAGCTAAAGCATTGACAAATCAGAAGCAGGGGCAGAACAAAGAAAAGCTAAATCATCAGATGAGGATGCAAACAGCCGTAATTCTCACCTCAGGCACTTTCTATGAAGGAAGCACATCTGCCATTTTTAGTTCCAATTACAAAATGTTCACTTGAGCTTTGGTCATTAAATTCCCTGTAGCAATTAAGAGCTCTGTGTGTAAAGCACTAAACCAAACACCAAGTCAGATTTTCTAAGCCTTTTTCAGAAATTAAAGTTGCAGGTTAATTACAATACAGAAACAAGCATTACAATTTGTTCTGACAGCAATGTAACTCTGTTTTTAAATAGAGTTTAAGTTTGCTTTCAAAATTACATCTGATCAGGTCTGGGACAAGAAACATTTCTAAGAACCAAGAAAAGCCTGCAAGCAGTATTACTTAGGCCTCTGCCAAAATGGCTTGCAAAGCCTTCTTCAGGTCTGCCTGAAGCCAGGAGAAGGAGGATCTGTGGGCCCACAAACTTCTTGATTTTTCCCAACCATAATCACGGTGATACCGTGATATTTTCGTATTACTTTTTCTATTCCATAAATACACTGTAGCACAATATCTATTGCCTCTACTTATTCCATCCCCACAGGCAAACAATATGCACTTATGGACTTCAGAAACTAGAAACTTCATAATTTGGGAACAAATAATTCAATGCAACTTTAACTACTCTGCTGCTTGTAAACAGTACCTTTCCCATAAAGTTGATTCTCTGCGCAAAATGGCGGTGAGAGAAGCGTGCCTAGAGTGTTTGCCAAAGAACGGCCCCACCGTGGAGGGTAAGTATATACATATGAGAAGCCATATAGATATTTTTATTACCATATACGGATTAGACCCTTTTCCTTGACAGAAGCCAACTGATTTATTCATCTATATGTAGACATCAGATATTTTTAATGCAATCCAATACTAGCACAGAAGAAAAGAACATAGTAAGGGATTCTGTAAAAGGAATGTTAAGGATGACATCCAGCATAAGAGCAGTGGGGTGCTGTGCCTGTAGGACAGTACTGACCTGGCTAATAATTTATGAAACATAATTCCTATCTATGGGAAGTCTCTTCTGGGAGAGGACTGTACAATTTACACTTGTTTTCTATAACAATAACTGTATAAGAAACAAATATTTAAACTTTCAGGGATAAGGAAAGAAAAGATAAAATAGAGAGAAAAGAGAGGAAAGGAGACAGAGAGAGGAAAGGAGACAGAGAGAGGAAAGGAGACAGAGAGAGGAAAGGAGACAGAGAGAGGAAAGGAGACAGAGAGAGGAAAGGAGACAGAGAGAGGAAAGGGAAGAAAAACCCACAAGGTATACTCATCCAGTCTCTGTTTTTTCAATCCTTTACTGTAGCTTGCTATAAATTCTTCCCTGTGTGTCTGGTTTTGTACAGCTTCATCCCATCAGACTGTTGTAATTCAAGCCAGTGTCATCCCTAAATTGGTAATTAATCGTCATTTTTGACTTTTAAAAAAGATAATGTTGAGATAAGCCTTGTGAAATTCACCCATATTTTTACTTTCATGCTTTATGATGATGGTGAAAAGTAGTAAAGAGTCACATAAATTAACTAAAAATAAAGCCATTAGAAGATAATATCTGGATGTTTGCTATTGCATGATGGGACCACATCATTTCTTTTTGTTTGGAGGTAGAGCTAGCTCAGTAAGTTGTACCTGATTTAGAAGTCTGAAAAAGGTGTAAACCTTCCAGTGTGTTTTAGCTGCGTACAATGAAAGAAATTGTCCCTGAAACTTTTTCAATTACTAATATACTGTCCCAATGTACGTACATACAGTAAAATTAATACCATTATATTTATGGTATATAAAATACTACAGACAAAGACCACTAAATTTCCTGGAATTTCATTTTTTGGCTTAAGCCTTTCCCCATCCATTAACACTTTAATGTGAAATTTGTACTTCTGTTCTTCGGTCCTGTTTAAAAATATATCCTCAAACCCTCCTGGCATGGAACAATCTCAGTCTTCCATACACATGTAGCACGTTCTTCTGCTCTAAGTGTTAACATCCACCATAGAAGAAATTTACATATGTGCTAACATATCCACTAACCAATATCCCAAACTATGTTGTAACAGCTATGCCTAAAATCTCAATTAATTGCAAATAATAAGCAGTGACATAAGGCAGCATGACTGAAACATTGTTTTAATTGAATAACCTCCAGCGTAAAACATTCTCATTGATATGCAAATATTATGTATTTCATTATTTGTTTCATTTATCTAAGAAGAATTCCACTTACCTCCATACCAACAACACTTAAAGTATAATCTCTTTTGACCTTTAATGAAAAATATACATTTAATTTACAGCAGAGAAAAACAAATGCAAGAAAACTGAGTACTTAACACTTCCTTAGCAGTATTTACTACACAGATTTTGCAAGTATAAGTAAACAACTTTTTTTTTTTTTTTAATCTTGTCATGTTTACAGATAAGACAAATGATGCACTGAAACCTCAGCAGTACAGATAAGGTTGTGTCATCAGACTGGGACAATAAGTAGTACGTCCAGGGTCTCCTAAACCCTCTAGTCCTGTGCTGAACCACAAAATTATATGGTAATTATACCCATCTTTTTTGTACAAATGATACATTCTTGTTATGTGAAGTCTTTAATGTAGTCTCTTAAATTAGCAAAAAGGCATATTAGATAACATAAAATATATTTCTGCTAAGTTACTGTTGTGGTATTCATAGCTCTATAGTTTCTCGTAGACATACTGTGTTCCCTCTGTGCATCTCCTCTCTCTACAAAGACGTTTTTTACCTCCTTATGTGTCTTGTACAAAGAACTTCTTGTGGAAAAAATCAGCTTTTCAAACATCTTTTTTTATTAGTCAGAGAAAATCGGATGAGTCATAATATCCATTCCCCGTAGGAACATGGTTTGCTTAACCACAAAGCACTTACGTCTAAGACCTATCTTTACACTGTGTCTTTTTATCTTCTGTTTCCTGATCGCTGGCCTATTATATATATATATGCCTTTTAACCACACTCCATTCCTTCTAGTTTGCTTTGTTATATCACACATGATAAAAACATAGTGGTTAATATTTTTGTATTGTGATTCCTATGTAAGGTACAATTCTGTATCTATTGTCTATTTGATTAGATGTTATAAACATTCTTAAAAATGTGTGAAGCATGAATAAAGAAAACCTTTTGTTAATTAGATATTTTTCACTGCTTGCCTCTTGGAAGGAGTGAAAAAAGGTAAATTAAATAAAATGTAAGTCTTTGAGAACCGATCTCAGAATGCCAAGTTTTGTGGACCTTTAAGGTTTCGGGGGTCTTAAATTTTAGAAAGACAACAAAATAACCAAATAGACTTATTCAGTAAGTCGATCACATAATTGAAACAGTCTAAGTGGCCAAGCTGCTTATTTAAAGGCACAGTTTTGACAGCAGAGCTGAACAGTCTCAACAACAACACTACATTCAGAGCACTTATGACCGAAGACGATGACATTCCTATAGGTATTTGGCCTTTGCAAAATCTTACATCAGCGAGTCATAGCATGTTAGACAATCTTTGGTAAACTTCCTTGACTAAATAGCTTATGCTTGACCAATGTTACCGAAAGCATGTTTTTTTCCATATTTTAAAAATATGGATATCCAAAATATGCAGACCTCACCCAAACTATTTTTTTCTGTGTACACTTTTGTACACTGTGTACACTATTTTTTTCTGTGTACAGATCATTTTTTATGATCTATCCCTCTTGTTTGATCTTTTCTTTCTAAACCAAGACCCAGCCAGTAAATCCTTCCTGCCCGGGGTCCTTGTAATGCTCAGAGAGCTAGAAGCTCCTGGAGTATCAGTATCCAGAACAACCACCAATTTACTGTCTTTGGGTTGTGTTCTATTTCTCCCAGTTAACAGTAAATGCAATTTACTAAAATGCTAATAATGGAGAAAAATGTTTAGGTTGCTTCCAATCCATCCAATTATTAACAGAGAAATCTATTAAGAGGAAAATTAAGGCCTACTGCTCTGGCTAGCAAATAAAGATTAATGCATTGTTCTGAAGTTCTAACTCAAAATGAGATATCTTCCCACAAGAGGAGGTAAATTGTACATAACCTTGGCATGAAGCTCTTAACATTAAAACAAACAAACAAACAAGTCAACACAAAGCTCTCGGGCCTAGAAAATTTGAGTGTATAACCACTAAACATAGGAATATCAAGGAAATTCAAAATATTAATTTTCTTGTGAAAAATATTTCTGCAGCTTCTCAATGCAGCGTGTTAGCTGCAAGAGCACATGATACAATGCAAAGCTTTTGGAAAAACATTTCAGAACTGTCACAAATCTAGGAAAGATTAGCAACATTTATCAAATCCTATAAATTACTTGTAGAAATTTTATGTTTTCCTATAAAAATAACTTTCTATTTAGACTGTTCAGATAGCATTGAATTTGATTTATATTTTGTTATTGGTTTATGGTTAACAGTTTATGTTTACAATAATTGATATACTTCATATGGCTGTTGTCCTCCACATCGATCTAGACAAGATTCATCCTGGACAAAAAGATCTATACTAGAGTGAAGGTGAGAACACATCGCTAACTTAGTATGAAAGAACCAGTACAATTTGGATTAGAAAAAAATAGGAGCAAGATCATGGGCAGAAAGATAAGAGAATTGGATTTGAGTTCTATGCTGTGCAACCATCCCACAGGTGCTCCAGCAAGCTAAGGAATATGAACTCCACTAATATGTACAGCATGCATTTGCTAAATTTGGATAGCCCTGCAAGCCATGGAGTAGTTTGACCCCATTCAGCGTAGCATTTTAGCACATACTTAAATTTAACATGTTTTGTTACACTGAGAAAATAATGAGTAGAACCTGCCTTGTTATTTCCCAGCCAAATCTTGCTTTCGTCCAGATTGCAAGCAGGATGTTCTCCAAGCATAATTGGCATTATAAGCAAAGAAACAAAGATTAAAAAGAAAAAAAAAAGCCACAAGAGGATATAAGACAAGAAGCAGTTGGCACTTCAGTGCAAAGTCTGAATCTCTTGCTATTTCCAAAGTAGATTCTGGTGACTGCAGCCACAAGTCCACAGGCAACGTTCAGGCCAAGATTCTGAGCTGCAATGCCAGAAACTTTTAGTGAAAGGCTCATTTTTAATGCCAAAGAATTTCAATGCTCAGAGAACCTCTAGACTGGGAGAGTATCCAAAATAACATAGATGAATATCCAATCAGGATATTAATTATTCAACATTACCTTAATTAACAAATTGTGGACATACAAAAAGTACATACTATAGAAGACTTTGAAATAACTGACAATTCACACATGCTTTTGATATTAAACATATGCTTAATGATCTTGTGTGGTTTTAAAAGAGATAATGATCATTTTCCAAAAACAGTTTACAGCTGTTTCTTTCATTAACTGAAGTCACTTCTATACAATCACAGTACATACCTTGTTTATTATAGAGTTCACTCAAAGCAACTGCTGAAAAACAAAGCATTCCTAAGACCGTAATTGCTATCTACTACTTGGAGAGCGTTTCTCTGCATCTTTTTACAACTGCTTTTCTGATCTGTGGCCTTAGCCGGTGAGCTAAAAGAATATGGATGAGGAGACTGATGTTTAAATTCTTTACCCGTTGTTTTGTTTCAGCAAGATTAGACCATACACACAGCAGTCTTTGAAAACAACTCCACCTATGGCTAGTACAATAGGAAGAACAAGGCAGTATATAGAAAATCCAGACAAAAAGCAACACAGTTGAAATCTAACATCCTTTAGGCAGCAAGCTAGGAACGGAGGCTACGAGAGTCCTTGCCCACAATGCGAGCAGGTTAAGCAAACATAGTAAGTTATTTTATGACTTAAACTGTGTACATTAGTTTTCTCATGTGCTTTTTAGAATATTTTTCCGCTACATACTAGCTTTTACTCTTCTGCTGAGTATGAGACAAACAAAGTCACAATAGACAATGTTAGGTTTGGGCATTAGATAAGTGGAAAAAGCATGACAAATGTAGTTAAGATTGATTTTAAATAACCTATATAAAGATTACTATATAAAGATTTTAGCAAAATTAAGATTATTGTTAAAAAACGTGTAAAAGCACCAGAAGCAAATATTAAAATAACAGCCTGTATAGATAACCTGGGACACCACTGACAGCAACAAAACCAAGTAACATTTAGCGTGGTATTTATATCAAGACCATGGAACAGATGATTCATCAGTGGAAAACTACACTCTGAAAATAGGAGGAGGATGGCAAGGGGGTGACACCACATTGAATGTGCTGTTCCCTCTCCTCCTCTTGCAATAACGTTGCTTGGCATGTGCCATTCCTTTTCCTGTTATCCAACAGGAGGACACAAAAGATACTGAAAATCAGAAAACAAAGACAATGGGCAGCAACCTCGCATAAGATCCATGACAGACAAAATACACGGGATTTTGTGGCAAAAGTATCATGCTATACTAGTTGTTGATTCCTAGGGGTGAACAAACCTTACTCTATATCCTCATTAGCATCGCTGGCCAGACTGGTTTAATATAGATGTCTTCAGTGAGAGCGGCAACATGCTGCGAATGGGCAGAATCAACTCAGAGATCCGTGAGATCATTTTCTTCCGTAAGGACTCACAAAAAGTTTTGTTACTCTAATTTTCTACATCCAACTGGAAGGACGTCTGAGATAGTGGCATCAAAGCTACTAATCAAATAGCTACTAATCGAATAGCTAATAGTACTAATAGTACAGCTACTCACTGCAACCCTGCATTCTGTTTGACAAACGCCAGCTATAGCACATAGCTATACTCATTTCAGACAAATTTCTCTCTTCCCGATTCTGCACTATGTCATGCAGGCACACCAGCTGAATGGACACCAGTTGGACATTTCTGCACTGTTACATGGTCTCAGTCTGTCCTCTGGGAGTTAATTGCCAAGCTGTTAACTCAAGAATGAGCTTGACCACCTTCCCACGGTTATCTTTCTTTGCTTCCACTCCAGCTCGTCTGTCATTTAAAAAGGTCTCAGCTTCTTCTGTACTGCCTGGGGCTGTGGTGGTGGGAAGAAACAGCGCAGGCTGGAGTGTGGCCCCTGCAGATGTAGTATTTTGCAAAAAATGCTAAGAATAAGACTTAATGACGTGCAAATGATTTTTGTTTTTGAAGTCCTGTTACTTAGATTTGATAGAAAGCTAAAAATATATTCCTGACATGAAAATTGCCTTCCAGAAAAATTAGCATCTTCCTTCAAAAATTGTTTTAATATAACAATATTTTTTGTTATAAAACATTTTTCTCCCACTTATTTCTCTCAATTAGGTAAATTATTTCAATTGACCTTTTAAAAACCTTAAGACACACACATGATATCTAAAATTTTATCAGAAAAGGTTGATGAATTCATAAGAACTGAAAGCATTAGAGATAGGCAACCAGAACTGCTCTAACTGTAGTCTATAACAATACTTAGCACTTATGAAAGAACAGACTTATATCATCCTCATACATTCCTTCATCCCAATGCATAACCCATCCTATGGCTACTACAGACAGTCCCAAATTCACACATGCAGGAATGCTATCTGTTAAGTTACATATATGATCCTCAGTATATACTCCCACTAGCAATGATTAATACATAAGAAACCAGAAGAAATGAAAAAGTATTAAATTTAATGCATTTTAGCTTGATGTTTTACTGGAAAGTGATAACAGATATTGTCCAAAGAAGTTATAGGGTTGATTATAATGAAATGTTTCTATTCACTACTAAGCATTACTACAAAGTAATTTTTGACATAAGAACTGCCAAATCAAAGAGAAGGCTTGTTGAATAAAGTTTTGCAGGATTTAAGCGATTTATAATTTTTCAGATTTTTTTTTATTATTTATTTACAATCTATTTTGTACATCCTAATCCTGTAATTTACCATGTACAGCTGTGCCAGAGTGTTACAGGTGAAAGGATTTAACCTGTAGAATCAACTAAAATTTCATGCTTAGCAGTGTGCTTAATTCTAAACAAGCAAAATAACAGTGTACAGGAATTACACAGTTTTAAAAAAGAAAGAGGCAAGATATTTCAAACAACATAACACAGGTCAGGCTCAGTTACTGACTAAAAGAGCCAGAGAAGAATAACGTCTTTATTAGGGAAGTAACATTAATACAAAGATTAAGCTCATTATTGTTTAAAGACTCATTTCTATGAGTCTCCAAACACTGAACAAAACACTGAAACTTGTCAAAATGTCTTTCACTCCCTGTACATCAGATGTGAGTGAACAGAAGGCAAAAAAAATGGAGCAATGAGAGTGTTTGAGGCAGTCAAGATGCCAAACAGAGACAAAGGAGAGGAACTAATAACTGGAGGAACAGGCAGAAAGTTGCCCAGGGTCAAGGATTAAGACCAGAGAAAGTGAGAGAGGGAGAGCTACAAGACAAAAGACAGTGAGAGAGAAAGGTGATGGAGATTTACAAGAAGAAACAGACTGTGAAAGGATTCCAATTAAGAAGATTTTAGTGTACTTTAGTACTTTAAGAAGACTTCAGTGGACTCTTAACTACCAGAGGCACTACTCAGGAAGATTTTATTGGCAAAGTATATAATCAAAAAGCTTAAACAGCTGTACTTATCTAAGCGGGCAGGCTCCTTAGGATAGAAGGAATAAAAAATAATCCTGATACTAAGAATTTGCACATCAACACATTTAACCATGTCGATACTGAATATGTGCAAGTGGAAAGACAACGGGCATGTCACTTATCACTCAGTGTAAGTTGGAATGTAATAAATTACTAAGCAAAAAACTTATGTTCAAGACTAGTAAAAATGCATTTCTGCAACTGTAGGACCACACAGTTCAGAATCTGTCTCTGACCTGCCTGTGGAATCTGTCCTGGATGGAACCAAGAAAGTTTCCCACCTCTTCTGCAAAAGTAGCTACATTACATTACATCTAATCATAAAAGAAGCAAATAAGCCAGTATGACACTAATTAGTTGGGTAATTTCTCCCCAGATGATCTGCAGTTACACTGTTTCACATGTGCTGTGACAACTGATACCTACTTTTTCTGCTAGCCAAGGCAGGAACAGAAAGCAAGCATTGATCACCTCTCTGCAACGGTCAGAGACTCGGTAGCGACATCTCAGCATATGGCAGCAGCTAATAAAAGAGATTACTTCAGCGTTCACACTCTTGTAGGGCTGGCATCAGTACACTCAGCGTCTCTGCTGAGCGAGTAATCAGGAACCTAAGTTGGTCTGCATCACGCAAACTTTCAGAAGATTAAGCTGACTTTTTTTAATGCAGGTACCTCCAAATGGTTTTTTAGTGCATCGTGAGCATGGAAACTGGAGAGCCATGCTATGCTCTTACAACTAAATCTTATCACCATGATGTTTGAAACACTACCAAAACAGCTGATAGGCACAGACAGGTTTATACCGACTTTTGTAGCCCTAGGAAAACTAGATGAGAACTGAAAAAGAAAGGGAAACCAATCACAAATCCTGCAATCTTCTGAACTGAGTTTTCACATATGTTCGAATCTCATTACCTACAAAAAGATTCTGGATGAGATACAATTTTTGGATATGCTCACACTCAACTCCCAGTTTTACATGAGTGGATTATCACTACTATAGCCCACCATGCCTTACAAATGGGCTTTTCACATCATCCAAAATGTCAGGAAAGCATTATAGCCATATTAATGGAGCTTTGTGACATGTGTTTTTCCCAGTTCCAGTTAGTACTTGTATGACAATTGCACCAGTGCCACTCACATTGCTTTTTATTCTTTTTTGCACTTAACAAACTGTAACATTGAATGGCCTTTTTATTTATTTTATTTCCTACATTTCTACTTCACCTAAGGCATTCCAGAGCACTACTTGCATCAGCTAATCATGAACCAACTGTACTAAACATGGGACAATGAAGCAATTAAAACAAAATACATTAATCCACATGCTGTCTTCTTCCTGAATTAACTTCCAGAAAATTCACTCATTTCTTTATCCCTTTTTTTCTGTACCACTTCTGACTTAATAATTATATACAACCACTGGACATATTTTTCCATTTTCACTGCTGTTGAATATTCACTGCTTTCATAGACTTCACAAGAAGCTAGAGGTGAACAGTACTTCCGAAAAAAAAAAAAAAGCCACCTATTTAGATACCTTCCCTGGTAATGTTCTGGAGAAATGATAATAGATTGTTTAAAATGTTTTAGCTTTCTTTGAATAAATTAAGGTTTAAACCGTTTTCTTTACATTTAAGCATTACTTTTCTTAGCATTTCAGCATTAAGCAATACTTTTTCTGGCATCTTTTTTGTCTTTTAGGCATGTAGTGAGATGTACTCTACATGAATAACATCTGTGTACTCGAGATTAATTTATACTGGCATTCACGAATGGCTTCTCTTCAAACGTTAAAGATGGCTGCCAACTGAAAATTCTGCATTCAGACAAGATGCTGTACAGTTATGCACTCCATCATCAACATTTTGGTACGTATGACTGACTCAAATTCATTTCTCAGATGACCTGAAGACTTAGCGACTTATAAGGTTAATATTTAGTTTCAAGACACAGCAATGACCTACATTCACCCAAAGCAAACATATGTTTTATTACGACCGTTCAAGAGCTCCAGTCCTGGCTCACTGCATACCTTGGCAGTCCCATTCTTCACAAGTTCCTGCTAGAACTTTTCCACTGCTCAGATTATAAGTTGCATATTCAGGAAATACCATTAATCATACTTGCCTCCTGCAGGCTAGGTGGTATTTGCACAGCAGCCAGGAAGTGGGCGAGTGTAATATGATATTGCATATCATAGTTTAAGAGAAATTAACAAAACATGTAAAATACAAACAAAATTAACAAAATTACATAAAATAAGGTTGTTCCAGATCAAAGCAAAGTGTAGGAAAGCCAATGCTTCCTCCCTCTATTTTGACCTGACCTAGGACCTTCCACACAATTGAAATTCTTACCTGCAGATATGTTTGTACTGTAATGTCGGACCTTACCTAGAACCAAGTCTCAGGTTCAATGGGGCTGAAACATGATCAGCTAGCCAGGCCTGAGAGAGATATCATCTGTTCATTAGAATGAAGAAAAATTTTAGAAATCATTTATAAACTATTTCTAATCTATATGATAAGAAAGGTATACACCGTTCCTTAAGAATAAATACTGCTTCTCATCCAGGGAAAGTTTTCAATTCTGTATATTGACTGATACTAGAACAGTCCAATATAAAACAAATTAAAGGTTGTAAAATCTCCAGTAGGGTGAACTACAATGCCTGCCTCAGCTTTTCCCTTTCTTTCTCCCTTGGGATCAGTCACAAAACCATAAACTGAAATAACTACAAGGAATTAAATATTTCCCCCAAATCATCTGCCCAGCAAAATATTTGTTTTATTTATTTTATCGCTAACAGCATTTCTGGGAACTGATTGCCTTCCTGAGAAACAGAATTCTTTTCAGATTAAGGACACACTGCAAAGCATTCCTAAACAGCACTAGATCACTGCAGCAAGACAACAGATAACATCAGTGTAAGCAGTGTCATTAACTGGGAATACAATTGCTTTTTTAAATATCAGAGCACACAAAGAAAGAAAAAGAATATAAGAATGGCAATACTGAGTCAAACTAAAGGTCTGACTAGCTCAGTATCCTACATCCAGAGCCCTACACATAAGCAAGTGTGTAAGAACTTGCATGACCACATGATGCTTCCTCCTTGTACTCTCCTGTCCTCCCACCTCGTACAACTCAGAAACCTGTTCGTGTGCAAGCTGTTCAGCTAACCTTACCCTCAGGAGACTTCCATTCCCAGTGCCCCCCACACTGACCTGAATGCTGGTCTCTGCAGCATCCTTTGGCAAAGCGTTCCACAGCACTCCGTGCAGCGCACAGAGCTACACTCTGCACAAAGGACTATGTCCTTTTGTTTCTTCTGAACTTGGCTCCTACAGACATTCCTTGGTGCACATCGGTTATTGTGCTGGAGGGGGAGTGAAAAAGCCACCCCTATACAGCCTCTCCAGCCACTCACAACCTTACTATACATCCTGTCAGTAATCTTTTTTTTTTTTTTTTCTTCAGGCTAAAGAAATTACTTAGTTATTACTTATATGAAAGTTCTTTTGTACTTTAAAACAATCTCATTGTCCTCCCCTGAACATTGTCCACCTTTTGAGATGTAGAAACCAGCACTCTTGTAAAATGGCACAACTTTTTTTTTTTTTCCTAAAAATTCCTAGCATTGAATTTGCTTATTTGAAAGCTATTGATTATTCAATAGGTATTTACATGGAACTATCTGTCATGAGTAGAAGATCACATTCCACAAAGGCAATGGTTGGCTTAGAGACTTAATTTTGTATATAAAGTAAAATTGTGGTTTTCGTGCACAACTTCATATTTATTTCTTTGAATTTCAAATGCCTTTTCACTGCCCAGTAAGTGCTTTCTGCAGTTCTTCATGCCATTTCTTCCCAAATAGCATGATATGATCTGCACTGGCTAGATCAATATTCTTGCTCCTCAGGGAGGCTGGGTCAGACCAGGTTATAACACCCTCCAGCACAGCAACACTGATTTTATAGTTAGTGATGATGACTGCCTAGGACCGGAGAAACTGTTGGGACAGTGAAGAAGAGGGGAGTGAAAGGGGAACAGTACAACAGAGAAGGTTTCAGAAATAACGAGGGAACATTGACTGGTGTCGCTGCTCCAGAATAGCTACCTCTAACGCTGCTCATTTCCTTTGTATTACAGTAAGATTCAGTAAAGGACTAGCTAACTATAGCAATCTGTTAAACTGATCAGAAGCAATGCAGAAAAGGGTTAGAATTATACATCCACGGTTACCACCTTAATTTCTTTTTAATACAGTCTGTATTTATTCATATTTTAACAAGAAACTGCCAAAATGACAGGCAACATCTGACAGTCTCAACTCTGACATCTGCACACTGAAGTTAGTCAAGCTAGGGGACAGCTTTTTTTGTTTGTTTTTTAAGTGCTTTTTTGGAAAGACATTTTCAGTCATAGTGTTTGCCTGATTGTGTAACATCTGCAAGATACTACATGCATGTTCAATAACACTTGTACATCAAAATAACTGTACAAACCAGCAGAAGAAACTACAAATTTCTCAGCTTTACCAAGTCTTTCTCAAACCCAAAGGCCTTTATCATGAAACAAGAGAAAACACGCTTCATTATGTAACCTAGCCCTTTCTATTGGCCTCAGTTGAATCTGGCAGAGCAAAACAAAGCCTTAGATGTCTAAGCACCTAACAAGTAGTCTGCTTAATTCACTTGAAAGTATTTCTGTCATTGAATTCATTTTTGCAGTTGTTCCATGCAGTTATATTACATTACTGAGGAAAAAAAGTAAGCTGTATTCTTTTGAAAATTCAAGGTCTAATTAAAAGGGGGTTTATTAGCCAAATGGATTTTTGTCACAGGAAATTTTTCACTGGCATGCTCAAAGGCCAGATATAAATACCAGCCATACTGCAATCCAGCAGCCTCAAGGCTGCCAGTATTACATTTCCTTTAAAAATAAAATTACAACTTAGCAATTGCTGGCCATCTAGCACATAATTTTGTTTTGGAAAGCATTCCTATTGAAGTTGATCATAAGCACATACTTGCTCTCAGTCTTGCTTCAAGTTAAGTTGCATTCAACACTGTGCTTGAAAAGGGTGTTTTTTAATTTTAAGGCCCAGTGACTAACATACAGCGTACTAAAGCATACCCCTATATGAGAACGCGACAGCAAAACGCTGTTGGTCATATTTCTGATTCATACAAAAGGTATACTTTATACTTTAAAATTCTTTCATCTTCAACTTGTAGATGCCAAAGGAACCAAATAAGGGACATAAACTTCCTTTTATTTGTGTTGCTCATAGTCCTGTTGTAACAGCAAACCTATTATGCAAATTCTGTACATTGGCCAAAGACCTCTAAAGTTTGTCCTCCTAAACCCTATATTTGTTTCACCAAGAAGTACAATTAGTCTCACTTCATCAAACTTCCTACTAGGACTTTAAAAAAAAAAAAAAAAAAAAAAAGGATGCTATTTCAGTGGACTGAGGACTATAAAATAATTTTCCAGAAAATCACAACATAGTCTGTTAAATTTTATGGTTAAAAGTCAGATGAAGTACTTTACTACACTGACACAGAAACAATAACAAGATCACACTTAACTAGAAATGTAATATGGAAATAAAGATAGTTCCCAGAAGAAAGAATGCAGAATTAAGCAGAGTTCAATTTTTAGAACAAAGACAGGCTATAATGGACCAAAAGACGTGACGAGATTCTAGACAAAAAAAATCAGATGTTCTCTAAACAATGTTTTTTTTTTTCTGAAGGAAAAACTCTAATTTTGGCTTGATGAATGTTAATATTTTTCATAATAAAGAGCTGTCACATCATTTACAATAGAATTTAGTGCGATTCAGTTGCCTAAACATAAATATCTTGTACCATTTCAGGTGCTTAATTTACCCCAGTCCACAAAGGTATGGATCACTCCAGGTGTGGGATTGTAGTAAGGCTGATCGCTGAGTCAGAAAGAGAAGCAGTATGCCAAACATCTGGTTTGTGAACACATCACCAAAAGGATGGGTGGAAATATTTCCATGACCATGCAAAGCCATGACTGTTCAAATATTAAGTATCATTAGTTGTTGTTTTTAGCAGTGAAAACAGTGAAAGCAGACCTGAAATCCAAGAAACATTTCATTTGTTCCGCTGGAACACCCAGCTGTCAGCCCAATCTGCACATTTAACATTAATTTCATGAGAGTTACACCTAAGAGAATTCACCCCTCTGATGACAGAGCTGCAACCTACTTTACTAAGTTAATTGAACCTGCTTTTATCTCTGTCTCATTGACCATCCACATTATTAATGCCTCAAACCCAGACTATCCTTGTTTATAGTCTGAAATACCCTTTGAGCCTATCGTCACACCTAACCCACAAGAAGAAAGCTTAAGCTCCTTCCTCTGTGCAGCAAGAATGGCTGTAGGTCACTGGGGTGCGAGAAGCCCTGCCTCCACAGATATATGAAGCCTGGGCAGACACAGCTCAGCAACTGTAACTACACAAGAATTGTTTGAGCTCCTCAAAGGGAGCAACCCTTTGAACAGCATGAGTATCCAGCCAGCAACTCTCATAGACCAAACTGGAAAAGCAGCAGGTTGCTAGCGTGGACCAGACACGCCATGCAAACACACCCTGCGTGACTGTTCTTGTATAAGGCATCCACATTACTCTAACTGAAATAAGATTAAGTAGAGGGGGAAAAAAAAAAGTTGGATTTGAAAGTAAATGAGTGGTCAGAAATACCACAGAAGACAGCAAAATAAAAACAAAAAACAACAAATTAAATTTAATAAAAGACATCTGCATGATGAAAAACATTTCCTTTTGGAGGTGTTACAGAAGAAAGTAATCACGCTGGATTTAACTATCACAAAGGTAGCTCTTTAACAAAAGAGACCTCTCTTGCTAAGTCTTATGTCATACTGGAAATCTCAGCTAGCTTCAAACTACAGCCCATTTTCTGCTAACCTCTGAACGAAACCTATAAACCCAAAGTTCTTACTGGCCACCAAAAACTGATGAGAATGGAAACAAATCGTTTGCCTAGATTGTAGGATGTTTAATGTTTAAATGTTACCCAGTCACCTTAAGGAAAAGGACTGGACAAACATTCAGCGCCTGATCAGAAGAAAAATACGGTTCTTTGGGCTAATTAGGATTGGCCTCTTTTGCTAATCCATAGACTAGAGGAAAAAGCCCTCAGGATGGATGAAGGCTGTGAAGCTAAGCAACAAAATTAGGATTTTTTTCCCAATGACTTGGAAAAACAGAAGAAAAATACTGAAATGGAACACTGCCTCTCAGATTATAAATTAGATGACAACACTAGAAGATTGAAGGCTGAAAAGAGATTCTTGAAACAAGTAAAAAAATGAAGAAGTATGTGCTAACATTTTACTTCCCAGCTTGGATGACAAACAGCTTTTTTTTTTTTTTTATGATTAAATATAATTTGCATAAACAAGTACAAAAGTAGAGTACAAATGAATCATAAGAAAGAAAGGTGCAAAACTTTCCTGGCAGTACATATGGTGGCATTTACCTTACCCATAATATCTAAAACTGCAGTTTCACTGTATGTCAGTTTCAAAAAAATAATCTGTTGTGGTAAACTAGTACTAAAATTATGAGGTCAATATCCCTTGAAAGCAGAATATGAGGAAAAATTGGAGTACAAAAGCGTTATGAATAAATGGCTTAGGTCTTCTGCAAGACTATTCTACCTATGTAAAAAGATGTATTATCAGTCAAAGAATGTCTTTTATTAAATTAGGGGTTTTATTGTTCACCTAGAAAATAATTTTCAGAAGGTTGCTATCTGCCTGATAAAAAAAAAGTTTTTGTTTTGTTTTGTTTTTTGTTTCTTCAAAATAAAAACTGACATTTTCCCAAAAGAAGAAAAAAGCTGACTGGTATGAATTAGTATATCAAATATATGCTCAAGTTTAAATTGAAAAATCTATTTAAAATATATATGTAGCTGTGACTTCATTTTAATATATATTTGTTTAGAAACATATGTTCTCCAAAACTGAATACAGACTTTCAATACATTCTTCTTATTTCACTACTTCAGTTTTTCAAGATAAAACATCTCATTTGGAAGAATCAGAAATTTGTAAACACTGGGTCAAGTATACAAACATATGGATAACTACGTTACTGACAGCAACGTATACTCTAGAAGAAACTTACAGAAGATGACCTCTAGATTTTAATTATCATCGCATGAAATGGCTCCATGCCAGCAACTTGAGTTACGTATATGTCTCAGGTTGTACAAAACTTATACAGGAAAGAAAAAACCAAAGTTTTAGAGTTTCCAAAGGACTAAAAATGGACTAAACAAACCTCAAGATTTCACTTCTATCGCATTAAATATCACCCAAGTAGATGTTAACAAAATTCTAGTCAAAGGCCTGTACAAAATGCTGATTTCAGTACTGCACAAAATAAACTAAGCTTTTTTTTTTTTCTTTTAAGCAAGTGCCCTGAAGAACTTGGAATGACTTCTGCTGACTAATACTCATAATTTACCACAATATGTTCAAGAAAATTCAGCAGCTTTTAGATGAGTCTGCCTTGGCGGCTCTAGAGAATTCATTATAGTTATGTTTCTCTAGACACAGAAATCAAGCTATTTGTTATGAATATACTGATGACATAAACCAGGTCCCGTATACTGATTTGAAGCACGGTTAGCATCCCAGGCCGCACAGAGGGAAGTGGTACTTTGCAGCTGATCACAGCTGAAGCTGCTGGGCACAGCTGCGGCCTGGAGGGCGAGGCCTGTGGCCACAGAGCGGGGCCTGCTCGCCGGGTGGCCAAAGGAATGGGAGCACGCCATTTTAGCCCTGTGCAACTTCTCCCTCAGCAGCGAGGAAGTTTACATATCCGCAGAAGTACTAGCTTCTTATTGGCCAGACTCCCCTGTACTACAGTTTTGTTATTTCTTCTTAAGTTTCTGTAACCAAAACAATGAGGTTTAGAGAGCAAGAACCAATCTACTTCAGTTTGTACGCACAGTAAAAATTGTTTTCTTTTCTATTATAAATATTCAGTGGCTTTGCTGAGGTGAGAGATTCCAGTTTACAGGGATGACAATCAGGAAATATTTTGTACACGTAAGGTAGACATACTAAGACAGAAATCACTGAGAAGTTATAAAATAGAAACTTGCAATGCATTTTTCCAAAAGTCAGTCTTTTTGGTGCATAAATAAAGTTTTTTTCCCACCTTCATTTTCCAACATGCTAAAGAGAAATGAGAGCCAGCATGGTCACACATTTGCCAAAACACTCACTCAAAATATTCAGTAATGCTTATAATCTTTTCAGTTTTAAATGATCCAAGTTAGTATAATTAGATTGTGTACTAATGGCAAAGAAACGCTTAGTGATCACTTACAACTATTTCGGAGAGCCTCATTGTACCTAAAATACAAAGATGTCACACATGCCCTTCATTGTAATATCAAACATTATGGAAGAAACAGCAGTTTTCATTTTAACACTTTCATCAAAATCTTTATCACCCAGAACACTCCAAGTGGCAGTATATAGAGAACATCACCCAGGTGAGGGATAGTGAATTATTTCTCTTTCCTTCCTTGTGCATCTCTTGTTCTGGTAAAGAGCAATTTCACTCAGCCTTTGAAATGCCTCCTGAAGAATGCATCCAACAAGTCTTGCCTTTGCTCTGTCCTATTCTCGCCAGAAATTTAACACTCAACCCTGAGGAGATCTTTGACTATGCTCTGGAAAATCCTAAACGCTTGCAGGGAATAAGAGACTGCCATCATCTAGATTCAAGGATAGTCATAATCTAATCCCAAAGAAAAATTCCACTGACACAAACAATTAAATACATCATTAAACCACTAGGAGCAATATTTTAATACTATGGCTAAGATAAAGTGATAGGTGCTTCTAAATAACATTCACTACTTATAAGTATTATTTCAATGTGTTATTATAGATTTAATGTCACATCTAAATCATGAAATACTATTCACAATTATTTACTGATATGATAAACCACATACACATAAATTGAACCTTTACTCATTTGCATTACAGATAATTTTAATCAAATTTTTAGAAGGGAATATGCAGATTTTTTTCACCATTTTTACAAGTTTGATTTGGTCCAATGTCACTTCTTCAGAAACAAAACACCAAAGAGCAGCTATTACAGCTTTTAAAAATTCCTGTATATATTGTTAGCTCATACTTACAGAGGCAAATACTTGAATTTGATCTCAGCTTATATATCATCCTGAACCGTCAATAAAAATGTCAGCTGAACCATTTCTATTTACTTGTTTTAAATGGACAACAGAATACATACAGATTTAATAAATTACAACTTCTACATTATTTCAGAATTTTACTTCAAGAAATTGTTTTTATACTGATGAACAAGCCCATTTCATTACAGTAAGCCTCTTAAATTAAATGCACAAACTATAAACCAGTGTGAATGCTTTGGCCTTTTCTCCCTCCCACGAAACAGAAAATTGTTAATCTGTGACCAGCATCAAACATTAAGCTGTCTCTGGTTTTTCATTCCAATTTAATTCACTTGGCTTCCCCTCACTGATTGCCTTTGACTAGAGAGTCACATGCTACAGAGAGAGATGAAAATACAACTCTTGCTTAAGTGCGTCATGCTGGGAAGTCATTCAAGTAAAACAGGAGCTATTTGTTCACAGCATCTACCAAAGTCAGTCTTCAGAGGGTCTTTTAACTCAGAGACTTTGTCTTGAACTACTAGTCTACATTCATTTCAAACTGCCATAAACATAAAGTTTTAATGCAGCATTGGCTTACATTGTTTACATTAATATAAAAAAGATTTTGGCTTCACTGGGAAGAACTATCAATGATCTCCTACTATTACAATGTGTTGTAAGACTCCTTTAAGGAAATCGAGATACAATCAAACTATGATGAGTAGATACATTGAACATAACAGGAAAACAAAGATCCATGAAAGAGCTATCTACTGACTATGGTTTTAGTTGGGACCTGTTAGAGTACTCGGAAAGATCGCATATCTAGAAAAGACATGCAGACTTAACTGGAAAAATTTAGGTATAGCCTGCAACTGTCTACAGAAGGAACAACAGAAGTCCAAATCGAAGATAATATCTATTTTACAGACCCAAGTGGCAGTTGGAATAGTCATGTTATGCACTGTGATTCAGAAAGGCAATATCTGGACAGATCTCAGAAACAATTACCTCTATTTCAGCCATACCAAAACTTCAGGTAACACAATTCTGTAAGACATTAGAAACATGTCAAGGTTTTGGACTGGGCAAAAAGAAACAAGTTTGGAATAGAAAATGATAGTACTGACAACATTGATATGGTAACTCAGAGGTGTTTGCAGAGGTGGTAATCCAGAGGAAAAGCACTGAGGGAAAAATAGAACTCATGACTGCTACATCCCAAGTGTGTACACTTACATTGGTTCTATTAAGACACTAATAGATGTAACAAAATTTCATTATTGTTGATCCAAACTGTAATATGCAGAATTATTTCAGTCACAAAAAGAAAGGATCATATAATATATGATCCAAGGTTGGATTCCAAACTTTTGAACATAACTATCATGATTAATCTTAGAAATTTGATGCATTTATGAGCTCTTTTTTTTTGTTTAGAAAAACTAAGATAAAACTCCAGTCAAGTTTGGAAAACCATGAAAAATCATCAGTTGAATAATTGCTGAATAGGGCAGGGTAACTGGTGACAAATGACATGGAGAAGGCCAAGGTACTCAGTGCCTTCTTCACCTCAGTCTTTACTGGTAAAACCTGCTTTCAGGAATCACAGGCCTCTGAGACCAGAGGGGAAATCTTGGAGCAAGTAAGACTTACCCTCGATGGAAGAGGACCAGGTTAGGGAGCACTTAAACAAACTGGATGTACGTTAAGTCCATGGGGCCAAACAGGCTTGCACCCACAACTTGTGGGTTTCTGCAGGAGCAATCTGTTGTCACTACGAGGCCACTCTTGATTATCTTTGAAAGGTCATGGCAGGAAGAGAGCAAATATCATTCCTATCTTCAAGAAGGAAGATCCAAGGAACTATGGTACAGTCATTCTCACCTCAAGGTGATTCAGAAAATCCTCCTGGGAAGCATTTTCAAACACGTGAAGGACAGGAACGTGATCAGGAGTACTCAGCATGGATTTACAAAGAGGAAATCATGTTTGAACAACCTCATTGACTTCTACAATGAGGTTACTAACTTGATGGAAGAGGGGAGAACAGTGGCTGTTGTTTACCTTTACTTTAATAAAGCCTTTGACACTGCCTCCTGTAACATCATCACAGACAATCTGACAAAGTATGGGTTAGATAAGTGGACAGGATTAAAAACTGGCTGGACAACCAGGCCCAGAGGTTTGTGATCAGTGGCACTAATTCTTGTTGGAGGCAAAAAAAATAGTGGTGTATCCCAGGACGAAACACTGGAACCATTACCGTTCAACACCTTCATTACTGACCCTGACAACTGGATAGTGCACACCCCTCAGCAAGTTTGCAAATGATACAAAATTTGCAGGAGTGGCTGATAGAGCAGGGGGTTGCACTGCCAATCCAAGGGACCTCAACAGGCTTGAGAAATGTGCTGACAGGAATCTCATGCAGTTCAACAAAGGGAAGTGCAAAGTCTGCACCTACAAAGGAATAACCCGAGGCACCAGCTTATGCTGGGGGCCAGATGTCTGGAAAGCAGTTTTGCAGAAAAGGACTTCAGGGTCCTGGTGGACAGCAAGCTGAACATGAGTGCCAGCTGAACAAGGATGCCAGCAATGTACCTGTGTGGCAAAAAAGTATCCTGGGCTGCATTACTAGGAGTGTTGCCAACAGGTTGAGGAAGGTGATCCTTCTTCCTCTCTACTCATCACTAGTGAGGCTGCATCTGGAGTAATGTGTCCAGTTCTGGGCTCCCCAGTATAAGAGACATGAACATACTGTAGGGAGTCCAGTAAAGTGCTAAGATGATGCTTAAGGGACTGGAGCATCTCTCTCATATGAGGAGATGCTGATAGAGCTGGGACTCTTCAGCCTGGGGGAGAGAGGGCTCAGAGGAAGGATTCTTATCAATGTGTACAAACATCTGATGGGAGGGAACGAAGAAGAGGAAGCCAGGATCTTCTCAGTGGTGTCCAGTGACAAATGGCAGTGGGCACAAATTAAGAAATATGTAATGACATCTGAAAATCAGGAAAAAATTTCTTTACTGTGAGGGTAGCTGAGCACTGACACAGGTTGCCCAGAGATTGTGGAGTCTCCATCCTTGGAAATATTCAAAACCTGGCTGGACACAGTCCTGGGCAACCTCCTCTAGGTGACCCTGCTTAAGCAGGGGATTGGACCAGATGAAGAGGTCCCTTTCAACCTAAACAATCCTGAGATGCTGTGATTAGTTCTCTTTTCTTGTTTTATGTAATTCTGTTTTTGCCCCAGTGTCTTTACTCTTTAACTCCTTTATTGAATCTTCAAAGAACATGGACTCTGAATAAGCTGCTTTTAGTGATGCAACACACTCAATGTATATTACTTTCATGTGAATTACCTGTGAGAAACTATGCATCATGTTTCCATGTGATCTATATGCAAAGCTACCTCATGAAGTGCATACTAGTTATGGACAGAATGCTGTAGTGCTTTTAAAATGCTAATTAGCAATTCTCTGAACCACTTCAATTACAGATGACATTTATAAACCCTTCCCTTCCTTATAAAAGGAACATCAAAAACAATATAATATCATCTGTCTCCTACTGTAAGAGCCTTTAAACAGTTTTGTTTATATGAAACTTCATTTTCCAAAACCATGGTGCAGGAACACATCACAAGGTGTTATTGAACTTCTCTCACTGACTTTGTCCATCCCTTTTCATCTCAAAGAGTCAGTCAAGTTAGGAAAAGCCAAAATAAAATTCAAATAGAAACTCTATATTCATTATTTTTGCTACTTTCATTACATATCTAGGATAAAACATCGCCTGTATCCCATTTTTCAATTACAAGTCTTTTAGTATTAGCATTGCAGGTAGATTATTTTTTTCTGGTTAATGCTAATAAAGCCAAGAAAATTAAAAAGCTAAGGCTTACTTACATGATACTTCAGTATGCTACCGTAATACTGGAAATTTAAATAGACATGTAGAACTAAGAGTGTATAACTGCTATCATCTCTGAAGAATCAGAGTATTATAGTTCACATGGAAGTAAGCTATGGTTACATTGCAAACACAAATGAAGCCAGAAAAATGTTACTGGAAGTTGAAGGTCATAAGGAGTAGGGCAGCCTTCAAAGCATGATTATGAAAACTGTTCCTCCAGCCACCAGTGTGTGAAGTAGCAAGATAAAAATAATTTTATGCTTTTCATTCCCTTAAAAACCTTTGAGGACTGACATACAAGCATTCATGATCTTAGACCAATTTAAGGATAATACTTATTCAAGTATTTATCCATATTACATTAAACAGCCTTTTATAGGTTGAAGCACTTTTATTATATTTTAAGACTGTAAAATGAATCTCCTGAAGGTAGCCATTAACAGTTGGCATGTTTTCAAACAGCAGTGCATAATTTTTGACAACCACACAAAATTGCCAGAATGCTTATTGTCAATTTTGCCCACAGAAACCTATCATCTAATGGAAATCAAGCTGCTGCCATAAAATTCCCATTGGCAGTAACAAGCAAACACAACATTCTCCATCTAAGCATCAGCTGGGATAGCTGCAGCTATTATTATGTCTAGAATGTATTACAAGGAGCTCTTGGGTATACATCTTACTAGGCAGCTAAGCAAAAAGATTTGAGAAATAATCTGATGAATTATATTTAGCGACCTCTTCCCGAATTTAAGATGCCTTCCCTACATCACAATAAGGATTGTAACTTTAAATCCATTGACGTACATTCTGATGGTTACAGATCCTTTCACACATCTTCCCACAAAAATTAATCCTCTCAACTCTAACCTGCTATGCTGCACTTCCTTTGTGATACTCCATTCCTATTCTCCATTCTAGCCAAGGCCAGACTCCCTAACCCAGTCTATTTGAGTTCCCCTTTCTCTGTTGTCCAACCTCTCTCTTTTTTCCTACTTAACTATTAACTATGCTTACAGCACCCACCTAAAAGCTTTGAATCCTCATCCAATTTCATTCACTGCTCCCAACAACTTCTGCTTTAGCCAGTCCCAGCCAGACTCCTGGCTTCCAGTTTTAGGATGCAACTGAGGTACTGGAAATCTAATGATTCTTTGCTGCCAGCAGGTCTTGTTCCGTTTCCCTTCTGCCTCCTAGTAGCAGACTTAAATGTCCTCCCTCATACTAGCTTTGGTTTTCAACAGACCACTAGTGAACTGTTCGGCTCACTAACCTGGCAAAAGCTGTTCACCTCTCTCCTTGCAGTTTAGTTTTCAACTTGCTCAGTGATCTGACTCAAATTACCAACAAAAACAGACAAACACCAGAGTTGTTCCAATGGGGCAGTGGAGGCCTTTGCTGGGAGAAGGGAAGATAATACACAGAGAACAGACCTGTCCCTTTCAGTGTCACAGGCTTATCCATTTTACCTGGCACTAGCCTTAATTATTCAGCTCTACCCCCCATTAGTTTTGGTTTCTCTACATTGCTACTAACGTCTAGTTTCTGTGTTTGTCAGATATACTCTTCTCTTGCAAGTCCTAGATATCACAAAAGGAGTAAATCTTCATTGGCTGGGGGACTGGGGTGACACCACTCATCTCTTTTGTTCATCTCATTTGTTCTCTTTCTTGCATTCACCATTCCTCCTTACCAGTTCTTCGTTCTTTTTACACACCAGCGTATGTAAAAAAGAAAGTGTGGTAAATGACCCATCCCAGGCTCTTCTGCTGACTCAAAGCGTGGTCATCGTCCTGGAATAATGGGATGTCTTGTCTGACTTGCCCAAAGTCATAGAGGATATGTCATAACCAGAGATTTTTATTTTTAATGCTCTGAATCAAATAACTACTAAAAATACCACTAATCTTCCTCCTTCAGATAATATTTAGTAAAACAGCATATTGGTGTCGTTCTGTATTAATTAAATAAAACAGCTCTGAAAATTTTCTCCCTAGATTTTTCTATCAGCACAAATATTAACTTAAGAGAAGCACAGTGAGGAACTGAAAGGTTTCAAAACATCTTTCCTTGAGACAGGTATTCACATATGTTGAGGATGGTCTCAAAAGCAAGTGTGCTTACCCCAGGGCTAGAAAAGCATAATAGATTTCTATGTTAGAGCAGAAAGAGCTTCCTACAGAAATGCAGAAGGTATGTTTCTGAGGATTTAATATATACATATATATTTTGTAATGAGAAATTTAGTGTTTGTACTTTTGGTCTTGCTGCTTAAAGCTCAACAGTTTCTTTTTAATTTATTCCAAAGCTTTTATTTAGAATGCTGGCAGTTAAAATGGAATTGCTATATGCAAATATAGGAATGTTCTTTCACAGTCCCACTTCCAGAGAAAATTGCTAAATAATTAATGTTGAAATACAAATTCTTCCCAGTTAACTATTAATCTGCTAAGACAAAAGCTGTGGCCTGTTCCCATGGCCAGCAGTTGCACTTCAACAGGAAGGTCCAGAAATCTGGTGAATTACTGATAGAACTTTGTGTAATGAAACAATGAGATTTTTGCCATAAATATTTGCTGTAAAGAAACTGATCTTGCAGAAAAAGTGGAAGCATATAAAGGCACTTAGCTAAATGTTACAGTTTTGACTGCAGAAATATCTAATTATCCAGAGTGAAGAATTGTGAGAGAAAAGAGAATTAAAAATATGGGTAGAGCTGTATGAGTCCAATTTGTTATTTAAACTGCAAAACAATGAGGTTTTGCACTTAAAATAATATTTTAATCCATTCCTCAAATTTTCCATATACAAAATTATATAGGTAATGAAAGGTTCCAAATGTTTTGCTGTATTAAGTATTGCAGACTGACAGTAATAAAGCTTTGAAAAGATGTTCATAAGACCAACATTTTTGACATGAAATAAAACCTTCAACCAAACTGACTGATATTCAGCTGAACACCTCCATGACTCTTAGATTCACTGGAGATACTTACACGATTTAATACAGACTAGATGTGAGAGAAACCATTTCACAACAGTATCCCATTAAAGACAAATCTGAACTACAGTCTTGAATTTTGAACTTCAGACATGGGAGGAATCTGATAAGGATCAAACCAGGACTGCAAATTTACAGCTGTAAATCTTAATATCACTTGCATTACCTAAACTTGGAGATGCTTTATTTGCCCTACTGTACTATAGATGATTACTTATTACTTATGTCAGCTTATGGAAGAGTGGTACAACCAATGCTCTGTAAGAATGATTTCATCCCAAGTTCAGAACAAAATGGAAACTCATATTATCCCAGATCCAGAGACAATCTTATATATGGTGGCAAAACAGGAAGCTGACACAGGAGTAATAATGCTGGCACACAATCATACAAGCAAATAAAACAAAACAGAATAGTATTACATCTTCCAGAAAGTTGCACTGATATTTTATATCTGTACTAATGTTGCAAGATAACTGTAAAAAAGAACCAAGGTCTTGTTTTGTCTGCACTTTATTCTCTTCACTAAGATGTTTCTGCTTAATAGCTAGGATTTTCAGCCAATGGTTGCTATTTGTCTGCATGTGTTTTGTTTTTCTTACGGAGTACAGCACAATAGGTACAGTTCCCCATCCAGGGATCCTAAATGATAAAGTAATTAAAAAATATATCGTTTATTTATAGAAAAATACTGTTCTAAAGGGGTGGCATTTTCTGCTGGTTTCATGAGCTAAATCAGCTCACCAAAACATATGATCAGTACCAGAAATAACAAGAGGGGTAGGACAACAGGAACCAAGGAAGAAAGGAAAGAACAAGAGCATAGCACCTATCTTTTTTGCCAGCAGTGAGTGTTTACATCAGCTTTGTCAACTCATTAAACAGCACTCTAAATTTAAACATAGTCTTGAGTGCAACTAGAATTACAGAGCAACTTCAAGAAGCAGCAGGCATAAATGCAAGTCTCATAGGCAGTATTCAGCACCCTTTGACTAAGGTAATGGTTTCACATTCCTACACACCTCCCCTTCTCCTTCTGCCAAGTCTTCCTCCCTGTTTTAGGCTGCAGCACCCTGTAACTCACCTTGCACCAGCACCGGCAGGCACTTATTAGGCCAGCCAGTAAGGCAGTTTAGGTAACTAAAACAGCAAAAGATTAACCCACAAAAAGAGAGAGAGAGAAGGGAGAGAAATTGTTTTTGTCTCATTTTTGTGAACTGGATCAGCCAAAGGTATGGCAAGAGACCTGACTTGGCTATGAAGGGAGGCAGGGTTGGGAGTGCTAAGATGTTTCGCACAAGAGGCTCAAGTCTGTGTATAGTCACAGTATAAGTACTATGAAATAGAGATATCAACGTTTTTTTCCATATTTCTCCTAGTTTCCCTTTTAATTTGAGGCTGAAGAAAATTATCCTATTTTCCTTGAAAAGTTTTAAGGCTGCAAATTAGGACCTCTTTCTCTTTTACAGTGAAATCATGTCATTTGCACTGTCAGCCCTCCCTAAAACACATACAGACCAGCCCAAACCACGCCCAGACCACTGGGGAATTAGGTCCTCCAGCTTTCCCATTTCTCGGGAAAAAAAGAAGGATATAGATGTCAAAGTTCTAGCTAATACAGATAGCTATATAGTATGCCATATATTCATGTATTTTTATATTCACAGTGTGCTTTTATAAAAATACCCATGCACTTTACTCAAATACATTGTAACATGACTCTTGCATGCAGTCCTCTTAAAAGCAAGCATTTTGTTGTTACAGAATTTACATCAACCTCTTATAGCTAAATGGTCACAGCACCAGTCCTATACTTAAGGCAATGTAAATTAGCTTGCTCATATAATATTCTATCAGTTAAGCCAAACAAACTAAAAAGAATGCTTTGGACAACAAAGTTATGACAACATTTTGACAGATTAAAACACTGGAATAGCAGTAACTTTTTATATAGAAAAATTATCTATTTAAGATACTAGCTATTATGTTAGGATATATTTCTTAGTAAGCTGAAAAATCATACACAGTTACTAATAAAAGAAATACTAAATCTCAACATGCTTCCTCTCTGTGTACTTACTTAACTTTGGTTAATAAGTCATTCAGTAACAACAGTACTGAATATAATCTGACAAAAAAATGCATCTAGAGGTAAATCTTATATAGCTGAAACTTTTAGTTAAAAAATTCAACAGCTTTTCACTCAAACCTTAAGTAGTGAAAAATACTTTCATTGGAAACATATTGTTCATTATTAAAGGCTAATATTAAAAAAAAAACAACAACTGATACTTTCATGCATGGTCAATTCTGCTAGTTTAGAAATGTATAAAATAGGACTGACCTGGACAGAAATTCTGCTGTGTCCGAGGAGTTAATTTTCCTTGCAGAGTGCGCTTCTCAAAATGCCCTGCAGTTGCATTCTGATGTAGGCCTGGTTGTCTGATGGCAAATCCCAATTCTCCAGGTTCAGGAAACTTCAGATAAAACTGTGGCTCCAAATCATTGAAAGAAAGGTTTATAGCACCGTGCCTCCCACTGCAATAGTCACCAAACATAGGTTCGTCCTCACTGTTCTGTGCAGGTAATGGGAGAATCCGATGATGCAGCTGTGGGCTAGGCAGTCTTGAAGATAATGGAGAAGGAATAGGTGACATTTGTTTGTGTGTATTAGATAGCGGATAGGAATTACTAAAAACATTACTCACTGCTACTAACGAGGGTGAATGCAGCCTTTTCTCTTCCAGTTTAAGATTATTACTTGTCTGAGAAACATCAGGACCTTCATTTACAGGCAGGTTCAGAAATAAATGCTTGCTGCTTCCCCGGGATACCGTGGTTCTTTTCTCATATATTGAGCCTGGCAGGTTTCTGTCTACTCTTGTAATTTGTTGCAGTCTCTTCCATTCTGCAGCTTCATCTAAACTGTCACTCCGTATAACTTTCAGAAGAGCTTTATTGACTGCTCCCACAAGGTTGCATGACTCATCAGTAATGTGCACTCTCTCTGCTTTGTACTGCAAAACAGAGCCGTCTCGCTCCTCTTCCTGCAGCACGCTGTTATCAGAGTCTCCAGCAGCTTCATCTGCCGAGTACATACCAGTTCTCGATATAAACTCATTATGTAGTGTTGTGAGAACAGGAGAAACGGTTTCTTTATCTTTGTGAAAATCAGGTAAAGACTCTGTGTGGCTTTTTGCAGCTTTTTTAGCACAAGCTTCTGAATCCTGTACTTCAGCAACAACTCTGATTTCTGGTTTCTCCTTGCATACCTGCTCAGTACACTTATAATCTTTCAAGCTTTTAGCAGCTGCAGATTTACTTAATGTCTCTAGTTTGTTAGATAGACTGTCCTGAGATGATTTTACCAAAGCGATACTCTGCTGTACATCCATAACTTCAGGAATGCATTCTCCATTATCCAATAGTTCAACTGCAAACATAGCATTGTTGTCTTTTGATACAGAACTTGGTAAGTCAGCATCCAGCTTCACAGCTTTGTTGCTTTCAAGAAAACACCCGTCTTCTACCCCTCTTTCTGGCTGTATGCTAAAGTCTCGTGGTAAGTTGTCCTTACCTTTTACTGTTAGACAACCGGATGCAGAAAAGGAACTGGAAAAACTCCTGGTAGGAAATCTTGTGGGGAGCATCTTCTCATTTTCCAGTCGCACGCCTTGCCCAATCAGCAAAGAAGGATGTTGTTCATACACCTTTTTTTCCCCTTTCCAGTGCCTGAATTCCTCAAATTTCTCTTTTCTTCTATGTTTACTCTTTCTTTTGTGATTGTCTCTGTTTGTGGAATCCAGAAAGAATTCCTGCCGATATGTAAAACTGGAATAATCATCACCTTTAAGTTTTGGGACTACAGAAACAACCTGTTGCTTTCCCTCCCGATGTCCTGCATCAAGGCTCAGAATATGATGTGATCTCAAGGGACTGGGTAACAGTTTTTCCTTTGCAGCAGTTAGTCTGTACAGCTCAATAAGAATGTCTTTCGTTGTAGTTTGCTTGAAAATAATATCTCCAAAGTTTTCATATGGCTGCTCTCTCATCTCCATTTCTAACCTCTCCTGTACTTTATAGCAATTACAGAAACGTTTACTGGTTCTATCCAGAGTTACACAGCCCTTGTAAGTAAATCCTCTGACTTTTCCCTCTGGAAGATAAAAGCTGACGTAACAGAGCTCCATAATGGGTTTGTGCAATTGAAGGATAGTATGCGTGCCTTCCATTATGCTTGCCAAATTAGTCATTCATTTAAATTATGTGCTAAGTGTATCAAAGCTTGCATGACATAGCGTGTGAGGCAGGGAATGGACAGAAGGCATCTGACTAATCTTCAACAATAATATTGTCTGCTGGAAAAAAATAAAAAAAAGCCTGTCAAACTTGGTTATGGCAAATGTATTATGACAAATAACAAACCTGCAGAAGCACGATTTTCTCTTTTTTTTTCCCCCCCGATACACCTCTTTTACCTTGACAAATCTGACACACAAAGGATGATATTGATAAAACTCATAACTGGAGTCATAATCCTTCTCCCATACATCATGCCTCCGTCTCCAGTGTTCTCAGTCAATGCTCTTAGTTCCATAAAGTCACAAGATGTTCACCGAAATATCAATTTCAAACAGAATTTACCGTTTAATGCTGAAATCTATTGCCCCCTCTCCGTTAAAAGTTAACTTCCTGTTGAACATTTAGTTAAAAGAACCATTCAAGCATATATGTTGTTTTTAACTCAGCAAAACCAGCACCATAACACCATCAGTGCCATTAGCTATCATTGCTTGTTACACACACACACACACACAAAACATTTAAAAAAAAGAAAAATGTGAAAAATTTCTTCTCATATTTATCTGTGAAACTGCCTTGACATCAAGAAAACTTGCAAGAAAAAAAACATTATTTGTTTAGTGTATTCAGAGCAAAAGACCCATTTTTGATCCAAAATACAATAATGTAATTGTATTACTACAGGCAGGTTTACTGAGCTTTGTTATTTCCTTTTCTTTGCATCACATTGTACTTTCTTACTACAGATTGGATATACTTATATGCTTTTGATACATCATGATAGCAGTTAGTTTACTCTTTCTGAGAATTAAATTGGCTTTTTATCCGTGAGGAACTCTGCTACTATAATTAAAGTGGTAGTCTGCAGTCACTAGGAAATGCATAAGCATCATGAAATGAGCTAAAGCTCAGCAGCAAATCTAGCAGCACACAAAGCTCGAGAGCACCCACTCCAAGGCTTCTCTTCTTCTTGAAAGATGCAGTAATCACAGTTTTCAACTTTGAAAGTGTAAGTACAGCAGAACTTTCCATCATTTCAGAATAGTCAAACTTAGCCTCAGGCAACAATAATTAAAGGAAGCTGCCAAATTACCATGTCACGCATTTCAGTTTTACATACTTCGTCAATACATAAATATTGTATCAGTTTGTAGTATGTAGCGAGTCAGATATAAAATTATGCCAATAACTTTATCATGAATAATTATCAAATCCTAACTCTAAGAAGCAAGCGGCATTTACCCAAAACATACTTATCCTACCAGCAGGTAGTCATTTCTGCAGTGGCTTTGATCTGAATTTTAAAGCATCACATCTATTCATTCAACTGTTCTTTAAGCAGTTTCACACTTCCCATTTATTTTGAGTAAAAGAAGTAAATTTCCATTTACTTCATGTCAGCAAAACTCTTAACATGCATTCTTAATCCTTGAGAGGAGAGAGCCTAAGGATGGAGTCTAACAGTAAGGAAAATCTCCATTAGAGCCAGATCGGCTTCTTAATTCTGTCCACCAGCAGTCAATAGTTACGTGGCATTCAGAAACCCGTGCAGGTATAGGAAAGGGTAGGACAGGTACAAAACCTTTAGTCAGTACTTCTGTTGAAGACTGTCTTGTTGTTTCATAGACATACAACAGTTTCTGAGAAAATTCTGCATTACTGTTTCTTCCTGTATCCTTGTATTAGCTCTTTGTCTGAGTTTGAAATGCTGACAAGGCTGAGTACTGCCAAAAAGTGCATCCTCACTTCTTGTCCTGCTTGTCTCCAGCTGTGCACACCTGCTGCTTCTCTGGTGTAGAAGCAAGTGGTCATGCAGCCACAGGGTGGGTGTGTCGTTGGCAGATGCACCCAAGAGTGGTTCTGCATACAGAAATAACAACCATCAAAGAACATTTGTTCCTTACAGGAGACATCTTGAACTTACTCACTCTTCACCCAACCAGTAGAGAACAGCCCTTAGGGGAGCAGTTTGTTAATACATCAACTTAGCCATAGCACCAAATTGCCCCTTGAGTCATCTACTGGGGCAAGCTCCATCAAATATGAGCTAGTTAACTTGTGGACATTTTCATAAATTAATACTCAGCAGCCTTGGCTAATGCATGCTGAGTCAGTTTCTACTTACAGGAGAACTTTACTGAGAAGCAGAATTTCAAGGGAATGGCTTGGGCAGGGAGATGAATGCCAAAATCCATATTTTGGTCCACTGGCAACATATAGCGGTTAAACTAGGAAGCAGAAAGAATAGGTAGCTGGGAAAAAAATAGTAAAAACAAGGGTGGATTTCTCAAGTAGACCAAAAATCTATGCTTACTATTGACTTAAGATGATGCATCACAACAAAGTATTTATCAATTCAATTGCTTTAGAACATAATAAAAGGAAGGGAGCAATAGGAAGAAAGGGAATTGTATTTAATACACAGAATAAATCAGTCTGTATTAGGCCCAATTCAATAGTCTTATCTAGGAAAAAAACTCTTAGTGTTAAATTAGTCTGAATTATTTTGTGTGTTCATTTGTTTCACCTCAGCTGGCTTGGCATTTTATTGCTGAAAGATGATGAAGTGACTACAACAAAATAGCATCATGGAAGCTATATATCTAGCAGTTATAGACAGAAACATTATGATCAAACTGAACATCCTCAAGTGACATGTATATCATTGAGCAACTCAGCTCAATTCTGTAGAATATGTTACTCTTAACTTGCAAGATGCATTTTTTTTTGAACAAAAGGCATATAAGTATAAAGGAGAGAACCAGCTAGCCCTTGCCTCTGCAAAACAAATTTGCTGGGCTGTACCCCCTCCAAAACACAAGTGGGTGCCCTAATCTAATCTGGGTTCTGAATCATTACATTACTGAGAGGAGACCTACAGCTCTCCCTTAAATCATATTGCAGCTAAAAACTTTTTTTGTTTTGTTTTGTTTAAGTTAGAAACAAATAAACCTATTCTAGATTTATTTATTTTTTTTAATCTTACCATCTCTGACAACAACCTGTTAAGCCAGTTTGGACCTGTTTTGGAGGATACATCCTATTAGATCTCTTCTTACTTGAACCAAACTAACCATTGGGTTTGGTGCACACATGCTGACACCTTAAAAATTTAGAATCACCTTGAACAGAACTTAAACCACCTCTTATAATGAAAAAATTTACACTTTGAAATTGAATCATGTTAAAAGTGAGTTTTAGAGAAAAACAATAATAGTAACATTAGTAGAGAGGTTCCTTTATTACTATTAGGCCAATGAAATATTCTGTATCAAAGTTTTCATTGACATAAGGGATAATGCAATACCACAAACTGCTGCATTGGTCAGTGGTATTTTTAAGCTTATTTCTATTAATAGATACATTCTCTACTTGGAAACACTTTTTCTATTCAAGGTCTTCAGCACTGCATTCATCCTTTTTATAGCCCACGATCAGAAAACAAAAAAGTGAATTCCCTGTGCTATGAGCAGAAGCATTATAAGAAGGAGAATTATGTTAAGGAAGGAAACTCGTTAAGGACTTTTGAACTTAATTACAATACTAGTTCCCCAATTTCTCTGTTCACCCCTTGCAAACTGTTTATAATCCTCCTTCCATTTGCAAATCCCTCTACAGGGAACAAATTTCTGTAAATTAAAGCCACATTCAGGCAAAAATTACACCTTAAGTAAAATATAAATTAATCCAAGACAACTTAAAATTTTAACTACAGAAAGTATAGCAATGACAGCGATCTTTAGCATCAATGCTGTTTCATGCAGCTTTCAAATGTATAGCAGCAGAGAAGCAAGATAGATAGAACATTTTTTATTTAATACATCATCCATTGGTAAGTTTTATAGGATACACAGTAGGTTATTTCCACTTCTAGCAGCATGTACAGACTATTTCTACAGGAAAAAAAAAATAAATAAATAGAAGAATTGTCTTCCTGTTAATCTTTGTCCAAAAGCTTTAATTTTGATTGTTCAGATTGCAAACTCTCCAGGTAAGAGCTGCATCTCATTCTGTTTTTATATAATACGTTGGCTTGCAAATAGCTAATATTCTTTTTCAGGTATGGTTTGAAGAAATCATTTCTGGGAAATATATTTACAAATAGAATACTGAATGTGGTTTATAAGTAGTTTCTCTAAAACAATGAACATATGTCAAACTTTAAAACTTTATTAATATATCATTTTATTTTAATCTGGTTTTAGTTTTACATTCTATGTACACTCTGGAAAGCAGCTCATGATATCACTGTGGAGCAAAATATACCAGTGTACTTTGTTGTACACATATCAGCTAAAGGAACCGAGTTGGTGAGGTTATTGCTAGGAATAACTCACCAGTTTGTATTGTGCATCATCTTTAGTTTTGCTAAACCAAGACACCAGATTTGTATTTATTTAATGTCCATTCCTCTTATTGTCATGCTGATATTTAAAACAAGTATTTAGTATATTGACTTTCAGATCAAAGGTGTTTTGCCAAACATGACTTTCAGAGACACTTTTGGTATAACTATATATTCCAAACTTTAAACCCAATATAGTACATAAGGAAAGACAAGGAAAAGAAAACTGAAAGGCTGTGGTACTGCCAATCTTTGAGGTATTTCATGAGCATGAAGAATAATTCTAGCTGCAAAAATCTGGACCAACTGCAAAAAAAATGCATATGCTAAGGGAGCTTCAGTAGCAAAGACAGAAAAGAAACAGAATTTTAAATAATGACAGCTAAGGAAACCCTTCTAATAACAACATTTTAGACCTTTAGAAGAACTCCACACTTAAAATCCAGCAAGCTTTCAGTACACCTTTCCGCAAGGAAAGATCAAAGATGCTGTCCCATACTAAGTTCTTAGGACAATTTTCTAAAACGTTTGACAAGTTACAAACCTATTTTTAAGTATGCATATTTTAAAATATATTTTTTACAAAATCCTGTAAACTTTGAGAACAAACTCAGAAAGCTTTTCAACTTTCCCCCACTTCCCAGACTTTAGTCATCTTGGAATTACTTTAGCCTTAAAGAACTTCAGGTTGCTTCAAAAATAACCTTCATCATCCAATTTTTGAAAACCTTGGCTGTACTGGGATGAAATGGGATGTAATTACTTGTGATGATCATTTTAACACTTCAAAGAAGGAAGTGTTAAAGAGAACTATGGTTGTATTTTTTTTTTTGTCAGTTCAACTTTTTGATGGCACTATTTCACAGGTGAATGGTTTTGACATATAACTAGAATAAACAAGAAGTCATAAACTCAATGGCTATCCATCTGAGAGGATAGGTTACAGGTTTTCTAAAGGCCTGTTAAACAAGTATATGAAGCATCAACTTGCACATATACAGCATTTAGTCTGTTGTATCTGTACTAAGTACAAATCAATTATCATTAAAAGAAAAAAGTACTGAAAATGGTTAACTGCTTGTATGTCGTTGTGGTTTGCTTGGTCTGTGTCCTCACACGGAAGACTGTTCTAATGGAACTTTTATTAAATTCAGCAAGTCTGTCAACTGGCAAATGCACCTCTAGAAATAATAACATTTAAAAATATTTATAAAGCTCAGATTGTTTTAAGAGATTAATCAGGTTGCATAGATCCTCCAACTGGTTCCAACTATAGTGACAAGACAAACCTCATGGCAAAAAAAAGCAAAACGATTAAAACACAAAGACTGTATTTCAGTGTAATGAGCTCAAAAATACGGCAGGATAAAAAGAACGGCTTTGAGAAAAATGTCAGCTTAGATCTTACACATTTTACTTCAAGATTTCACTAGTACTATTTACAATCATTTGTAAGATTTAATGATTTTAAATGGAAGACAAAAGAACTTCACTATTAAGACTTCACAGCTCTCGCGTAATTTTCTAAGGGCCCAACTCAACAAAATATATGTTGTCTTCTGGAGATACTAAGCCCTCTGTTACTCTGACTGCATAAGACTGGATTTAAAATCAAGCTGAATATCCAAACTAATGATCAGAGGTTCAACCTTCCATGGAAAGGGAAGAAGTGGCAGTATCTGCATGGCTGGGAGACACAGTTACTTGGATAAGAATTCTTGCAGCACATTTTGTGCGCTTTCTTTTTTCTCAGACAGCAATGCTGAGACTCACTGGCCATGCTGAATCTCTACTCTGGCAATATTCACAGGGGATTAAAATCACAAACATAAATCTGAAAAGATATGAAATTGCATAAGGCTTTAAATGACTATGGCAGAAAGGGGAAAAAACAAAACAAAACAAAACAACCCACCTCCTTCAGAATACGAAGCAGCTTCCCTGTTACAGACAGCTCTAGGCTCTACAGGCTCCACTGTCACAGAGGAAGGTTGAGCTAAATAGATCTTTAGACATCCAATTGGATTTTTATATACATCAATAACAATCAAAAGGATTGACTTTATGTGCTCGGTCATTAAGAGTAATGTGGATTTCCACTTATTACTTCCAAGTATGTGCAAATAAACATGGACAGTCATAATCAGCAATGATAGCAATGCTGTATGATTATTAGCAATAACAAAGAGGGGTTGGGCATAAAGGAGTAATGTATAAGAACACAAAACATGTCGAAACAGTAGAAATAATTCACACTTGGTTAGTGTTCGGATTCTGTTGAGTTATAGCTACTTGATCACACCATGATGGACAGTTTCCTGCCTTTTTGGTGCTCACCATGATAATGGAATATACATCCAGATTTTATATTTAAAAAGTCCTATGAGATCAAAGCTAGAAGAAGAATTTATTTCATACCAAAATAACTAAAGCACAATCAAAAGCTGACAAATGTTCTCAGATGCCAGGAAGACTGGGTAGAGAAAGGGATGCAAAGATTTTTGAAAAGAGCAACACAGAGGCACATGGAGACTTCTTTCTCATTCAATCCTTAAATACTACAGTGCAGCAAAGAGCAGAAAGCTGCCCCACCCTAGAGCCTTGACAAAGACCTCTAGGATTGTCCTCGCTTTCCTTTTCCTACTCTTGACCTCTCTATAGAGAGTAGCATTTGGGGTCATTTTGAAAGGCTGTTTTTCTCTTTTGGTTCCACTTTCAAACTTCATATGCACATAGGTTAAAGAAGGATCAAAGCGTCAGAAAGGATCGCCTTATTAAATGGTACTGTAAGAGTCCAAGATTATATGCTTCTTTACACAGGCAGATCATCAAGAGTTCTCAAAGCTACAAAATATTTCCTTTTTTTTTTTTTTTTCTGTCAGAGAAAAGGGGGATATTAGTCTTTTACGAAAACAAAACAAATCAAAACAACAACCACCACAAAACCACAAACCAGTAGTTCTTCATATCCCAGACAGAACCGGCCCTTCACCACATTTTTATATCCTGACTAATGTCAGTGTGAAGTTGACGCTCATTACATTGACATTTATTTCGAAAAGTTACCATCTCTCAGTATTCTATTTGATATTTGCCTATAGCCTCCACAAAAGGAAAAGGTCTTCTCTGGCCTCTAGTTGCTAAGCTTTCTCAGAGCAAGATTTTCTCCAGTTTATCATCTTCTTCTGGTAATAATTTATTTTCTTATTTGAAAATTATTAACAGTTTATTTTAAATTAAGTGAACAAGGATTGATAGAGGGATCCTGTATACTCTACAGTTATGAAAAACTGAAAATAGAGATCTATAGTATTAATTCAAATAATTTATCAACTTTGAAGTGGTCCTTAAGAAACTGAAAGGAAAAATTTAAATTTTGTGGAAATACCTGTCTATGCAAGAAAACCTCTACAGAGATAACTTACCTTTACCCATGCCTCTGCCTTAGCTTTGTCCTAACAACTTACAAAATATTAGGGAAACATTTACTTGTTGCTCACTACTTACTAGGTGATTAAGTCACCCATGCCCATGCAGCTGCATACTCCACACATATATAAAAAAACACAAGGGAGCATGCATGTTCATGGCACTTGTCTTTAATGAGATAGGTTTCAGTCAAGTCAAAACTAATTTCCATTGTTAAAAAGACACTTCACAGGATGGTTTGATTTCATACCAAATTGCAACTCTCTATCCCCAGACACTCTGTCTGCAGTCATTCAAATTAAGTTAATGATGTTATGGGTTGACGGTTTCTTTATTTAGAAATGTAGAAAGCACTTCTTCCTCTCTTCCACTCTCCATTTAATCCAAAGTGGCTGAGCTGTTCCTGCTGAAACTTACCAAAACAAGCCAATTCACCTGCAAGCACAGGCCAAGCTACCTGAAAGGTGAAAGTTTCAGAATGTTATGTGTAAGTGGTTTACCTACACTCCACAGAAATATTACTTATGTACTCGTAGAAGTATTTTTAAATGTGTACATAATGTTTTATTGATAACACTCACACAAAGATATTTCTACAAGTAAAATTACCATTAAGCAGTTGTAAACAATTGAAAGGGTGAAGGGAAATAAGTGACTAAAATTAGAAAATTAACCAAAACTTCTCTATCATTTCTCAGCAATCTTTTACATTGATTAACTTCCTGGGAAGTTCCAAGAAAGTAAGGATCCATTACGATTACTGCTACACCCCTGGGTAAACAAAGACCGCCAGACATGACGGTGGGACAACCAGAAGGACTAAGTGTACACAGTTCCCAGACTCTGTCAGCTAGATGATAACGTGATTTATTATTGCATCTGAAGGAAGGAGAATGTGTTTTAGTTTGCATACCGATACCCTTCATCAAGAGGATTTATCCAGAATGTCAGTATGGGTCCTTTTAACGCTTTTCCAACACGTAAAAGGTATTTGCAAATATCATTGTACTAATGCATTCTACTTCAGGGGAACAGCTGAGTAGCCTCACCTGCAATGGTGACTCCCATATGCTTTACAACATACAGTAACAGATTGCCTGAATGCTCTAAACATTAATCACTTGTTTCCCACTCCTCTGCCCTCCTGAGTGCAGGAAGGGATTTGCATCCATCAAATGCTACAGAGTTACAGCAATCCGCATTTCCCAGTTCACTGACTCTATCCCATACATCAGACCAGAAGAAAGCGAGCATACGGTTTTAAGAGTTATTTTGGGGTAGGGGGGAGTAACCCAGTAACAAACTGACATTAACGGTGCTGACAGGAAAGGGGGGGAGGAAAACAACGGACTTTCTTAGGACTGCAAGAGAAACTAAGAGGTCCCAGCCCTTGAGTTACTGCAGGAGCTATTTATAAGCAAGCAGAGGGCGAGCAAGCGAGGGATGCTCAGGAGGACCAGACAGCTCCCCTCTCCGCAGCCTCGAGCAAGTGTTTTTGTCCTCTAGCCCGCTCGCTTGGCGCAGGGGAAGCCACGGCAGGGAGCCGGGCAGGGGGGCAGCGCGGCGGCGGCATTACCTTGCGCGGGGCGGCGCGGAGCGGAGCGGAGCGCTGCGCGCTGCTGGGGGCTGCGGCGGCGGCTGCGGCGAGGGCCGGGGACGCGGCGGCGGCTGCCCCGCGCTGGTCTCGGTCCCGGTCCCGGTCTCCGTCTCGGTCGCCCCCGCCGCTGCCCCAGGGCCCGGCTCATGCCCGGCCCCGGAGCTGCTGCGGCCGGGAGGCGGCCCCTGTCTCCCGGCGGAGGGCTGCCGCCGCGCCTGGCCCCGGGCTGTCGGGAGAGAGGTTCTCCAGCGAAGCGTCGGTCTGCCGGGAAGCTAACACCGTGAGGCTTCAGCGCGGATATTTTTGTCACGAACTGCCTTTGCATAATCCAGCGGAGCTGTCCTCCTGCAACAGCATCGCTGCCAATCACGCAGCCGCCGCTTATCGCAGCAGCGGCAACATGGCCCTGAAGCAAAGCAGGCGCAACTCCGAGCCGCAGCATTAGAGCCAGCACTCCTACCCGCCTGCTAAGCGCTCCTTGAAGAGGCGAATCACAGAACAGACTGGCTTCCCGAACCGCCGCATAAAGCAGCTAGCTATTTTAGGGTGCAGGATTTTAGATGCAGCAAGAAAAAACAAAACTGGTTTGTTGGTCTGAAGATCATTTTTCTACAAGCAATCTTCCTGCTACATTCACTGAAAGTGCTCCATTCTGGAGGGCACCACAGAAGAAAGGCTTGTGTAACGACAGACCTAGGTGAAAAGAACCGAGACAGTTCAGAAGCAACAGAGTTAAAGTATTCCTAACAACAGACAACTGACAGAAAACGCGTGTTGCGATTCCCATTAGGGTTTAAGACCATTATCAATGAAATACCATTTCTCACCGTAACTTACAGCCTGCTGAAAGTGTCGCATTTGGTTCTGCTGAGCTCATTAATGAGACACATTTTAATAACTGCTTTAACTAGCTCACTGTGCAGATAGTCCATAAAATGGGATAGTATTTAATTTTAACAGAAGTTACCCACCTTCACTTGAAACACTGGGGATCTTCAGATTCCTATCACTTCAGGACACTTACAGCATCAAAAGGAGTCCACTTGAAATCTTAAACAGACTTTTCTCCTTTTAACCTGAAATCTTCCGACCATCAACTGACTGCCTTCAGCAAAATACTAGCTCGTATTCTGTGTACTGAGGCACGTCTGCAGACTAGGGAATGGAAAAAACGCTGGTTGAAAGTAAGACTTTCCCTTCTGGTGTTTAGTATTTTCAGACAAAGATTAACAATTACTTTGTTAGTGACTTCCCTTTTTGCAAGCATGTGGTGTATATCAAGGCTGAGTTCACAGAAAGCACCAACATGAAACGATTATGTCAGGCTGCAATGTAGGGCACACAGAGCAAAACCTAATCTCTGAGAGGTTTCCACTTCATCTGCACTCATCTGCGTAATCAGCTTTTCATCTTGTCATAGGATAAATGCAACCTGCCTTCTGCTTCATTTACCCTATATAGAACGCTAGCATAGATTTGTATGAAGCAAGCAGTAAGAGCTTACATACAAACATATTCAGACAGGAACTTGAAACGATTCAGTTTTTAAAGGAACATTAAAGGCTGCAAGTCATCTATTTACTAAGTTTGTGTACTAATTAGAGTAGAAAGCTAATCACTTCATCTTATATGCAAACCGAGCCTCTTTTAGATGAAACAATCCTTACTTTCAGCTACCTTTTAATTTCATGATCTGTGACTTTGTGGGCAGTAGGCAACGATTGCTGTTGCTTAAACCTCCCAGGAGCTTCTAGAAACTGGAAAATGCCAGTGAATAACCCAAGCTGTTGAGCGGACCTAGCAAGTACGATCATCGCTTGTTTTAGTCTCAGTTCAACTGAGTGTTGGGCTCACACATGTGGAGACCTTCACGGAACAAGGGAACAAGCAGCAGCCTCCTGTTCAAGCTGCTCCGTTACTTGCAGAAGTATCACCAGGAATCAGAGTCAGTCAGCAGATGAAACAACTGCATTTCAACAAAAATGTTCTCAGAAGCAATGTCTGAATTGGGAAAGTACTGATTAGTTGAGAAGATACCAGTAAATGGGGGGGGGGGGGGGGGGAAGGTTGAAACCTTTTAGCAAGATCTAGCATGGTATACTGTTACATGGAAGGGAAAAAAGGGCAGTATTAAATGCAGTGGAAAATATATAAACAATTGTAACATTGAAAACATTTTCTAACTTATGAAACTTTTGAATTTGTTTTCTTCAGTCTAAGATTCTCTCAGAATATTTATGCTTTTGTTTTAGTATATTCAGATACATGTGGCACAAGCTATTTTGGGTTGTGTCTCAGTCTCTCTCCCTCTCAGGCCTATTAACACAGACCCTGGAATGTATATGATCAAGACTCAGCTTAATAAAATATAGAGACATTGTCATTACAGCCATCATTGTGATGGCCTCCCACCCATGTTCTGCAAAGAGAGTGTTTTACAGACTTGTCGTCCAGGAGAAAAAAAAAAAAATGCCCTGGTAAGATTATCAAACTCATCCAATGCAGGGAACAGCTATTTGTTGTAGCCATAGTCCATGGAAAAAAGGCATCCAATTATGATATCCTACATCATTTTATCTCCCAGAAAACTGCCCACCAGAAGGTTTACAGAGATATCTTTCCATGAGAAGAAAACATTCATCCTTGAGAAAACAACTACTGCCAATCTGAAAATGACAGCTTCTGCCATTTTCTACCCTCTTCTCTTTTTCATTCACAGAACCATACAATCATAGAATATCCCGAGCTGGAAGGGACCCACAAGGATCATCAAGTCCAACTCCTGGCTCCACAAAGGTCTACCCAAAAATCAGACTATGTGTCTGAGAGCGTTGTCCAAACACTTCCTGAGCTCCAGTAGGCTCAGCGCTGTGACCACTTCCTGGGGAGCCTGTTCCAGTGCCCGACCACCATCCTTCATCCCTAACTTTATATGCACATTATTTATTTTACCCACACTCTGGGTAAAATAATGATCTGGCTTAATACTTTGTCATCCATACAGAAAAATGTCTGATGCTTGTATGGTAGTGTTTCAGCCTTTGACATCTGGAAATCTAATTCTAGATGAAGTTCTAAGGGCTAACAATGAGGCCAACCAAATGTTAATGATTCTTTGTGCTCTTCTGTCAGATGGATATTTTTCCATACTATTGTTCATAAAGTTTTATGGATAATCTCCTAGAGGTACATGAGGAAAACATGAACCTCTGGTTGTTCATGCAATTAGGGGAGCAGAAGAGGTATCCCAGCTTGCTGCCAAAGCTGTTGTTACCAGTCTATTCAAATGTGAAGAACTAAAACACAGAAAGCCATCTTGTATATGCCAGTTCTGTTTTCCTTTTTTGCTTCCCCATAGGAAATTCCCATCCCAGAACAGGTGTTCTCTCTCAGTGCTTATTTTCTTGTCTTGACATTGCACAGAGCTGACACTTCAGTATAACGGGGATATAAGATTGCATATTTTCAACTTAAAATTAATACTTTGAATTCTCTACAAATTCAGCCCATAACTCAACAATTCATTGTCTACTCATATTTGCATGGATAGTTTTGAACCCAAAAGAATTAGAATTTTTCCTGTCTTTAGATGCACGAATTGAACATATTTATGGCATAGTATTTGGATTTTTTTTTTTTTTTTAATAGGGCAAGCTTATTATATATGCCAAATACTCTGTATTCTTCAGTTCTCCCCCATCAAATTCCCCTTGTGCTTTATTCTTTAATCCACACCATCCCATGCCTTGTAGTAGCAGTATGAACATTGTGCTCATTTAATTCATTATTCTGGGAATTCCATGCACTACCTACTATTTAGATCATGACCCCTTGTCCCCCATGCCAGTATTCTTCTTGAGTCAAAAACTCAATAGAGATTCTGCTCAGTTATGCTGAGAATAATTTGTGAAATTTTATGGAGTCCCTAACAGGATCAATGAGAAATACAGATCTGCCATTTCAACATATATGATCGGCAGTGAGACACCAAATCTAATTTTTCAGTTTACCCAAAGGATGAACTTTGGCCAAAATGGCTTTCTGTCTGATTAATAAATATGGAGCTTAAAAGGACAGAAGAGAAAAATCTTTATATATTCCACATACTGAAAATTAAAAGACTTTGCAGTATTGCCAACTCTTGCTATTAAGTGACCTGATTTTGGACAGGAGGCAAGCTAATCTTAAAACAAAAGCAAATGTGTGTTTACAAATTTCTGAGAGCAGGGTGAAAAATGTCTTATCTTCAGGGGGAAAGGAACAACACAGAAAGCAGAGATGATGTCACAGAAAAAGATGCAGAAAATCTCTCTGCAAATGAACACATTTAAGTGACTAAACCATTGTTAATGGTAAGGGTGTTATTAGGACCAATTATGTCAGTATGTTGATCACAGGTATTCTCTGCCGAGCTATATTTTTAATCAGTCTCAAGTCCAAGAAGGAAAATAAGTCAACAACTCAAATTTGAGAATTAAGGAATAATATTGAGAAAAAAATCACTTGGTTCACATACTGTAATCTGAGAACACATTAATGGAAATTACAAATATTCTATAATGACAACAAATACAGTATATTTGTGTGTTCTAACATTTTAAAAAGGAAGAGTTTACTTTTTGGCACACATTACATACTTACAGATTTACCTGAGGCTATTACAACATCAAATCCATGTGAAATCAATAAGATTGTCATGATTTTATACCAATGCAAACTCATATTGTGAGAAAAGTGTGTGTATGTATGGTATTAAATACTTTCTTTGAAGGGCAACAGTGACTTTAGACGCAGCCATTTATTTAAGTGAGGACAGCATTGTAGCGCTGTGCAAAAAAGAAAAAAACACAAGTGGTCATGTATAAAAACATGATATAATTACCAGTTATACTGCCCTCAAAAGTGATCTTAAGGAAAAAAAAAAAAAAGGTCAGCAGGTCTTAGGTCAGCAGAAATTTACCACCGCTCCCACATCTCTATTACCTTCTCTTTCTCTCTTCCAGATACATATGCTATTTTACAGACACTAGTGAATGTAAAACCTTACATTTCAGGAACATTTCCTGAAGCAAAATTGATTCAGTTTGCATAGAGATATTAAAAAAAAGTTTAAACTAAAAGCACAGTTATTGCATACTGAAAGGCTGCATTCAAAATAAGGGCTAAATGAAAAACAGCGCAGAGCACTGATGAACAGTCTTGGTTTCCATGTCACACAAAGCTACATGCTGATAAAATCAGCTATGAAGCAGTTCAGACTTCTGCCTCTGATATGTCACTAATGTTTTTGTACTTCATGTATATGCTAAAATTTAATTTAAAAAAGTCAGAAGAGAAAATAGAAAGACACTAAAATAGTAACAAGAGCTCACTCAACAGCTATCCTGTCTCTTCTAAATGCTTACTTGAGAAAAAAGCAAACTCAATAAACCAGTGTTTCTGTTAACACAAAACAGTAGCTGGTTCAGCATAATAAATAAGAATATAGCAAAATAAGCTGTATGCTTTCTGTCTATATCAAATGCTCTAAATACATTTTAACCAAATGCAGTTTAGCACCAGTAACAATTAAGCAGAATTAATCAGATACCAAATTAGAATTCCTCAAGGCTAGTAATCTGAGAGAAAAGGTGGGGGAGAAGAAAAGTAATACATGGACAAAAAAAACAGTTGTGCTTTTTCTAAAATGCGTATGCTCAGCAGAGATGTGTGAAAATACTTAGGAAATAAATTCAGACCCATACAATGGCTCTTGCAACCTCTCTGAAAACAAGTGAACTTAATTCAAACTATTCTCGGTAAACTGACGGTGCTTTACAGAAGTTAATTAAACTACTGCCTTGTGAGAATCCCAGCTTCATGCTTGGGAGAGTCAAGGAACACACTAAGGGAAATTTGCTTGTCTAAGGTCACAGCAAGGAAGTGGTACAGATGAAAAGAAAATACAAGAGGTACTTATCACATCCAACCCTCTGCATATTTCACAAAGATGAACTATTGCTTCTTCCTATATGGTGTAGGAAAAAAAAAATCTCAGTCCAAAAAATGATAGAGGCAGAGCACAATATAATACTTCCAGACCACAACTAGCTACTGTCTAAAAATTATACTCTTTATGAAACAACCATTATTCCAAAGAAATTTTTCCTTATGTTTTTTTTTTTTTTTTTTTTTTTTTAAGAAATCACACATTCAGCTGCTCCATAGACACTATAAATATTTGCAAGGAGAAAAACGTGATAACCTTGCATGATTTAATTACATGAGCTAAGACTGTCCCTTCAAAAATTGATCGTGAGTTTGACTCATAAAAACATTCAGCTTAGAACAAAAGCAGCTTTATTTACTGAAAGGTACTAAGACACATTTTTATTTCCAGCAAATACTGATGTAATCTTAGCAAAACAAAGTCCAGCAAAACAAATGCTTCATACATTTAACAACTAAAATCTCTTAAAATTGCCTCTATCAATTTTAAATTTCTTGTAACTTGTCTGATGCGTGCCACATTGGCATGTGCCATCTCTTAAAAAGACAAAAACAAAACATACACACACCTTTAAAAAAAAACAAAACACACAGAGCGTGACAAATCTAAGGCAACAGAGGAAAGCAATTAATACTCCCAATTGTTCCAGGAAGAGGGCTGGTATGTAGAATTGGTACTAGTACTTATTCTACTTCAAATTTTAAGTGGTTTGAAGCTTCGCAGTCTGAACATTGACCCCGAAAGATTTGAATTCAGTGTCCAAATGTGATACCATAACTACCTGATCAGTCATTTGTCAGACTGACTTCTTAAAAAATGTAAATTTAACTTTAGTTTGTTGGCTATTATTGTATTGCATGTGAAAAAAATATGAATATAGAACATAATCATATCTGACTGATTTACTTACTAGTGCCTTTATGAACATATGGTGAGCCCCCAGACTTCTGCAAGTATTAAAATCAGCATTTTTTGTTTTAATATAGAAAGATTAATTGGTGCTTTTCTTAATTTAATAACCGCTGCAATTCTCAGCTGGCAGTCACTACTTCATATTTCTAAAAGTACTGTATAGCAGGGAGTTTGTTATGGTTTCAGCAGTGAAAGAACATTGAAAGCTGCACCAATACTTCCTGCCAGATGTCTAGCATATACAAAATTGGAAAAAAGTTTCTTTTTTGCTTCATGAAATTGTCAGCATCAAGGAAGAAAGAGTGGAAAAAAGGAGGCAGGGAAGGAGAACAGGAAAAGAAACAAAAAAGCAAGGTCAAAATACCTATTAATAATAAAAAATATTTTGTTTCTATGCTGGAAAAAAGATATATATATTTATATATAGCAGTAAGATGAGCAGGAGCAGCTGGCCCCAGAATCTGACTCCTCAGCACTGAAGAGAAGGAAAGTCCAAAAGCAGAAGTACGAATTAACTTAGCATATGAAAGCTGCAGAAATAAAAAGCTGCACTTCAAAATGCTCTTTCGTCCATTCAATCTGAAGTAAAGCAACAATACCTAAAACCATCACTGCAAATGTATCAGTCACCTCACTTGTGCGTAACTTTGCATCTATTTACACTTACCAGCAAACAGTTTTGAAAGAAAAATCTTTGTATTGCTCCAAATCCACAGTTCACTGGCTCTTCATCAGCACTGAAAACTTTATCTTTAGAACTGTAAGCTTGAGACAGATCTAAGAGACACCACTTTTAACTGCAGCCCTTTGCTGTCACATGGACAGATACCATATGATCACTTTTCTACTGATCATCATCTTAAACCCAGCTCAGTTTTTAGTTTGCCTCAAGGGAAGCTATTCCAGACCATCACTGGTTTCAATGCTCAAACTATTCTCAGCCTTTTTATACTGCTTTGTTCTGAAGTGCACACAAAAACTTTAAACACCCTAAGAAAAGTGAGCTGCATTTTTATTTTCAAGAAGAAATGTGGTGATACATTATATTCACTAAAATTTCTTCTGTAGGAATGGGGTTGCTCCCGATTTCAAAACATGCTGCTTTTGTGAAGTAGTAAATATATTAAATTTTTCTGGGACAATGAAAAGTAGTTGATTCTGAATCAGTAAATGATCCAGACATTTATCAAGATACCTAAAAAGAACTTGGATATTTTTTAATAACATTGACTTTCCACTGGCCAGGAAAGCTTATATCAGAATGAATCTGTATACAAGAAAGAATACAATGGCACAGGAAGCTGCAAGTTTTCAATGGAAAAATTCATTACACTTCACACTTGCTATAGTGCTTTCTTTCAGTTCTGTATAAGTTACTTTTATCATAAAGAAGCTTTATTTTTTTTTAATTCAAATAATTTCTTTCTAAAAGGAGAATTCTAACTATTACTACCATTAATTGCTCATCTTACTACTAGACAAATTTTTTATCTGTCCATAATACAATAAACACTAGAATCTAAAACTGATTCGAACCTTTTCATAGAGACCAACTCATTCATCATGCATTAGTCTCTGAAACTACTAATGAATCTTTTTCCTATAAAACTTTTTAAACACTGCTCTCCAATTTAATAACCCATTTCATTCCATTAGTGCAGCTACATCAACAATTCCTTCATCTGTATGTCAAGGTGGATGCCAACAGCAGAGCATTCCAATTTGAATTAATTATTTCTAATGAAGTCTGAATTTGGTTGTATTCGTATTTTCCTGATTATTACACAGAAGCATGATTGGTAGTGTTAACTAGAGATTTTAAAAGTAAGCAAGTTTCTAATTTCCTGTCAATTCAGGCTCATTTTGCAATATATTTAATTCTAAATAATATATACACCTATGGCATCTTTTCCAGATATTTCATATACTGAAAAAAGGACATCAAGCATATCTTCACAATGCCATTACTCATTCATTTTATAACTGTCAGTTAAGTTGATCAAGAACAGACTAGCAGTTTCTCTGTTGCAAGTTCTTTGTATGTGTTGGACTATTCCATTCAAAAAGAAAAAGCTAAGCTAGATCAATAGCTGAAAATAACACACTAACTGTATGAAGATGAACCAACTGGATGTGCAAAGAAAGTTATCTAAATTTACTACAGATTATCTACTAAATTTATCGTATTTTCCTTCAAAAACATCCAAAGATTTTCCTAAAGTAGATTGACTTTGCAGACATTGTCACCAGCCCTTCAGTATCAAAAACATGAGAATTTAATACGAAAACTTTACTCTTTACTCTAAGGCCACTCAAGACACTTGCCTGCAGATGCTGTAAGAGAAATCTGCATTGAATCGTGTTTGGAACACTATTTTAAAAATATTATCCTTATCCCATGTAAGACAACGTTCTGCAGATGATCATCTGGCTTCTCCGTTCCATGGAAAGCTTCCTATTTGTTATTCCTATTCATTCACAAAGGAGATTATCTTGCTTTCCCTGTGCTCCTTCATGCTGGACAATCCCAGAAAAGTTTCCGCTTCATTATTTGCTGTTTTCTAAATTATTCCTCTAATCTCTGATATTTATCTTAAGAAGCTTGTACTATTTCCTACCCCGCTGCAAATCTCAGTGTCTGCAACTAAGCTGCATCTGCTGTTATTATACAGCTGAAATAGCTATTTCAGAATGCTCTTTGTGAAAATAATTTGGTTTCTTCATCTTAAACTCAGACTTAGCAGTTTCTATGGTTTCCTCAGAAAAAAGAATTTAAAATTTGAAGTTTAGTATAATGTTAATATAATATATAATACTGTTAACGCTATATAATGCCAATGGCTTCATGTTCTATTATTATAAATAGTTATGACCTGAACTATTTCATAATCAGATTTATAGAACTTACCTGCTTCTTCTGTTGTTTGCAGGACCTTTACTTTCAATCCAACTAGTAGTGAACAAATCAGCACATCTAGATTTATTCCCTTTAAAGGGAGACTGAGCATATGACTCAGACATAATGGGTTGCAACACTTATTCCCATTCCCCCAACTTTTTTGTAAGAAATGTTTCTACTAAGCAGAAGATATATTGTTAAGTAAAACCCATCTTCAGAAAGGAATTAAAGAGAAAATCACAAACCTGCACTGTACAAAGGGTTTCAGTATTTGCTTACAAAAGTAACCTTAAGCCAGATCTAATCTATAATGGGACATAAATTCTCATGGAAGTTTTATGTCCTGATGTGACTCCCAGTTATTATTCTTTATATTTCTGTGGCCTTGAATACCATGTTACCTTTCTAACTACCCATTCTCCCATCAATAAAGTCAAATAAACCTTTTATGTTTTAGAATTAATATTAATCCTTGGAGGTGGAAAGCACTGAAAGCATATAATTACCATGAATTAAATAATACTCTAATCTTAAAAAAAAAAAAAAGTCTTTCTGCTTATAAACAACATACCACCTATCTATTCCAGTTCTTGGTTATAAAACAAGATACTGACATCCTTTGTAACATGCTGATCAACAGATCAGTAGACCAGATGGTAAATAAACCTTTCAGCTTTTTAATAATACTTCTAATATAATCTGTTGATCACCATATTACACAATATTTGTATATGGAAAAATAAAAAGTCTTGCTTTGATGATGGGAGATAGACAATCAGTGCAGTATTTCTGCTCTGCAACAGGGTTTAACTGTTTAGCTTTGTGGTAGACTAAATTTGAAGACGGTTGGCAAGTGTACACTTTGCCTATGAGCACTTAAAATTGTCTATTAATTCCTGGTATTTAATCAGAGATGAAATAAAATATTGCATTCACCTTTCTTCATGTAAAGATAAACATATTTTTACATATCAGAACAGAGTCAGATGTCAAGTAATTCTGTCTAGAAAAATGACTACAGTCAGAAGCATGTAATAAACAAAATATGACTCAATATTATCAGAATCCACCTTTTTCCATTTAGAAGTAGACAATCTCTGAAATGAAAGACCCAACCTAGATCATCTCAGAGACTGAAAAATTGCTGTGTATGGAAAAAAACTGGAGAGAACAGAAAGCAAAACAAACTGCAGTGAAGTTGGTCAAAATGTATTAAAAGGCAGAGCTGGGATTCCTGTAACACTCCATTTTTTGTGGTATAAAAGGGACCCTTTCATATCAAAGAACATTTTCAGAAAAAGAACTTTTACATTAGTTTATTTATCATGCTCTCAATAAACTTATTAATACTAATATGAGACTGAAATACATTTACCTCAAATCACTCTTTTGAAAGGACAGATGGTGCCTTTACCATCTTCAAAGGACGACATAATAACAAATGGACTCTTTTTGGGGTGGAGGTGGGAGGGGAACAACAAGAAACACTAGCACCATCAGACAGATCTGGAGGGAAAGAAAAAGTAGGTAATTATTCTGTCATCTCTTGCCTTTTTTTTTGTTTTGTTTTGTTTTGTTTCCCTCTTCCCCACAAAGGTAAAAGTTGGGTGCAAGATTAAACGCCAAACTGGAAGTGCTGGAAATTATTTGTCATAAGCAAATGATCTCTCAAGCAGAAACATGCCCAATACCTGCACTTTATTAAGTTGAAAAGTAGATCATAAGGATAAAAGGCACACACTGAAAGGGAAAAAAGCCCCATTTTACTCATACAAGCCAGTTATTCCCTCAGAGTTAATGGTGTAATATTTAGGTACTTGAAAGCAGACTATAATGAGGGATTGGTCATTTGGTGTATCTACACAGCAGTATTTTAATAATGTAAAAATAATAGAATAGTAAAATCTTGAGACAAGACATTCAACGTAATGGCCATAACATCCATCTTGGGCCCCTGAAAACTGGTTTTAAAACCAGCCAGCCTAGTATCAGATTTCTTATCTGGAGTCACTTTCCAGCATAAAGCACAAAAATGTCAAAACTACATGTCATATAATGACTAGTGACAGATGGTATAATACTCAAGGAATAACAAAATATCTTCTGTTATTTTTATCTTCTACATACTAACTTAATTACTCAAAGATGTACAGAATGTAATAATTTGGTAGTCAGCAAGAAGATTCTCATGCCCTGTACTTATGCCGAAGAAGCAAGTCCACTTTTGCAGAACCTTCTCTTCATCTAAAAGCAGGAAAAACAAACTTCAAAAGTTTCTGTTACCTATGCTTCTGAAAACTCTATATGGATACACTACAAAATAATTATTCATCTAATAAGCACTGAAATTCTAATCACATACATTACATGGCACTGTTAATGTGTCTAGTACCTACAGATGAGTGTGTTTTGCGCCAGGGGAGGTTTAGGTTGGATATTAGGATAAACTTCTTTACTGAAAGGGTTGTGAGGCATTGGAATAGGCTGCCCATGGAAGTGGGGGAGTCACTATCCCTGGAGGTATTCAAAAGACGTTTAGATGTAGAGCTGAGTGATATGGTTTAGTGGAGGACTTGGTAGTGTTAGGTCATACGTTGGACTAGGTGATCTTGGAGGTCTCTTCCAACCTAAATGATCTTGTGATTCTGTGAAGGAAAGCAACTTACCCTCATCCCAAATCATTATATCAACAAAAGATAGAACATGTTGGATAGCAAATGCTAGTTATAACGTACAGAACAGTACATGACTTCACAAGAGGACACGACTTTCCTATAGAAAAATCCAACATCTGGCCACTATTAACCAGCTTAGGTAGTTAAAAATAAGATTTTACAGTTTTGAGTAACAACATCAGCTTCTTCCTGCCTCAAATCCTCCTACTACAAAGCATCAAAGCGACTGAAATACCTTTTTCCGTCACTATGTCCTCTTTCACACAATTATGCTGATTACTATGAAGGAAACTAAACATTCTTGTGGGACTAGCTATGGTCTAGCTTCTGAAATTAAAATATACAGGTTTCAGAACAAAAGAAGCAAGTATATTTTAACATACCCAGATGGGTTCAGAATCCCCGGCTTTAGTTCCCCTTTTGCTGCCAACAGATGACACTGATTCTATGCAAAAGCCGCTTCACACAAATTAGAAGTGCAACTACCTCTGATATAAGAGGGAATTGCTCCCAAACAATTACACAGCAATCTATGGCATGACTGCATTGCTGTCTAGTAAGAAATAGAGCTTGTTTTAATTGGTCCAACTGAAAAGGCATATTAATGAGGAGACATTCTATAGAAGTAATGTTATTGTCCAGAAAGATCAGAGACCTTGGTAGGTTCCTGACACAAAATTTGTTCCCTACTAGCTGTCGTCTTCACAGGCTGTGCATGAGGAGCATATGAGACAGCTCTATCCAAGCTACCAGAAATTCTGCATGTTCCTTAGTATAGATGTGACATATTAGGCACTTCCATGCACATTTCATGAGCTTCCTCAGAGCTAGAAAAGTTTGCCAAGGTGCAAGGTTCATCAGTCTCTCTGTAGCTTTTTTAAGCAGCTGGTACCAAAGTGCATTTGCTTCATTCCTAGAGATCACCACCCCCCTACCCCCCCACACCCCAAAAAAAAGGGTTAGTGCTCATTTAAGATTAAATTTCTCCAAGGATCAGTATTTTTAATCAGCCTAGCTTTGTTAAAGTTTTGGCTGAAGTATGACAAAAATGAAATTCAATTTGATTTTGATTATAGGCTTCCACACATGCTACTCTGCCAAGTATTCTGGACTCTTCAATGTCAAGCTGTCAGCATTCCTACTCTTCATGTATATCACATACAGAGGATGCATCTATAACTGAGCTCAGAAGTATCAAGTTTAAAGCTTATTTACATAAAAGAAAATTATTTTGTCTTCCTAAAAACAAATGAAATACTACTATATTCACATAGTGTAATTCTAAATTTAACAGAATGAAATCCAAAAAATAATTGATATTTAATATCTCCTATCCAGAGCTTGAAAATAGCATCTGGAAGTCAAAAACTTCATTCTAACAAAAGTCACTCATTCATAAAATTACATATACAAAACTGCTCCTAGCAAGTTATACACAATATTGGTCTTCGAACCAGTGTTCAAAGTGTAAACAAATCCATTTTCCAGATTGAATTACAAAGGTAATTATCTGAAATAATTTCCTTCCATTAATGAAGCTTTAAGGTGGACTCAAAAAACATATCCAGTTCATTTGCATTTTAAAAGGTTTCATAATCAGCATTTGTTTTTAAAAGATCAGAGTTTCACATGAGTTCACAATATAAGCTCTAAGTTTTGATTGGCAAAAAGGATATTTTTCCTATTTATCAGGTGATGAAATGGCTTTATGATAGGGCAGACTTTATCAATTGCATTGGTCCCCAGATGAGATTTAGCTAAACAGGCTAGCTTTCTACTAATACAGACTAAAACATTTTTTAACACTATGTGCAGACCATTTCCAAACTTCAAGTACTTGACTTGGCAACATGCTTCCAGGGATCTGAATTCAAAGTCAAATTCATTCAAACCACATAACTTACTGAATGCTTAATCCTAGTTAACACCCCCAAATTCCCTGATGTGTTGACATCCTTTAGTTGCAACTATTTTAGCAAAAATCATAAATGCCATTTTATTTGTTGCTCTTATCCAACATCCCACCATTTTCAATGCTGGATGAGATTGCTCTCTAAGAGATGGAAGCTGCGCAGTCCATACTGTAGGTGGTAGTTCTAAGGGAAGCCAGAGATGAGGAAGTTACTACTCTCTGGCACCCATTCTCTAACCCATGCACCCCACCAATAATCTGACTCAGCTTCATTGCATTCCCTTTAATACCATGCCTAGGAGTAAGAGTAGATTTTAGCTAAACTACAAGAAAAATACACTTACTGTTTCTTCATTCCATGATGTGATTCATGGTCTATCGTGCTTCAGGTAAACCATTTTGTAGCCACATTGGACTACAAATTTAATATTAAAGTTTTAACATTACAACTTCTCAAGTTATTCTTCCATTCAAACCTCAAGCAATTTATTTGCACTTTTTCAAATCCAATGTTACACCAATCCTCTTTCTTTCATATTCATTCAAACTCAGTAATATTTGTGAATATTAATATTAAATTTAAATCCATTAGCAGAATCACTTATGTTAAACAAATGCACAACACCAGGTTTTATGCTTTCCCATTAGAAACCACTTCCAGCTTACCTGATATTTTACCAAACCTTTTTTAAAAGATAGCTGTCTGAGAGACCCATAACATGCATACTGGTCTATGGGACAGTGAGGAAAGTGGAAGAACTGTTTTTAGGGTAACATTTTGTACAGAAAAACAGTGGCAAGGTAATTAAAAATACTGTTTTAATAATGCCTGTATATAGCAAGACAGAGACGTGGCCAGAAAACAAAGCGCCAAGAAATTCTTAAAAACTTTTTTTTTTTAATCTAGCAGAATATGTAGGGATTTAATTTTATGCAATAGATGACACAAGCTAAGTACACCTTTACATTAATTGGAAGAAAATAAAAATGCTCTTAGCTACTCTGTTGGGTTTGAGATACGTTAGGCACCTGTTCACTCCTGTAACTGAATATCTATGCCCGCCAGGTTTTTCACCTACTTAACTGCTTCTTTTTCCTTCAAAACATTCACGCTTCTCTTTTCATCTCTTGATATTTCCATTTCTCTATTGCATAATGTACAGGTTGTTTGAAATCTGCTTAGCAAAAAAGGTGTTCTTCATCGCTGTGTGCGCAGCTTGTTCTGAATTTTAGACTATCAGTAATTAATGAAAAGAGCATAGAGAGGATTACAACGTATTACAGCACTCTGTTGTAGACCCTTATTGATGGGCATTGAATAATACTGAAAAATTAATGTCATTTATTTCAGTTTAAGATATTAGCCCATTACGGTTTTCCATCTGAGATGCAAATCTGGATGTTACAGCATTTACAGCATTGTCCCCTGTATTAACAGTTGCACAGGGAAAGCAGACTGTAAGGACCTTCCAATAGTGTTCTATTATATAAACTATGATGATCTAAGTCTAGTGTTCTAATATTACTGAAGAAGAGGTGATCACAAATATCTAGGTCTTCAATCATTTAGGACATTATGGATTAAAACTGAGCCCCTAAGTTCCACCATAACCCAAGCAGGAAACAAGAGCTGATGGTGTACTACTCAGGTTATAAACCTGTTACAAAGAGGGTATTTTACCATTGAACCTCTTATTGAAATGATCCATTGAAGGGTATATGTAAAGGAACTAGATCTCCAGGGATATTATTTAATTCCTTCATGTGTTGTGGAACAGTTTTATTAATAAATTGTACGCTGCAGATAGAAGTGAGATCTTATTTAAACATTTCTAATGATCCTTCACCTTGGAAGATGCTTAAATAAGAACTTAAACACGTGACAAAAGCAACACTAGGTAGATGGCATTATCACTGCCTAAACAGAATAATTGTAAATTGTTAGTCTCATGTTATGTCTCCTGCATTGCCTGGAAGCTAAGGACATGCAATTCTGCTTTAATAATGGTTTGCCAAATACTGCAATAAATCAGCATTCTGTGGTCAAAGTTAAATTCCAGAAAGGGAGCTGGGTAAAGAATATGGGAGAATGCAAAAGAGAAATAGAGAAACAACCATGATAGATTCATGTATGTTAGCTCAGCAAGTATATTTTCCCATTTTGTTAAGTAGTATGGAATTTCTTAATAGGTAACCACAGAACGAAGATGTGTTAACATAATAATATTCAGCTGCTAAAACAGTTACTGAGGAAGTCTTTATTTTTCTCTAAGATATAAATATTTCAGTTTAAGTGGCTACTGAGAGAGAAATCCTGCAAATAAAAATGTACTGTAACAAAAATTTAAAAGACAAAATTGTAACTGAAACTGAAACATTTCCAAATAACACTTTTCCAAGGATCCTTGAGAAATGTAGGGTATGAACACTAAGAATTCTGAAGTCATTGATAGGATTAAAAAAATATTGCAGTTTAAAAAAAAAAAAGGAGGTAATTTTATGGGACCACAAGAGATTTGTTTGCTTTTAAATTAGAGGGAAGGATATTTTTACTGTAGAAGTGGCTAAAAATTTCAATTTTCTATAAAGATAAATTTTAAGTTCTCCTATAAATTGAATCTAGAAGCAAGGAAATGAAAGTAAATCAATCTTAGCCCATTGATTTAAGACACGAGATACTGTTGTAGATGTTAACTCTGAAATAGGTATGAATCTAGCATAAGTGTAATCAATAAAAACAGCAAAAATGAAGGTTAGTATATATCAGAAAGATACAAAGCAGAAATATAAGTATCAGAAAAAAAATTGTAATGTCCAAATTCACAGGATCAGGTGTATGCGACCTTGCATATGTAACTATGAGAACATGCCAGAAGACCCTAGAGTCTGCAAATTTAATGATGTGCATATTGAGGTCAAGAAGGAACAAGATAATGTCCATATTTTCTCATTTTCAAGTCAGTTGAACACATTATTGAAAAGGAATAATTAAAAATATTAGGTCCAATAGTAAGTTGCTCTTTCTTTGAGAACTTAAGTAGATTCAGTATGACAGTATACAGTATTTAGCCATGACTTTCATTAACTCAAGAAGAATGTGATGAGTGTTTCATGTCTAGGTGAAACATTATCCTTCTTTACTATACTTCCTTTTCCTCCATGAATCTGCTGCTGATTCTCCTCTATCAACTTTTATGCTTCTTTCATAGCATTTTGTTAAACTCCTAGTGTATATTAAATAGTACCACAGAAGAATCCAACTTGACTGATTTTTTTTTTTTTTACCATCTATAATTAGTGGAGGAAAACAAAAAGCCAATAGACTAGAAAAGCATTCCCTAATTCTTAAGTAATAAGTCTAGTTACATACAGGAAATTGATGGTGGTCAACTGATACTAATTGTTTGATTTTTTGTTAACTCCCCTTTCACCAGAAAGCAGGATTCCTGTTTGTTATTGTTTCATGAAGAGTTAAAGTGCTAATTGGTTTGGAATTGATTCACAGCTGGGATGAATACCTCTTAGAACTTGCAATAACAGCTGGAAACAATTGATTTTTTTTGACAAAGCACTGACACCATTAAGCAAACATCTCATGAATTTCATTGCAACTCACTTCCCTTAGGAAGTGTTTATACCTGGGACACTTTTTCTATGTATTTATTAATGGGATCGAGCATCTGATACAATGACAAGCTACAATGTCCATAGCACTAAGCTCAGCTATATTTTCCTCTGTCAAAACAAGTTTTTATTCTAAATTGTTAAAAGTGTATAAAAGTTTTGTTATAAAGCACATTTTCCAGAAAATCCATACTTTACCCTTTGTTTAAAAATGAATGATTGCAGCTTGTTCTGAAAGGCTCATCCATAATTTAGTTATTTGTCCCTTAAATTTACTCAAAATGGACTCTACCTCGCTCCCTTCTCCAACCAATTAAAAAACAAAACAAAACACAAATTGAAATCATAGCAGCTTTCACTCTAAGTAGTAACATCTTACCTCTATTATATGATGAACAAGCATCTCTAAAGATTTGCCCTTGAACTATGTTATCCTTTGTCATACACATTTTAAAATATATGGTAAATTTACAGTCATAAAATGTTTGTGCCTTTTTATAAGCAAAAAGAAGGACAAAACAGCAGTTTTAAAGAGTTTCAGAATGTTAAATAATCTCTCTCCTTCCTCAGTTATTGAAGTAATTCCCCTTTTAATATCACACCTCTTTGATCAGCAGTTTAGGAAACACAGGACTGAGACATTTATGGTTTTTAATCATAAACTTGTAAATGTAAGAGTAGTACCTGGTTGTGAGAGTAGTAAGAACTTTACTCACATCAGAGCAAATGGCCTTGTACTTTTTCCGTAAAAAAGGTCATCCTTGGCTTGTGTGGTCTTCAAGCATGTCCGGCGCTCTACCCGTGCCATGAATGTATCAAATTTTCTACTTTTCATTTCAAATTACTTTTAATTGATTAGTAAGAACAAGAATGTAGTAGTTCAACTGTGAACACTGAGAAACTAAATACAGAGTAGCCTGGCCATTTCTTCAATAAATTTCAGGCCAAACTTCAATTAAAAATTCTCATGACCTGCCTGATAACATAGTTGTCTTCAGCGATGAATTATGTTTAACCAAAACCTTTGCTATCATATCTACTCATCTCAGGAGTTCAAACTTTCATAAATAGTAAGATGTACATTACCCTTCTGCTAACACAGAAGTAGTTGCTTTTATACATACAGTGATGGATATTCTAAGCCATACAATTTACCAGCAGATTTAGGAATACAGTCTGAGAGCCTTCAATCTTAATCTCCTTTCACTGAAGCAAAAATTCTTCTCAGGGTTATTTTTAAAAAGTAAATCCAAAGGAAATAGTTTATGTAAAATAGCACTCAAGGTGGATCATCATTTAAAAGTCACTCAAAAAAAAAAAAAAGTCATGTGAAAATAATTTCATAGAGAGTGAACAACACAAAAACTTTCGTGTCTGTTGATGTCCTTTGAAATAGCTTCTGAACCCTATAAAGGATTTTTGGTATTCTCATGTATTCAGCCCTGTAGCCAGTAAATACAGTATGCAGACAAATGAAAAAAGAGCAAGGTATAAAAAGCATGTTAGCAAATATATAAAACATAATACATCTGCTGAAGAACTCCGGATGGCTTGTCCATAACCCTCCTGAAGCTGCCTCCAGAGGGGCAGCTGACAGGTGAGCACAACATCAGATAAATGGGTAGATAATACAAGTGTGTGCATAACAATTTTAACAGTACTGTTATTATTGAAACTTTCCCTGTAATACTGGTATTTTTTATTCTCTTTTTCTGAAATTATTAGATCTAGACTAATAGTAATTCTTTGATTATTGTGTTAAGATTTCAATTTAAATAATGATTTTTAAAGTTTATTACATATAATGTGCATTCCTTTTACCTACAGCAGGATTTTGAGTGTAATATTATTTGTTGCAAGGCTTTCTTCTTGTGTTTAAAAAAAGCTATTGTTCATTAGGAGGAATTCTAGTTTCTAGGCTGATCGCTATAACTTTGTGTTGAAGCATTCCTTCTAAAGACAAACGACACAAGACTGCATTTTTAACTTACCTCCAAAGAAAAATAAACTATTGGAGAAAACAACACTCACGAAAGAAAAATATTTTTATCAGAAGTATTTGTTGGAAGCACTGTCCAGAGCTGTTTTTCTGTTAGGTCTACCCACACTATATAGCATCATGACTCACAATTCACAAAAAAATAAATAGAGAAATAAAAACCACCAAATTAACTCAGTATCAGTTGTCAGAACTCCATGAAACTTCATTACCTGCTAGTTAACATACTAAGGAGCTATAAAGGTAAACACAGAGCTATAAAATTAATTCCTTAATCCAAGTTCTGTCAATCATTCAATTTAAATACATACATTATTTTATATATGAAGGAACCCAGTCCGTAATAACTTAAAAAAACGCAAACAAAGTGCAATCGAAGTTTAGAAATATTCACATTCCTCAAATTACAGTAAACCTGGCCATATTTTCAGCAAAGAGGTTATACAATATGCTTGTGTTAATGACTGTTGCTATCTACTATGTATAACCTTCAGAGAGCCTCTGCTTTCAAGACAAACCAATAGCCTTAATGACATTCACAGCTCTACAGAAATTATCTCAAAAGTAGTAGCTTAGCTTTCATTTCTACTTTCTCTTCAAGGCTCCTTTCTTTCCTAAGTGGCTTATTTAGCAGTGGAAAATACATTCTCGTGCCTCCATCATCCTCCTGCTGTATTTTCACCTAGTAATGATAAATATTTATTGCCAGTGTTTAGTGAAACATAACAGATCAACCACAGGTCAGCAAGAGCTTGTCATCTTTGGAGTTTGTTCTTTACACTTTCCAAGTAAGAAGAGACTGTATTAACTAAGTTAAGTAGACAGACATCTTACAATCACAGTTCTCAGAACATGAAGGTCTACATGAATAATGGACATCCAAGGTTTTATTCTAGTAGAAGGAACAATATCTTTGCTAGCGTAGGGTACAAATTTCACAATGACCTACTGCATGTAATCAAGCATCTCAAAATAGAAATATGTATTAATATTTTGTTTCTATTTTCTCTAATGTGTCCACACAGAAAATTCTCAGTAATAGCACATGTTTTATAAGAGTTTTTGGAAGGGCAAGATGAAATGAGAACAGTTAAGTAAAAGGACCCTTTCTTTTTAAGAAGGGTTCATACACAATTACATATTAAAGAGAAGACTTCAAAACCAGCTAGCTGAAAATCTGTTTCAGTTGTATCCAAAGTAAAAGGCAATTTGACAATTCAAGTGACCTATATAAACACATTCATTTGTGTGTGTGTGTGTGGGGGGGGGCAATAACAACAACAACAGTAAAGCCACAAAATACAGTCTCTACCTGATTAAAAGCAAACAAACAGACAATCCTTGGCAATGATCCATAATGTGTTTTCAGAGAGCTCCACCTTATTATAAATGGTTCTGAGATAACCAGCAGTAACATATACTGTCTGTCTATTTAAACTTGCTGGTCTGAGGCCTTTTTATTTACCATATTTATAACATTCTTCCATTTTACAATAAACTAATTTTTCTCCTCTTATTTTACCAGCTATTGGAAAACTCTGGAGACAGTTATCCCACACATTATTTTAAGTAAAGAAAACCTCTTACAAATATAATGCATACTTCCACCCTGTGAACATTTATACATTTAATCTGTTCACTATCACATCACCTTCATCTGGCTGCAGATCTGACTCGTGATATTTAAAAAACACCCTCACCTTACTTCCTACCATCCCCTCTTACCCCGCCTGCAGTGGTTTTGCACCTGCCCACACAGGGTTCAAGGGGAGGACGCACCAATTCGAGCTCAGCGGCCGGTCTCCAGGCCGCTCGGGCAGCGGCGCCTGGGCTACCACAGGAGGCAGATTCACTCTCGCCATTCCCCTGGGCAGCTCACCGCAGGAGGCGGAATTTACGCGAAGTTCTGAAGAGTTAAGTTAGCAAGAAATCACGTATTTTATTTTGAATACGCATTTATAGAGCGCAGGTAAAGCTACCTCCTTCAGAGGCACGCAGGCTGGAGCGGGTTCTGGCCGGGTGCCTGAGGGAGCGGCCGGGCGGGAAGCCGCCTCCACAGCGGCTCCCTCCAGCCGGACCTCTGCCGGCCCGGAGCGCGGTTATTTTGAACCTAACAGCAAGGGCCCTCCGTGTAAGATTTAATTAGGACCACGTTGCCAAGACCAGCACCATCTAATAGGACAGAGACTTCACAAACTTAAGTAAACCTAATTAAGCACCTGCTTCTTACTCGTTTCTTCAGGGACCTGCTCGGACCTGCCTGCGGCCAGCGCAGCCGCCACCGAGCTGCCCGGTACTGCGGGCAGACCCGGGGGGGTGCTCCGCCGCCATCGGGCCCCCTCACCGGCCCGCCTGGGGGCGCTGCCCGCGCAGCTGCACCGCGCTTATGCGGCGGCGGGGCCGCCGCGCCCCTAGCCCCCGCCTCCCTTGTTGGCAGGGGAGCGCTGCTCCCTCGCTCCCCGTTCCTTCACTCGAAAACCTTTCTGCCTGGGCGAGGGGAAGAGACTTCCGTACGCTTGGTCTGTGAACTCAAGTGATCGTGCTTTCCCGGAAAGGAGGGAAGTTTTCTTTCATCGGCGCCCCGAGGCACACTGCTCCGTCCGGACCATGTGAGTACCACGCATTTCCACTCAAGAGGGGTTTTGTGGCTTTTGGTTTCGGGCTGTACTCGGCGAATCCGCCGAAAATACTCCTTTAGTCGTCAGGGTGTTTAGCACTTCCAGCGTTTATTGCAAGCTTGCTTCCAAGCAGTACCGTAGTATTCAGCCTGGGCTATGGCTGCAAAGCCAATTAGTTCAGTCAGCTTGTAACTCATCACAGGATCTGCTGAGCGTGACGGGCGCCTTAAAATTGAAAAGGTTCAGCTGAGGAAGCAGGGGGGAGTCATGGGGCTGGCATCCTTCCCGCACCTGTTAATGTCTTCTTACATGACTATGGGTATTAGCTTTTGAAAACATATTTTCTTAAGGATCATGTAAGAGTGCTATGTGGTTTCATGAGCATAAACAAAAATAAAACTAGAAACACACAAACCAAAAAGCAAGCAAAGTTTTTACTATTTAGAAAATAGTTTCTTTTTTTTTTTCTTCTGTGAATTCTCTTATTTAGCTAATACTTTAAAGTTAGGTAAGATTTTAAATATTTTCTAAAAACTTATTAAAAACTTACAGAACTACTTTAAAATGAGTTCTGAGGTATATCAAACTAAAAAGTTTAAAAAAAAAATAGGAATAAGCTTTGGAGACACAACATTTCAAATTGTTGAGGTAATCACAGACTTCTGGAACTTTGTAGAACCCTGTATGAGACTGGATGGTAATGGGAATAAGGCCCCCAAACCAGCCTGAGAATATCAGAATGTTCTGTTTTAAAATTAACACAAATGTAGGTCAGACTGCAATTTTTTTCTTAGAGAATGCTTTAATGATAGGTGTTCATTTTCCTTCTGTACTGATACTTATTTTTACCGAAGCTTTGGCTTTAGCTTGCCTATGCTTAATCTAGAGTGCAATGTCTCTTTGTAATTGATTAAAGTAAATACATTCCTCCACATCCAGCATAGGAATGTAAATTATTAAATTTCATATTTCTAGAGTAGCTCAGCCTAGTTGAGCTGAAGTTAATCCAAAGTAGTAGATGAAAGTACAAGGTCTTTTTCTTGGCATTTTAGCATCTTTCTTTCAGATTTTTACTCCTGTATCTTGGGAATATATGGAAGAATTAATTGCATAATTGGTTGCTACATTTTCCCAAGATATCATATCTGATACTTGAAGAATCTTGTTACAAAATTTAATTAAAGTATCTTGAACACATTTTCATTGGTGGCAGCAGAAGTTAGATTAATAAATTCAAAATGTCAGTTGAAAAAAAGCATCAATTAAAATTTGTGACAAAAGCCTTGTATTTGGCTAGTAAATAACCTTTTTAAAGATGTGGAAAATTAACAACAATATGTGAAAATAAAACCAAGTAAACAAAAGAGGTGACATAATTGGGAATATGTGTAAATGAGAAGTGAGAAAGACTACTACTTCCTAAAATAAGCAGCAATTATTTATCCATATACACGTGCCACAGCAAAAGGCACTCAATGCAGCAGAAGTCACTTTAAGGGAGAAAATTTTTAGGCCTCTATTTTTAATTATGAAGAAGCTAGGGAGTACTTCCATGAATTCTTTGTAGGTAATACAGCATTTACTACTGAACCAAGGAAAACACGAAAGAAGCACAGCACTTTTGAAAATAGTTAAGGATTTATATTATATTTTAAGGAAAGTAATTGGATAAAGTAGAGTTATGGATGAATTTGTACTTAAAGGAGCTGTAAAACAAAATCTGGCCTTTTAGTGGTTGTTTAGAAGGGAATTCAGCAGCTTAGAGATTAAGAAGCTCCTAGTTACTAGAAATCTAAGTTATCTGTAGTATTATGATGAATATACTAATGAAAAAGGGCTGTTAGCAAATAGTTGAGTGAAGGTTTTGTAGGCCTTTTCTTGCCATATGTCACCTGCAGCATTTGTCTTGCATATCTCATGTTTTTCTTGCATACGTCAGGTTTTCTCTTTCATTAGTGAATTGTTTCCCTACTACGTATTTTCAATTTTTGAATTTACTGAGCAGAAACTATGAGATTTGAACAGGTGAAATGGTATAACTGCTACTTTTAATACAATTGAAGTAACAAGAATCTGCACAAGGCAGTTCAAGGTTTGTGTGCGCTTGTTCAACAAATGTTGCTAGCAGACAGATTCCTTCATATGTACCTATGGAAACACAATTAAAGACAGGTAGAGGAGGAGACCTCTGGTGGAGGAAAAATATTGAAGAACAGGTTTGTAACGCTGGAAAATTAGGAGATGAAGCACAAAGCAGGAGAAGCTGGATATTTTACAGAGAAGATGGATATGTCTCATTTCAAAATTCTGCTGTAAATTTAAGCTATGAGCTGTCATTGGGCTTAACCTTTTTTTTTTCTTCTTCTTTTGAAATAAGGCTGTCAAGGTTTCTGATCCTGGAGGTTCAGAGCAAGTTGAGACATGGGGAATGGGGGGGATAAATGTGGGTTAGATAATGTTACTATAACGCTTTTTAATTTTGAGACCCAAATATGAACCATGTTAAATTTCTCTTCCAATTTCATATTCTTTGTAACTACTTTTTATCCTAAATGCCAGGCCAGGTAGTTTCTTACATGGACAGCTAGCAATTTGATCAGTACATGGAGATTTTTAACAGAAATAAATGAAAATGTGTGAAGGCACCAGCAGAAATGGAAACAAGGGTTAAAAGAATAGCCTGAAATAATAATAATAATAATAATGAGGAATGCTGCACTCAGTGCTCCACTGATTTGAGAGTAAAATCTTTTATGGAGACCTGAAAGCCTGCTCTATCATAAAAGAACAGCACTGGGCAGCAGACCCTGCAATGCTGTTCTTCATTCTGCCAGCCTACCACGAAAACAGACATGCAAACCTAATTTTCAAACAAGAAAAAAAACACACAGTGAACACCAGTCTTGCCTAAAAGGTCTGTTTGTACCCTAGTGTGTTGTTGCTGATTAAGAACTTCAGCCGTGTGATTAAAGACTTGATAGCTGGCATCCCTTGTGCTCAGCGGTGTGCAGAAGTGATTCTGGGCAGGCTGCTTGGGCCCAGTATCTCAAAGCTTTTATGTGGGTGCAAGAGTGTGAGTGAACAAAATCTGTGAGAGAGTAAGTGTGACTTTGGTAAATAAACTTTAGAGATTTCTGTAAATAAATAATAGTAAGTAAATATTGTATGCCAATATTGTAAATATTGGTTGTTACACAGTTTTTTTTCTATGAATAAAAAAAGTTTTAGCAGAAAGATTAGCAGAAGGAATAGAATAGAAAGAATAGGTAATAGTTCAGAAACCCTTTATATGTGTCATTACTAGACTTATTATCAAAGTTTTATGAAACATTACCTTTACAATCATGGAAGTTGTTAGGACTACTAAATGATGGTTTGTTGTGAAATGATCGTTAGGACTAATTCACACATGGTCATTTTCATCTTTATACCTGAATGGTCACTGCATTCAGATTCTTCAATTAAGATCTTCCCAGATGAGGTACAAGTACGTACAAGTTCTCTGTTTAACAAAGGTGGAATAAGTGTTGAACAGAGTGTTTAATATTTCTAGCTGCACTTCCAGTCTCTGCTACAGCCTTGCAAATATGTAGCTTGCGTTCTCAGCATTAGAAAATAGCTCGCAGAAAGAAACATGATTCTGTGAATGATCACAACTGATGATTGCAAACGGACTTCCACTCTGAGTGTGTTGTTAGTTTATTGTAGGCATTTCATCTGATTAGCAAAAAACAGTAAAAGCCAGGAGTGTGTCATTTTTTTTTTTTTTTGATGGAAATGGGTCTCTGACTTGTGAGAATAATTAAGCTGGATGTTTATGCAAAGCTTTATAAAGAAATAGAACGGGATGTGTAGAAATGCCTGCCACATTTTTAAAGGTAACATCTTTACAAACAAGCATTAAACCTTCTAGGAGCCATCCTGTAGCCTTTGCACATGAACTTGTACACGTTCCAAGTGTGAAGTAAGTGGGCCTGTAAGTACAGTGAGAATTTTAACTTATTTCATGTAGGTATTACAGCACCTGCGGATGCAGATGTGCTGCAGTGAGGATTTCCGACTGAGCTTTCAGTTGAACTAGTTTGAGAACGGCAGCTTTGCTTAAGGCACCATGCTCTCAGTAGAGCAACCTGTACAACCTGAGAATGCTCTTAGAAACAAATGCAAGAGGAGGGATATCAAAAGCAAATATTCCACGAACATAACAGTGGGGTGTTTTCATTGTTTTCGTAATCCCAGATTTTTACTTTATTTCTCATAAATAGACGAATACGAACAAGAGCGCACCAGAGATGAGCGCACAAGATGGCGGCCGGGCCGGCTGTGGGCTCGCGCCGGAGCCCCGCGGCCGCTCCCGCTAGCGGGGCCGGGCCGCGCCGCTGTTTGGCCGTTGGTGCGGGTCGGGAGCGGGAAACGCCCTGGAGGCGGCGGTGTGGAGCCTGGAGGGGCGAGTTGTACAGGGCCTCTGAACATGATGGAAATGGAATCGGGAAAAGAGAGGGCAGGTGCTGGAGTGAGGAAGGTGAGTGAAAGATGGGCTAACAGCTAAGGGGCGCGAGGAGGGGGAAAAATGTAAAACAGAGGGAGAGAGAGACTGGGATGGCAGAAAGATGGGTTTGCCTCGTGGAATTCACTACAGCAGAGACGAAGTATGGAAGAGAAGGGTGCTTCAGGCTCACAGGTGCTGCAAGTGTTGGAATAACTTGGAAAAAAAGGCAAAAAGTCTCGAAGTACATGTTTGTTAATAATGCCTCTGAAAGGAGACCCAGTTTTTCCTTCCGTCTCCTTGCAGGTAGCAACTAGCCATTCAGGGCATTCTCTCAGTCCTCAGAAACAAGGACATGTAGAAATACAGAAGGAGCAAAGATAAGATTTGGGGTGAAATTGCCGAAGCCTTATGTAAAACAAGTAGGTAGCAAGCAGAAAGCTAAGCAGGATGTTAGTAAATATTTGTGTGAAGGTGGGGAGAGGAGGATGGGTTTTATACTTCCAAGTCGCCTGAGGGTACTTGCAACCTGGAGATGGGCAGTGGTGGAGAGATAATAGTGTTCCATTGTGGGAATGAAGAGGCGAGAAAAACTTGTTTGGACAAGGTCGCATGAACAAAGGGTGGAAAGTGACAGAGTCAATGGGAACTAAAAGCCCAATTTGCTTATGGGCTGGGAAATTTGACTGAAAATGGAAAGTAAGAAGGAGGAACAAGTATTTATGAAAGTAAAAGTGTTGGAGGGAACGTTGCCTTCAAAGCTGCAGGAATTTTCAATGTGGATCATGTCTAAGGCCTGATTATGCAAAGGCTGTATGTGCACTTAGTTACTGCAAATCAGATAAATAGAATTTGCTGAGTACTTTACAATATTTCCTTTAATTGTAGCACTTGAATTTAATTGTGGACCAATTTTAAGAATAAAAATATTGCACAATGGCTTTAAGAAAAAAAGAGCATTAGCTAGATTAAACTTAAAATTGCAGTTCAATGTGTTCCAAGCATAAACATTTTTCATTGTCACAATGGTGTTGCATAACGTCGTTTTATAGGGAGCAGTACTTACACGTTCTTATTTATTACAGATTTTTTTACTAGTGCATGCAAGTAAAAGATGTATTTTTCAACTTGAATCTTTAAGTTAGAAGTTTTAATTCTTTATTGAATAAAATGCAGGTCTCGGGTAACTTGAATCTCTTATTAATAATGCCCTTTTTTTTTTAAGGAAAAGATTTATTTTATTTTATATTTTTGCAACTGTATTATAGTTACTACATACAACTTTAAAACATAACCTTCAAGTTCTGAAATCCTGTAGTTGTAGATTAATATAAGATGAGAGGATTTGTGAAGAGAATATTGTGCCAGACTTGCTCTGTTCTATTAGTTCTTTCTGAAGTACTCACAAATGTCCAGTGTCAGAAACAGGAAACTGCTGAACTGGCTTTTACTTTGACTTTATATAACTTCCTAAGTTTATTTACAAATCTAATATAAATGTTTATATACATTTTGATTTTATGTTGCTGTTCAACTTGTGTTAGCTCTAACTATAACTGGCAAAGTAAAAACCATTATGATTTGAATAAATAATGGTTGTATATTTGGTATGCCCAGAAAAGATACCTGAAAGTTATGCAAAAATTAAAAATGGTTCCTAAAGAACCATTGAAGCAACATGGTAAAATGTCACTTGCAGACATTTTTCTCTTTAAAATTACACGTAAGCAATTCTAATTCACTTTGGACCCGATTCCAGACAAATTAATTGACTGATTAGAATTTGGAATAATGGTACTCAGTATGTCAGTGTGACCTTACTTTTCAATCATGGATTTTAGTAGTTGCTGTATATAAATGAACACTGAGAATGCAGTCTTGCAGATGGCTGCTTTGTTAAATATGCTAATTGTTAAGTATTTTAATCATTGACAAGTTATTTTCTTTCATATAATCTCCTTTAATATTTTATGCATAAGTTGCTGTGGTCTGTAGTTGCGGCTGTTAGTGCTAGTTCATAATTGTGTTGCTCCAAAGAAGCACATAAGTAAAAATGGCATTTGAGAGGTGGTTGAAATAATAGTAGAGACAGATCTGTTTTCATAAGTTATCCACATCCATCTCAGTAGTCAGAGCTGGTCAAAATGTACCCTATGATGTCAAAGTATGTACTATGGCATGCAAAACTCATGGTTGGCTTTTGGTGAGAGAGCGTTCTGAGAAAGTTGAAATTGCACAAGCCAGCAAAGCTACAAAGGCTTGGATCCGAAGCAAGCTGCCAGGGAATCAAGAGGATGTTCATGTGCATCCTAAAGCTCATTTTGTCATATTAGTAGTGGTTATATAATAAGGAAATGATTGGTGTTTAATTTTGGTTATCGGGAATAACCAAGCTAGTGTGGGGCATCATGCCGCTTTGTTCTTAATTGAAATATTTTGGGATTGTTATAAAATATAAATTGCAATATTTATAAGTGGAATTTAAACTGCATTCTCTGAGGCTCCTTGGAAAAGCAAAAGAGAACTACATTGCTGATTATTTTTATACAATTTATGATTCACAAGACATGAGTTGATAAAAAGGGAGATGTTTAGAATAGGCGGCAGGAGCCTCAGAAACCTCTGTTTATTCTCTTTTTTCCTGCTCAGTATAGGAATAGTTAGAACTTAAGCCCCAGAACAAAACACTACAGGTAAGTGTCAATATAAAGGAGTAGGATACTATCGAAATGCATTGTAAGTTGCTCTGGTTCTTCTGTCCAAGTCACTGCTGTCCTCTTTTAAGCACTTTTATGGTTTGACTAGATTTAATTGGTGATACAGTAAAAATTGCTTGCAGTAGAACCTATGTATTTCTTAGATGCTTTCTTTCTATGCTGCTATGAGTTTTCAAGCTGAACTGGCTTTATGTGGAGTCATCAGTAGAAAATATAAAATGAATAAAGATGTTCTATATTGTCAACAAATTACCATAACTTAAATTTCCTGTAAGTCAGTGTCCATTAACACACTGTTAATTCGTTTTAGAGAAGGGGTGAATACTGAAATATTTCACGGAGTTTAATAATGTGGATTAATAAATTAAATTGTTTGTCTTGGATGTTTTGAGAAGGTTAGTCGTGCTTTTGTTACTACCAAACTAAACTAGTGTAATTCCCTGTTGGCTGGTGGCCTGAAAATTTTTGCGTAAACTCCAGATTGTTCATAAAGTGTTGCCATAGGCGCTTCTGTAAAATCATAATTTAGTTTCAGTGTACTATGCTCAAAACATTGTAAATCCCTCATTACAGTTTCCTGATTGTTCATTAAAACAGTTTACATATCTATAGAAGTATATTTCTATACGCAGCCTGAAGCTGCATCAGGGGAGGTTTAGGCTAGATATCAGGAAAGGGTTCTTCACTGAGGGGGTGGTCGGGCACTGGATCAGGCTCCTCAGGGAAGTGGTCACGGCACCGAGCCTGACAGAGTTCAAGAAGTGTTTGGACTACGCTTTCAGACATATGGTCTGATTTGGGGTTGCCCTTCAGGGACCTAGGAGTTGGATTCAGTGATCCTTGTGGGTCCCTTCCAACTCGGGACATTCTGTGTTTCTAAGTGCTGAAACTGTCATGCTTGATCTGTACCAGGCAGTTAAGATTTTGGGAATATTTGACTGGAAAATACCTGACAGTTAAAAGCAAGCTTAAAAATGTGTTTGTCCATCTTAAGTGTGCAAGAAATTGTACTTTGGGAGTTTGGAGCAGAAATATGGAGTTTGCTGTTGGTGTTGTTCTGAGATCAGGAACAGCTTTTGTGTTCCCAGAAATAATCTGTTTGTATCTAGTAACTTTTTATGAGTTATAAGACAAAAAACAGCATTAATTTTCCATAATTAATTAAATTCTTATTCTGCTTAACCAAAATTTAGAGTCCTGGTGTTTTATAGCATGTAAACTCTAAGTTATTTGCTATTCTGAGTGTTGGCTGTAAGGACCTTGCCTGAATTAAATCTCCCTGTGAAGTTCAAATATGAAACCGTTCACTCCTAGAGCTCCAGCTTCAAGGGGAAGTGCACTGTTCTGAATGGTGTTTCTTTTTAAGTCTTCCTAGTTGGTGTGAAAATAATGCCTTGTATACAAGGATGTGTTATTGCTTTATTATAAGTTCCAGGGAAAGTGATGTGGAAGTTAAAGCCAAATAGTGAAGTATGTTAGTGTTGTGAACTCAGCTTGGGACATCTAGAACTGGAGATTTTGGAGAGGTTTAAAAAAAATCTGTTTTAGCAGACTTTTTTGAAACAACAATGTATCAGAATTTTAGGCTTAGGAAGAAATTTGTGAACATTTTCTTTCCTTTCTTCTTAAAAGAAAAATTAAAAAGATACAGTGCTAAGGTTCATTGCATCACAGACTATAGTAAAAATATGTGGAATAATCTACAATGAAATTGGAAACGAGACTTCCAACATTATAGGTTAAAATAATGTGATTGTGCTTACCAATTTAAGTCAGATTTTTTATTTTCTTATACCACCAGATGGCAATCCAACATAAACTTTTGAACATCAGTGGATGAGAATTGATTAGAAGGGAAACAAAACAAAGGTATTTTATATTACCCCTTTTTGTTTTCTTGTTTTCTTTACCATGTTTCAGTTTCTAACAGTAATTGAATTGCCTGTGTTTTCTGGAGGCTTGGCTAAATGCACAGAGCAGGATAAACTGGATTTTACTTATTTTAGGGCACCTTAGCTGTTTATATGCTCAGCTGAAATCTTTCTCATATTCCTCAGCGTTAGCAAGTGTAGCCAGAGGTTTTTTCCAGTAGGACTATTGGTCTTCCTGCTGTCAGTATAAATACAATTAAATGTTTTGCCAGCAGAGAGAGATGACAGTAGAATGCAGTTCTTTAATTCTGTTTCAAGATGTCAAACATATCGTAGAACTGAAGTAGCAATAACTTTTTATATTACTTTGCTTCCTGTAATTAAGGGTCAAAGGAAGTCAAATACTTTTGAATAATTTTTGTTGTAGATATCTGAAAGAGTTGCTCCACAATGAGGAATTAAGAGATTACTTGAGCCAGAAATTTCAGAAATGGAGAAGTTTCTAGCCTGCAAAATAATACTGTTGTTTAAGTTTTAAAGCTATCTGTAATACCCCGTGGTCAGAATGTTGCCTATAAGATGATAATAGGCTGCTGTGTGACCATATGACAAAGTTTTTTTAAAAAAAACAAATGTCTAATACTAAGAATACATCAGATTGAAGAAAGAGTGAAGACCTGAGTTTGTTTCTGGAACTTGAACTTCAGCTCTCACAGACTGCATTGCTGAGGAATTAGGCAAAGAGAGGTTCCATAATCAGTCTGATGCTTCTTATTAGTAAGTTAAATTTGCATTTAAAATAAAGTTTCATTAATTTATGTTTTAGAGCATATTTCAATGCAGACCTGTTGAACAATTTTGATAAAAATAAATTTGACTTGTGTTACTTTAACAATTTCATTTCAAATTGGGTTGAAACTAAGTGCAACTTCAAAGTAGGTTGAAAACTTTACCTGTCCTTATATTTTTTTTCTTTATAAATTATATTACTCAACATAATTTAATCGTGTCTTTTAGAGTCCAATATTACATTTTTCCTGAAGTTTCTCATCTAGAACCATTCTGTTTCAGGAATATTAATTAAAAAAAATAGCATTTACAAGGAGTTGTTCAGTTTGACAGTCTACTGCTTTCTTCTGTATAGAGGCAGGTCTTCATGAGTTTTGAGCATCCGTTCTGAGGTACTGCCCTTTCCTCATGCTGAATCAAGTTGTGTTGAAGTTTCTTGGAAAATCCCTGAACTAGGTCTTAAAAGCAGTACTGATACCATGTGATTGATTCTATAGCACTATAATACATCTTATTCCTTCTGTATTTATAAATAATTGCATCAGATTGCCTAAGCTTTTAAAAACAAAACAAAACTTGGTGCTGCACAGCAAAGTATTGACACAGGATATGTGTCAAGACCCCACAAGATTAATATATGAAAGGACAGGAAAAAATGTAGATGAGGTTTAAGAATACATGTAAATTAATAAAACTGTTCTCCCATTAAATTATTTGCAGAATATTCTGATGAACGTATTCCTCATCTCAACTACTTAAGATCCTACATTTTCCACTGTAAATTGTAATTTAATTCCTCTAGAATAAACTTAAAAACAAACAAACAAAAAACAACTGGAATGTGTTAAGTGCAAATTCATGGAAACAGCTTTTTCTGCTGTGAAAGTACAAGTTAATGTCCCAAGGTGCCTGGTGTTTGTGAACTGGACAGGTAGTTGACCCCCTTACTGCATGGGCTAAAAATGGCCAGCACAGCAAATTTGAATACCTTTGTGAGATTTTTTTTTTTTTGTAAAGGAAATTGCATGTTTCCTCTTAATGGCTTTTTAGAGCTGTATTTGTACGTGTTTTTATACTTAAGTGGAGCATGAAGAATGCAGAGGCATGTTGGTGTTTGAGGAACCTGGGGAGATTATGTGGGATTTTCTGCTTAGACACAAAACATGGACTGAGAATGAAAAATAATTCATCAAGATTTTAAAAATGTTTCTGGTATTTTAACATAAGTAGTTGTGGAAGGAAAGCATATTATTGCAATGTCTTGCATTCAAGCAGTGTTTTTATTTATTTATTTTTATTTAAACTGAACAGAATATTCTAAATACTGCCGTCATTGTCCGGTGTTAAGCTAAAACACTCTTACATCCAGTTACTAGTGGCACCTCAAAATCGTGATTCTTTTTCCTCCTAGAATCAAAGTTAGGAATAACCAAGAAGAGAAAGTGTAACAGGTGAAAATGGGATATATGTTACTTGTAGCTACCTAAAAGTTCAAAGAATTGGTTGCTGACGTGGGTCTTAAAAGTCCAGTCCTATGATGGATTTTTCTGTCGAAATACAGAGGGTTTATTGATACCTGGCTCTTTTTGTTACTTGCTAACCTCCCTTGCTGGGGAAAAAACAAACAAAAAAAACCCTAACACTTCAGTTTCTTTATTGTGTTAGAGTAACTGTGTATTTCATTATCGCTTGATGAACTTTTCAGTATGGGAAGTTGAGTGATTTTTTTTTTTAATGTTTAAAATCTTATTCTAAAAGTCATAGTACACTTGACACACTTGGCGAAGAACTGAAATATTTGATTCTGAGCAGCAAATAAAACATGTACAGGTGAAACTACAAGTTGGTGCAGAGAACATTCTTTAGCAGCACCTAGGATTTAGTGCTTAGACCTAAAGACCACTGTTATTGTCAGTGGAAAATAACATTGTGACTGCTCACTCATCAGGCTCAGGTAACTGATGTTACCCCTACCTTTGAAATTGTTGTAAAATAGATTTTGGGCAAGTCTTTGATGGTGTAAGTCAATCTTTTGAAAGGTAAAATATACACTGCAAAAAGTGATTTAGATTCAGATATTCCTTTGTTATAGCAAGATGGTTGTTTGGTTCCTTTTATAAACTTTTTATTGCCAGGGTACTGCCACTGTAAAAATTCTGAATTATTGTTTGGTGGCGGCAGCAGCAGTGAAGCCTGCCAAAAGCTAACCTAGAATCAAGAGCTCATGTGAGGAGTTATCCTGAATCCTTTATTAAGAGGAAGAGCGTCAATGTGTTGAATAAGCGGGTAGTGTATTTGTGCTGAAAACAGAAAGCAATAAGAAATTTTATAATAAAGTTTTAAAATTGATCGACATGAATGGGTATCATAAAATACATAATAGTCCCAATTCAGATTGTTTGACCTTTGTGGCTTTCTTGGTGGAATACTCCACCTCACAGTCATCTCCAGTAATGCAGAGTTACCATGTATGTACACGTTGTTTGTGATGTGTAATCCTTTTGGATTGATTTACTGCAGTGGCCTGAAGTCATTTTCTTTCAGTCATGGCTTCAGTAAATCTTGTTTTTTTTCTTCTCTTTTTAAAGAAAGATTTTTTAAGACAAGTTGGTGTAAAGAAGTTTGAAATGACAGGCCTTATACTTAGTATAAATGAGACTTCTGATTACATGAAGGTCCATAAGTGGACAAATCTCAATCTCAGAGCATTGGGGAGGTTCTGGAAAAAACACAGCTGTGTCTTGAGAAGATGTACATTTTTATGCTGTAACAGATAAATATTTTTTCTCATTCTAGGTGTAGACATAGAACCAAGCAGCACAAAGTTCTAAGGAACAGAAGTGCTATGAAATGGTTTTGCAGTTCACTTGGCAATTTTAAAAAGAAATCTTACTAAAATATTTTGGTTTCTGGAGCAAGAAATTGTTTCCCAAAACAGTGCACAGGCTAGTTTGTAAAACTAAGTATCAAATGAAGAAAAAGAGGGACTTACAAAAAGGAAAACGTGCAGATGAATTTTGACATGAGCCAGAATTTCAGATGTCTTGCATGCCGTCTGCATGTTACAGTGCTAGAGCTATTATCAGTGTTCATTTTTTCCATATGCTTTGTCTTTTGTTTAAAAATGCAAGTTGAGATCCTAGCGTGTTGATATCCATACTTAAATAAATTTGGTAACCTCTGTAGCTACCTTATTGGAAGTTACAGATATGGGTATCTATATAAAGTGATGTAAATTAGTAATATTTTACTCCAGAAGTATATCAGTCTTGCATAGGAATCATTTTGGATGGAATACTGAAGTAAAGAAAAACACTTGAAAAGCTATATTTTTATCTCCTTTCCATGTGATTCGGGTGGATTGATCTCAGCTCTGCATGTTCAGAATTTACTCTCTGAAAATCTTACTCGGGCAAATGAAATAAACATGACCAGCAAATGTACTGCATTACATTGATTTCTGTTTGTGAAGGAACACTAGTACTTTTTGTGAGATCTTGTAATGAGTCTTCTGACTTGCACTTATTTTCTCAGGATTTTGAGTATTTCCTGTTTATAATCTTCCAGAGAAAAAAAGTGTGCCTTACAGGGTGCTTCTTGTAAGACCTAACAGAAAAGCTGTCCTCCTATGTGTAGATTTTGCTATGCAATACATGTATCAAATCCATTCTAAATGTAAATATATGGGTAAGCATGCATTACCAGTAGGCCTCTCTACCTCATCTGACTGAATTTTTCTGGGTTAAATATATTCATTTAGTAAGCCTAAGGAGGATCTATTGAGTTTTGCTCTTTGTATTTATGAGGAAAGAGGAGATAAGTCATTCAAAGACGGCTGGAATTTAAAAGGAAAAAAAAAAGTTCAGAACACCAACAAAATCAATTTTCTGGCACTTAAATATCTTCTGAAAAATATGTTTCTGCCACATGGCCTCTGTCTCACACAAAATCTTTTTTTCATGCTCACAACAGAAAAAAACTCCGGGGTGGGGTTGGAGGAGTAGATGGGCTGGCAGGGGCTAGCTAGCCTGACTCGCTGTGTCACGTAGAAGCTTTGGAGTTGCTTCTGCTGCCAAGTAATGGGATTGTCATTATATTTTTGACAGTTTCTGGGGGTAGTAAGAGGGAGTGAAACGCTTTTCAGAGTGTTTTGCCCTTGAGGAATAGAAACTGTTGGGCACCTCATGGTTTGGCTTGTGTCTATGTTAATTTTAATTAGGGAAAAGTCAGAATACTCTTATTTGGTGGTGGGGGCAGTGTGTTCTGGGTCCCATGTCTGAAGGGCGGTTGTGTATAAACATACTTACTCATGGACAGTGCATCTAGTTTCATTTTTCGCTGTGCTACATTTGTCCTTGTGATCCCAAGAAAGTTGTTCGTCCCTTTACCTTCATGCCTCAGTTTCTCACTTGTAACACAGAAACATGCTTTTACTCAGAAAAAGATTGTGCACATACGCTAATCTTTGCAAAAGCATGTATTGATGTAAATATGGATGGCTCAAATTTTGGGTAAGGCTTCTCAGGGATGGAATGTGTGGGTAGTCTGTGTTTGCAGCCTCGTGAAATGCCAGATCATATACTAAATTAGCTGGCTAAAGCCTCATTAATACTCGTCTCCTGTTTCCTAGCTTCCTTTCTCTTTCCCTCCTTTCAATCCAGTAAATTTTGTACTAGAGGTGATTTTTATTTTCACTTGCTCATTTGCTAATATTGAACTGATAACTAGCCATTTACATGAATAACAAATTTCTTCATTATTTAACTTGAATTTAAAGTTATTTCAAGTTTTATTTTAACATGTGTGCTTTATAGATTTTAAACTAAATTTATGCCATCTGCTATGCATATTCAGGTGCAATTTTGAAATGCTACAAATAAAATTATTGCGGTCCTTAGGGTATCTGTATAAATGCTATTTAAAAGGATAACACAAATAACTACACACAGTAGGTTCAGATCATTAAGTTATTTTAGAAATCAGATTTGCAGCTGCTTATGTGGGGAAGCAAAAAATGGTAGTTATTGCAAGCAAGCTGAAAACATCTGCTGTCAAAATCAGCTTGTCCTGTGATCAGCTTGTCCTGTGATGATTTACATCCTTCTGCTGCACAAATCAGTAGCTTCAGAGTTGCCGAATTTGATATGTTTCAGTGCAAAATTGGGTGCCCTGATCTGTGAAAATGGAAGCTCTGCTTTCATTAACACTTCAGCATTATTGCTGTTGTGACCAAACAGTGTCTGGAAAATAAAACATGAAATAAAATAAACCAAACCACCACAACCTGGTGATGAATATAATGCTTCCTGCAATACCTTAACAGTAGGGTGTTTTGTTTTTTGTTTTTTGTTTTGCCTGTAGGGTAGAGAATAAAGAGAGAAAAGAAAGGAATTGCTTGCTCTGAGCTGGAAAAGCAGCGCAGTTGGTTCTGGCAGTGAGGGGGTTGACTGACAGTCTGCAGTGCAGTGGAGTTTGCTGAGCTCCCTATATGGCTGTGGATTAGCTATATGCTAATACTGATAGGAGAAGAGGAGCTGTACTGAGCGCAGTGAGCTGCCGGTGGAGGCGATCAGAGTCTTAGCAGAGCTGACTCCTCAAGAGCCATGGCTGAAGGGGGTGAAGGAGGGGAAGATGAAATACAGTTCCTACGAACTGTAAGTATCTGCTTTTTATAGTTCATGTAGTACATGATTTTGTATCTTGCGTCTTATTCCTTTTCTGTAGTATTAAAAATAAGGTGTTATTTCTGTGCTGGGCTTTGCCAAATGGGAGAATTGATTTAGTTAGTGGAGGAAAAAAAAAAAAAAAAAGCAAGACTATGAGCTTTAATAGCATCAGGCGATCTCCGTGTATTCTTCCTTGAATCTGCTCAATAGCCAGTTCGGTGTATGGAGACCTATTTCCGCCGTAATCCTCTGTGTTTGAAGCATCCTTGTCAACTTTGTACTTGGGTTTCTAAATGTAGCATGCCAAATATCTGACCTCTGAAACTTCTGTCTAGGTTAGATTTCACTGACATTAACAGAAGCTTTGCAAATAGGAGAGCCTGAAAATGATGAATAAACCAAGCAAGCCCTTGATGACCTCTTCCAATAAACATGCACACAGAAGCACATTTGTGTACAGGGAATACCAGCAGATGTCGATGTGGGGGCAAATATTCTGGGGTCTTTTCTCTGCTTAAAAGAGTTTATTTTAGGGCTTATTTTAAAAGGACGTAAGGATTTATTTGGGAAGGGGTGTTAATTAGTGAAATAGCTTTCACTCGGTGTAATTTTCTATAAAGAGCCCTCACACCATTCTTTCCTAAGGCTTTACACAAATCGAGTATGACAACCAATTTGGACTTTTAAGCAAGTAGTGTTCATACATGAATTTATGGAAAGGGGTTAATGTCCTTTTCACGTGTCATCTTGTCTCACTCATTATTTTTACCCTGCATGACTAAGAGTGTTTTGTTGTGTAACTAGCATGAAAAAAATATGTATTCCCTCTCTCTTTCCATACTATTTTCACATTCATCGCAAATAATGTTCCAGAAGGTCTCCCCTAGAATAGCTATAACTTTAAAAGGATAAGTCTCTAAAATAAAACATGTTAAGGGCCCGAAGTAGGAGATTGTAAGCCTGATTTCTGTGAGGCTGGGAAAATTTATTTCTGGGAATAAAAGGTTGGAGAGTGGTGAAGGTTGCTGCTGCTTATATAAATTGTTCAGGTGTGAAGTGTCATGAGCACTTCTAAGCCTGTGAGAATTTCATGGTGGGGGGAAATGGATAATCACAATGAAGAATCCTTTCCAACATCCCTCCCTCTGACTCCACTTTTTACAGAAGTGTCTATATTACATAGTTTAGTAGATTACTCCACCTTTAGGAGGTGGTGCTTTTATCTGAGACTGGGGCTTTAAGTGAATGTCCTTCATCTTTTCAGTTCCTAAGATGTTGCCTTAACTGAGCAGTCTTTCTCAGTGATGAAGTGAGGTGCTTTGCCTGTTCATAGGTAGCCTATGTGTGCTATATGAGATGGCAATTTATGCACCAATTTATGCTGCTGTGACCCATTCCCAAGCTTGTAGAACTCTATTGCGCTTCTGCCCAGCAGATCAAGTGCTAAATAGAGGTGGGGGCCAAAAAAGGGAAGCAGCAAGTGAGACTATGCAGAAATGTTTCTTCTACTCGGTGTTAGGAAATCTTTTACAGGTAAAACAAAAAAAAATCTAGATTTCTGTCTTGGGAACCCCAGCTCCTTTCCTGTAAATGGTCATATCAGTTACTGTTGTCTCCTTTCAAGCTTCACCTTCGTGGAGAAAGGATCAATCATCATTTCACAATAATAAATGGTTCCTTTCTTAGTATAGGTACTGAATGCTACAGTGATGTAAGCTTTCAGTACTTACAGGTTTTATTGCTGCCTAGACACTATTTTTATATACAGACATGAAGTACATTAGTTCTTTAGAACTCTTAACAGGGAAATTGATTGATCAGGATCTTCCCCAGATTAGAATGTTTTGGGAATTTGAATTGCTAGTGAATGCTTCCCAGGCTTGTGTAGCTGAATCTTCTCTTGAAATTGTTCATCTCCTACTCTTAGTTTTGAGTCTGTAGGGAGAAGTGCTTTGGGATGTTATAGAGACCACTTTGCTCTCTGAGATAAGTCTTTCTCGGTGAGGTATAAAAGAAGATTAAACTGCCCTTGATCCAAACAAATATCCTAGGGAGCAGCAAACTTGTGGGCACGTTTATAAATTTTGATGGCAAGCTTTTCACTATCACTTTCTGTTCCAAGGTATTCCTCATATTTGATTAATTTGGCAGCAGTGGGGATGGCAGAGAACTTAAGAACAAATTCCAGAGGAGAGGACAAGAACACTTCCACTGTTGTCGTCGTAGTAGCATGTATTCAGTACTCATTCAGTCCCAGTTATTGTGTAAAGCCTTTATGTACAGTGATACAATTTAAAGGAAGATACTGCCAATACATTGTAATTCCCTTTCTTTTTTCCCCGACCTGTGAGTTCAGAATGAATATAAGTAAATACATAAACACATGCTTTTTCCTTATACTGCTACCTTGCTCCTCTGTCTTTATGAAATCTTTTTTTGATGTTCGGTTTCTTTAATAATGTTTGGAATTATTTTGCTAGTTTTTAGTTGGTGGCTTTCATCCGGGTTTGACTTTGGGTATGCAGAGTGTTTGTGTACTTGTGTGTCATGTATGGAAGGAGAAGCAAAGCACTTAGTACACGTGCATAGTATGCAATACTGATGTCTCTTAGTCTCCTGCCTTGGTAACGTTTGTTCTTTAGATGACTTTCCCCATATTGTTTATGTATTACTCCTTCTGAAGGTATGAATACATGAAACATTTATGAAGGTAACATTTCTACAGCATTAGTTAGAACAGGTATGTTAACCTGTGTTGTTTTGAGATAACGTGTTGAGGGATATGGAGAAAGCCTTGTTACCCTTGGCAATGTGGATGCGTGAGTGTAGACCATTCTCATTCAAGCCTTTCCTAGCTACTGGGACTTTACTGCTGTGACAAATTGACAGTCTTTTCCTCTGTGGAAATTGTTCTCAAGTTCTTCGTCATTCCTGCTGCTGCCAAATTAATCAAATATGAGGTAACGCCTTGGAACAGATGGCTTTTATGTTCCTCCATCAGAAATACCTGCACATTCACCTGCTCACAGAGAGCATGAGTGAGGGTGACCCGCACCCAAAGTTTAGGAGCAGTTTAAATATGCTTGTAATGAAGCTTGCCAAAGTTATTTCCCAGCTTAGAGTCAGAATTACAGTGGTAACATTGGTTAGTAGGTGTATTGCTTTGTTATTTTTCTGGAAATACATTGTATTTCCATCTCATGTTTCTACTTTTTAAATACAAAGGAATATATATATTTTTTGAGAGGGCTCATAACGCATTCGTCAAAGTTTTATCTTGCTTTCCATGGATCTGAACAGTGTGTTGGTGTGTGTGGATACGTGTGTGTGTACCCTTGTGTTTGTGTCTGTATGTGCATAACCCTTTTTAGAACCGGTTATAAATTCTTTATTTCTCTGAGTGACAAAGGCACTCATTTTCATACACTTGATTCTTCTTGGATTCTTATTCCTTTAACAGCTTATCTCAATGGCCTAAGTTTGAGCATCTTGATAAATGCATCCAGTCATCTAAACATTTACAGACAGGAATGGGAGGTCGTTTTCTGTCATAGACTGAGAGTAGTTACCTGCCACAATTAAGTAGCAGAATAATGTTTTGATGAAGAACTAGAATAGAATATAAGGACTCTTTTTTTCAAGATCTAGAAAATGTATATAATGAATTTACAGATTTTTTGTTTGTTTGTTTTTGATCATTTGGATGGTAAATTGCTGCTCAGACTTGAGATAATTGGATGGCTTATATACGTTTATATGTAGATACATTTTTCGTATTTACGTTGCCAGAAAATGAGGTTCTCTGTTGTCCAGATGTTGTAGATGAGATGGGAAGTTATCTCAGTTTTACAATATGAACTGTCTGGTATGGTATGAATTGGCTAGATTCAGTAAGGTACGAAGTTTCTATCAGTGGTTAATTAAATATTGGGAAAATATGGAAATTTTCCTCGGTGAGTTGTGCATTATTACATTTATATACAAGCAATATAGAATCTGATATATAGTAAAAGTCACAAAGGCCAAGATCACTTTAAGATCAAATTAATGGGATTTTCCTGAAGCTGCTTTGAGGGAGCTGGCACAGGTTCTGCATGCTACTTGAACAGCTGAATGTATTCCATGGTATTCTCTTCAAATTAATTAGGACATTTGTCTGGTGTCAGTGAAATGTACTGCATTTCATGATGCAGTAGTTGTCTGTTAGTCGCTTCTTTGTAGGAAAAAGAGTAAAATGAAAGCAAGAATAATCTTGTATAAAACTTGAGTTGCTTCTAAGAATAGGTGTGTATTAGGAGCTTAAGTGACTTTTTGAATTCAATGTTTGTTTATCTGTGTATTTGTTTATCTCTGTGCATTAAATCTTCCCCTTTACATCGTATTGCCACAACTTTTAGAAACTGTATAACAGTCTATAGTGTAAGAACAACAACAAAAAACATTTCTGTATGTTTCTTCCACTTTTTTTTTTTAATAAGGTATTTCGATTACACTTCGTTTTGTTTCTTAAACTTTGGTCTATCACCTGTATAGTTATTTACAATTACTATGCTTGCCTTATTGTCTTTCAGTTTCTGCCATGGAAACCATACCTAATTTTTTGAATTTATCCTGAGTTAAGGTTCTTGTAGCATCCTTCTTTGTAAATAGTGTTACTCTGTTTATTTTTACCTATTGAATTGCCACTTCTACTCACTGCATATGTTCTCAACTGTATGAGTAAGTTTGCCCAGTTTGTCACTATATGCAAAACTGTTATTTTAATCTTTGCCTGGGAGTATTTCCTTGCTAAAGATCTAGGTATTATTTTAAAATTGAGGTTGATAATATGACAGATTTTGCTGGTGCTGACGTCGTGCATCATATGCTATAGTACACTGTGAGTGATTATTTTTGATGAAATATAAGTACAAGATCTGCAATTTTGCAACCCCTTTTCAAGGCAGAATTCGAAGCAAAAGCTCTACCATAGTATAAACATGACAATCATGCCTTCAGACTGTATAGTGTGTCTGGTTTTAGCTCTGGACATGCTGGAGTAGTGGCTTTATCTATATCAGAGCTATTCAATACATTTGTAACAATCTCTCTTTTGGGTTGAAATCATCTCACTCAAGCAGATATTTCAGGCTCCAGACAAGGAACAGTTTTTTGGGGAAATTGCAATTTACAACTAAACATGGTGCAACATGTTTCTTAAGTAGCTTGATATGTTTAATATGATGAAAGTTGTTTGAAACTTATTTAATGATTGGAATCTTATAGCTGCTGTTCAGGAAAAGAGGGATAAGTGATGTAGTCACAACTGCATTATAAATGGATAGAACTTCACATCATTTGTCTTGATATACTTGGATTTTGCTTGTTTTCTGAGTAAGGATCTTGAGGTTTGTTCTGAGCTTTTAGTACAGATATAGAGAAAAATAAAATGTTTGTATCCCCAAACCTTCCAATTAAAATGTGATAACAGGGAAAGACAGAAAGGGAATGTAAAAAGGCAGTGAAAAGATATCCACCACGTTGCTAGGTAGTTATTTTTGTGTTCTAGTTCCAGAAACAATTATAAAATACGTTTACTGGTGTCATGAGGAGGGGAAAAATACCTTTAATAAATATTCTAGAAAAAATGAAACTGAAGTTGATAGCTTATTGGAAGAATATAAAGGAGGCCAGAAAGGAGAAGAGGAGAATGCAGTTTTTGAAGATGTAACAAGTGGACAATGAAGACTGGCATCATGATTAGTTGGAGAGAAATTGGCTTTCGCCTCTATCAAATGAAAGGTAGATGAGTTAAAGACTCTTAAAGGTGTTAATGTTACAGGTTGGAGATGGTACGTGCCTTTGGTCTGTTTCCCTGATACCATTCTTAAATTTTGTTTAGCATGGATCTATACAATAGACTCTAAACCTCCTTTTTCCTGTAAGGAAGTAAAGCAATATCATTCAGAGATGCATGGTACAACATTGCATGTTGTATTATGTGTGATGATCTTCTACAATCTAAAGCCACATCAAACACACATGCTTCTCCTTTCCCTTTTCTGCCAACTTTTTTTGCCAACTGATATTTTTCTCGTGTCAGCAATAATTTTCTCCTTTGTTAACTATGTGCATCGAAGTTATGCACATGCTCTTTTTTATTTTCCAGTATTCAGCACTGTGAGATGTTACACTTGATGAAATAAAATGAATTGCAGTTTTGCCTGTTTGTATTGGCCCAGTCTGCACCAGTTAAAAAACAAAGTAGCATGAAATGACATGAAATTATATTTCATTACATGAAATTAACCTCATGCTTTACTACTGTTCCTTTCTACAGCTTGAATTCAAAAATTGCTATTTAAAAAAGAAATAAGTGCATGTTTTAGAATATACTACATACAGGTTGTTGTTACAAACAATTGTAAAACTGAATGTAGTTGTGTTAGATCTAACCCCTTGTCAGTGTCCCCCTTGTGACATGTGAGTGATAATTCTTGTCTGCTGAAATAACATCAAATTTGTTACAATGAAGGAAAACTCTTAAATCTCACCTCAGAAAATCAGCAAGTTAAATGATAGGACTTCTGACCATGCAATAATCCTAAATGAATACTCCCAGCATATATTTCCCATCTTCCCCCTAGTCCCACTGGTGGCTGTCGTGGGGATTGACTTCTGCTCAAACTCTGCTTCTTGGTATCTGAAGGAGCAGTTAGTATCTTCAGTAATAAACTAGTGATGTTCCCACAGTTTTTTTTTAGAATGCAGCAAGTGGATAGCATGATCTCTTGTGCCTTTTTTTTCTAATCCTCTGCAACTCTGACTGGGTATGATTCATATTGAAACCCAGCTGTTAATACTGCTTCTTTCTCAGTTCCCATGACAGTGCCGTGACCATGTCACCAAGTGCTGCCAGGTGCATTAGATACGGATTCCAAAAATTAAAACAGAATTTTAGGCAGAGAAGAGAGGAAAATAGATTTGGCATAGGGTTATTCAGAATACATTGAATGCAGTGACAGGATGCTGCTTTAAAGTGGGGTATTTATTGACTTCATTCATGAAATATATATTTTTCCAAATGGCACTTAATAGCAGTGCAGATGCATAATAAGTATAGGCCTCCATAGATATTAAAATCATTTGAATTTAGGAAAACAATTGCAAACAAACACGCTTTAAAAGATTCAGAAAGAAAACAGGAGGCATTAATGTATGCCTCAATGAACATTTTGGTTTATTTGCTCAATGTATAAATTTAATGTTATGGTTTTTAATGTCATAAAGAATTGTCTGGTGACTTCTTAATGCCTATGAGTTAGTCCTGTTAGAATGTTTTTGGAGAATACAGGTTCCTGTACACGTAACAAATGATCAACCATCTTAGAAAATCCAGGAAAATAGGAAGGCATGATGTAAAATGTAAAAATGCATCAAGAACTTGAATGTCTGTGTGTAGTCTTAAGTAACCTTAATTCCTGTAGACACTAGCAAAAACAACAATTTTTTTTTTTTTTTTTTTTTTCAATGCTTCTGCTATAGTTACTGTAATGTGAAGAACAAGTGAGCAATTATGCACATCTTTGTCTATGAACAAGCTGATTAATGTGTTCGGCGGTACCGGTAGGAAAGATAGGGGACCATATCTGCCCTTGGTACAACTTGGAACTTGAGAGCAGGTATTTATTGATTATACTCAAAGAGCGTTATTGTCCGGTCTTATGAAGTAATCATTTTCTTTTAAGAAGAAAAAGTAGCAATTGTTTTCTAGAAAGCTGATAACAGCTAAATCAAGAAATTAATTTTGGATTAGTTAAATGTTATTTTTGGAAATGATTTCTTTCTAGGGAAAAAATAGATGTAAATGTTTATTCTTCATTGTTCTCATTTATGGAATGAGGGGTACATAATTATTTATTACTGGCAAGTAAGTGGGCAGCTACACTGATTATCCCGCCAACTGTGCCAGGTTCTGACCAAAGATAAAGTGCCATTGTGTATACTATTTGTGGTTTGATATCCAATGAATTGTGTTTCATTAACAATAAATTAAGCGGGAACTATAGAAGCAGAAGGTGGTAGCAGTATTTGGACTCTGGCTGCAACCTTATGAATGGGGTAGACCAGATGTAACTGTGTGCCATTAACTATTTTAAAATGAATGTTTGTTCAAGGAATAGATTTGTGAAAACTAAGAACTTTAGCAATGAATGTTAAAATTTGTGAAAATTATACTGTTTTGAAATGTTTCATTTTATACATGCCTTTAAAAGGTTGAAAATGTATTTTTTTTTTTTTTTTTGTACAGGCTTTATAAATCAGATTAGAATTTACAGTACAAGTCCCTCCAATTCTTGTTATTGGCAAAATTTAAACCTATTTCACAAAAGTTTTCCATGTATATAAGTCAGTCTAATACTTAGCCTACAGATCTTATTGTGAGTTCATTTAAAGCGGTGGCTGCATAATGCTTTTTCTAACACAGCAAAAGTTGTCTTATGGTCAGAATGCGTTAGAATCTGTTGCTGTACATAAATCATGTGTTTTTGTTTTAGGAGGAAAAAATACCATTGCACTTTCTGTAATCTTTTTCCATTAAACGAGGCTGTATGTAATTACTGTGAAAAGTCTTCAAATGTGTAATGAAATTTTTGAATTTTAAGGAAGTTTTAAAAGTCCAGAAAAAACAGTATTTTTATGGTTCTCTGGTTCTTCCATTAACCAACTGCATTTAACATTGCGTGGCTGACAGCTTTGACACTCTTTTCTAACCAGCTAACAAGACAAATGTTTACCAAGACATGGTAGTAAAGTAGCCTCAACAGATTTGCTTAGTAAAAACAAAGTAAGTTCATCTTTCTTTCCTTCTAATGATTTTTAAACATTGTCATAAGTTATAAAAGCTTTGATGGGATTTTTTTGCTTGTTTTACTTGTCTTGCACTCTGCCAGTACAATACAAAGCTGATTTCTTCTCCCCCCCCCAAAAAGGTTTGAAACCCAAAATATTTACACTTCATAACCTAGAATATAGTGGTTTTGGTGTTGGAAGGCTTAAAATTGTAACAGACATTACTGTAAAAGAATGCGCATTGTTCTAATTACAGAAGACTTTTCCTTCCTAAATACTTAATTTGCTGGGGTACCTACTGTAATTTTAGGAAAACCAGTTTCCAAAGATGTTATAAAGTGCAGTTGGCAAATATGCAATATTCCCAAAGTGTGTCTAAAGTAGTTCAAGATTGGGATATGCATGGGAATTCCAGAAGCCTACAGGAAAATTGAATTTTTTCCCTAGATCTATTTTTGGTAGTCTCACCTGCAGTATGATGTGTACGCACAGGTGTTTGTCAGCAATTGCACACCTGCTGTCTGTCATCTCTCAGTCGTAACAGATCTGGTTCAGACGTGAACTGGAGCTGGTGGCCAGTCTGTTGGTCAGGTTCGCTCAGGCTCTCTTTTCCTGTGCGCTCTTTTGGCATATCATGCCTATGTGAGGAGTGGCAGCCTCAGTCAATAGAAGCAATGGCAGAAACAACAGCGGCATAAGGTGAAAAATTCAGTAGTAATATCAGGTTTCTTCCTTCTACTGGGTTTTTATCCAACTAAGCAAGTGCTGGTTGCTCAGTAAGATGAGTAACTGGCACAAGCCTGGGCTGTTTTTAGCACACAACAAACAACTCTGTCAGTCTTGAGTGTTTCAGCTTCTTCAGCACTCAGCCAGCTTCTCCAACACCAGAATACCAGCATCCCTTGACTGAAATGTAACAATGTGAATTCTCATCAATAATCATGTAATGCAAAAGAAGTGCAAGAGAATCAACTTAAATAAAATCCTTTACAAATTACTTGTGTGAGCAATAGAACTTCAACTCAGAGACTTGAGCCAGCTGTTTAGCAGCAGCTGCAGAACTAATTTAAACCGCTGAAGATTTAACATGCTTTCAAATGGCATCAGCAGTATCATATACAAAAGGGAATACAAGGATCATCATGCTTCGAATATATACTAGAATGCCTCAGGTGATTCACTAAAATGCTTAAGGCCAAATGACTTCCACCTCCCAAGACTCCCTCTGAAGTTCATTGTCTGTACTGTGTCATAATCTCTGTATATAGAAAATTCACAGAATGCATATACACCTGGTGCATGTTAAAGATACTTAATGTCAGTAATTTGTAGAATTCAGAAACTGATGTGTAGAAATGTTGATGCTTTCTAAGTGCACCATCAGTTAACATTCTGATCTTAAAACAGAACAAAAAAAGGTAAAACATTTGCAAAAACAAACAAACAAACAAAAAAAACCACCCTCAATATTATGTTCCAAACTACTAGCATAGCCTTCTGCTATAATGTATATCCATTTATGTGGCACTTTCTACAAGGTCAAAATCAATGGATTTTCTAGTTCCTATGTAAACAAAATTGTGAAAGGTAGATTTTAGAATTTGGGAGACCTCAGCCTGATCACGTATGCCATGTCTGTATTATTATCATTATTATCTTATACCATGTAAACATTTTGTAAAGAACATTTGTAAGACAAGTTTTTTTTGCCACATACATGTTGACCATATTAAATGTTGACCATAATAGGAAAAAGTGCTAATAGTGATTAATAAGATTTTGTTTCCTGATCAGCCACTATCAGTAGGAAGTGAATAACGTTTGTATTATTAATGTATTCCGAGTCTTCATTTAAAACTTTGCATTTTTTCCTTTATTTTGTATGTGCTATTTACATACATTAGGATTAATCAGGAATGAGACTTTTAAAATGCATAGAACAAAATTAACTTTCCAATTGGCAGACCCTAAACCTTTTCTGTAGGAGTTGTGAGTTGCTGTAGACTGAATTTGTCTCCTTAATCTTCTTACTTGCTTTCTTAGTAAGGTTTTGCAGATCTCTTAGAAGTAGTCCTGTCTAAATAACGTAGTATTCAGCTCTCCTTGTCTTTATTTATTTTGATTATATTATTTCCATGCCTGAAAATAGTTGAAGGGAATCTGATATAAACGATGTTACAGGGAATAGCTGATGGTGACATGCAGTTTTGATGGCTGAATCACTCGGGTATTTCAACTGGGAAGTTATTTTGTTGTTGTTTTTGTTTACACAAAATGTAACAAAAATATTAACTTGAAATTTTTAAAGATGGCAGCAGTTTTCTCTACTTACAGTACTGGATCTTAGGTAAGATCTTTAGTTGGCCCTATCTCTAACATAAAACCTTGGATAAAATAATTGTGTGCTTGAGTACTGAGTACTACCCCTGGGCAATCACCAGCCATGTGAAATTTAGCAAGAACAAATGCTGGATTCTGCACCTGGGATTGTGTGAAGTTGGATGTATGTATAGACTGGGGGACAAGTGGCTGGAGTGCAAGTTTTGGGCTCCATAAGGGTTGGATATTAGGAAGAGGTTCTTCACTGAGAGCATGGTCAGGCACTGGAACAAGCTCCCCAGGGGAGTGTTCATGGCCCCAGGCGTGTTGGTATTCAAGAAGCATTTGGACAATGCTCTTAGATACATGGTTTAACTGTTAGGTTGCCCTGTGTGGAGTCAGGAGTTGGATTTGATGATTCTCATGGGTCCTTTCCAACTCAGGGTACTCTGTTCTGTTCAATACTGATATTTAAACAGAAATTTGATTCTAGATGAGTTAAGTAAGTATTCTCACTGGAATCAGTGATCATTGATAATTACTTTAAAAGTTCCAATTAAGCCTTCCTAAACAGAAATCTAGCAGTTTTACTGAAGCTTCTGTTGTGAGAACCCTCTCAAGAAATGGTATCAATCAGTACAAATTCCCTCCTTCAGCCACTGGGACTGCCCATTATTTGTCGTTGCTTTATGTGTTTGATTTTTTTTTTCCACGATTTGTTTAATGTATATTGCAGTTTTGCTCAAGGTATCCATAAACTATTTAAAAAATTGCTTCCATTGTAATGGGAATAGTCTAAAATTTTGAATCTTATACATATCCAGAAGCTTTCCCCTGGTAAAATTAAATGATATTGCATCTCATACTGTGCCAGGTAATGTGAATGTAGAATACTTGGACAACATGATTATCTCTGAATTTATGTCCAGTCAAACCCATCACATCTTTTCATTGTGTTTTTCTTAAAGGTGTTGATATTGATGTATTTTTTGTAACGTATTTAAAAAATTTTTTAAGATTTTGATGAAGATGGAAACAAAAATGGTTTCTTTGTACATACAAAATGAAATAAAGTATAATAGCATTTGTAAAAAAAAAAACCTTCAGTAATAGAAGCATATCAATCTAAGTTTTTGTTTTACAAGAGAAGTCAGCACTTACTATAGTAATCAGATAGTTTGCTTCATAGAAGTGTATGTAATGGTGTTTCTGGAGAGGGGTATAGGATGTGGGATTATTCTTTGCCAGTGATGTGTACGGTATTTCTTCCACTGTTACTTTAGTTCAATATACGAAATAGAGCTTAATACATCAAGCGTGGCTTGGTTAAGAACTACTATTGCTTTACCCATGCTTATCAGCCTGACTTTCAGAACTTTCAGATAAAATATTTCACACTTGGTTTCCCTTATGCACAAAATCAATGAATTAACTATGCTGTTTGCTGTGCTCTTATGATTATAGAAGTTATAAGCACTGTACAGCAGCTACTAAACCAGCTAGACGTAAACAAATGTTGAGGTCTGAAAGCAGAACCTGATAGGTCATTCATTTTAAATGTTGTTTTGAACAGACAGATTGTTCTTCCATCATAAAATATTTTGTGTTGTTACACAATAATGAGATTCCTCAAGAAGGAAGAAAATGGGTTATTAGGAGGTTAGGAAAATATATTTTCCTAAGTGGAAGGTTTAAATGCAGGTGTTAGTGTTAAATATTTATAATTTTCCTTATTAGGAAAGAGAATTTTATCAGAAGAGGGAAAATGCTTTTCTTACTCAGGCTTTTGTTCATTTTTGTTTTTGAAATGCCACAATTTGATGACTCACTGTGAGTGCCCTAGCTAGCCTAACTGCAGAGAACTTACTGAAGCTGTCATTAATGACCTTTTGCTGCTAACTGGAGTATAGTTCTGATTTCTTGTCATACCTCTGTACAAGCAGTGAGCTATAGAGTTGTATCCATTGGTGCCTTGTTATTGGAATAAAAAAATCAACTTTGAGAGTAGCTGAATCAGGAAGTGCAGTCTCTCTGTGATCAATTCGCAGTTCAGGAAGGTTGATGGTGTGGAAGATGCTGGATTCATCCTGAGCATGTCATTTTTGTTTCATGACAGAAGTTTGTTTTTGTTAGAAAGACTTATCTATTTTTGTCAGGGATCTTCCCAAGTCATATTCTCTCATGGTTGACCTTAGGCTTAAATAACATCATTGACGAAATAAGGGCCTGTATATAAGGCTTAACCTGCCAATTAGAGTGGTAATATGACCTTTTCTATCCTTGCCAATATGAATGCCATCAAGAATCATAAATCACAATATTCTGAAGTGCGATATTCAATCACAACAACATAGAAAACGGAGGGAAAAATCTTAAGGAAAAAAGGTTAAAAGATTATAGCAATAGCTCTGTTATAGGTAACCTGTGAGGTCAGTAGAATGTTTCTAGTGCTGCTTAAAAAATGAAACACGTAATTACCCAGCTCTGTCATGTTCTTGTAAACTATCTCTATCCTAATACATTTGCTCCTTTTATCTTTCGCGCCTGTGGTTCTTTGGTAATCTAAAGAAACAGATGGCGGTAATAACAAAAGTCAGTCATGACATGGTAGCTGATGGAAGACCATCCTGGCCTCAAGCTACTTCCAGGCACCATCAGTTAACAAAATCCAACTTTTTTTTGTGTGCAACCCTAAAATCTTCAGCCCCCGTCAGCACAGGAAAACACCCTATCAGCCAGCTGTGTAACTTAGCTTTCTCAGAACACCAGATTCATTTACCAGATTTCCTGTACTGTTTTCTTCTCCTATAATTTCTTGAGCCAAGTGTTTTGACAGTAGACTGGAACTTGCAGTTCTTACAATAGAAGTCATAGAGCTATTCTTCAAGTGCAGCTGCAGAGGACAGAGGTAAAAACACAGTAATTCCTTAATGAGAAGAAGGTATATTACACAACATAGTAAAAGTAGCAAGCTTTTAGCAGTGCTGAATTAACCCTTCAGATCAAGTCACTGTCCAGGTGCTGTTTTCTTTGGTGGTTGAGTGTCTCAAAGGTAAGTTCTGTCCCCTTATGTTCATGCAGAGAGGTTTATACAGTCTTGGCACACATGGACATTGTTTGGTTTCTATGCTTTTTCATGCTGATCTTTTTGCATAACTGCAAAGTTAGTGTTCTTATGGGTAGGACGACTGCGTTGATCATGTAAGCATTTTGGGAGTATATGCAAGGTGAAGAGTTGCCATATTTGCAGAAATGTTGCCTCTGACGATGTTGGGCAATGTGCTGCTGTCCTAAAATAGTGGTTTGAAGCAAGGGAACACCTGCTTCTTCCCAAGTATTTCTTCTCCTCTTGCAATGTTACGTATGTCTAGCAATTGCTGTTCACTTTCTGTCTAGTGGGTCTAGCGACTACTGGTTGTGCTTGCATCAGCGGCTGCAGGCCTTGGCTTTCACTTATTTGCAAGTTAATTTAATGTTCGTATGCGGAACTGGATAAAACTTGACAGCTGTGCATAAGGGTCAGTCCTTGGTAGTTACATGCGATGAAAATGTACTGTTGCCTAATAACTAGTCGGAAGGCAGATGTGGTAAACATGAAAGCTTGCAGATTCAGAAAGGAAGGTAGCAATGCTTTGAGCAAGTAAAGCTGTTCAGAAATTTCATTTCTGTGTTTATATAATGATCTGCTTGACAAATGATGGTTCAATATATGGTAAGTAGAACAACCACTCCTTATGCTATAGTAAGCAGTAGTAATTTCAGTCCAGCGATCTAACGGTGACCAAACTTGAGAGAATTACCTTAAATTGTCTCAAGTGAACCATGATGAAAACTGTTTTTATCCTAATTAATATGCTCCAAAGAAGGACTCTATTAATGTTTGCAACTGTTCTTCTTCAAGCTGTGTTGTTAATGTATGTAAGCAAAATTATGTCTAGTACCTGTGATTGAATATATAGAATACCTTGGAAAGCAACATTTTATATTTGAGTGGTTTTGGTTTAAAAATTTATAGTACTCTTGCATCCAGATAAGGGCTCGGATCTACTTGGTGCTGTTCAAACACAGCAAAACAGTGTGTTCTGTGATGCAGGGAGCTTTTCTTGATCAGTGGGTGGACAGGCTGCAGATGAACATGGAAGGAGAATGAGACTGGTTGGTGTGAAAAGGAGTAAATCATAACACAATAGAAATGTTGTTGCATTGCAAAATGAAGATGCTAAAGAAAAAAATAGAAAAGAGGTAGTGGGTTACTTCTGCAGGCTTCTTTAAGAAGTTGCACCTGCAGGAGATGGTTAAGTGATTCCTCCGCTTTCCTTGAGGGAAAAATCTTAAGGCAAAACAAAACACCAAAACAAAACAAAAATAACTTTTAATTTTTTTTTTAGATGGGCATTCGTGATTAGTATTAAAAATTTATCAGAAATGTGGATTTGCACAGCTGAAGAAATGACAGTTAAAGGATTGATGAGTTGTAAAAGACTCAATTATTTAGTGTGATGAGATGGAAAAGGGAAAAGACTAAGGTGCAAGTGTCCCACAGAGATTTTTTTGTAAGTTGGAACTGCCTTCAGTTTTTCAGCTTAAACATATTTATGTATTTCTAGATTTGTTTTTTTTTTTTCCTCATGTGTGCCAACACTGTCACCCATCAATGCATTTATACATAATAATTCTATTCCCTCTCTGGTATGACTTTGCAGGTGTAAACAACATGAGTTTGTTTAGGTGACTCTCATATGACTGGGTCTTTGATTCCCTTGGAACTTTTTTCTCGTCTTTATACTCGTGCTGCTTGAGCCCCCCTTAAACATAGGTGACAACTGTGTCTGATTGTACACAGTTCTTGTACACTGACACAATACTTTTCCTATTTCATTGGCTGGGATTTTCTCACCTTTCATAGCCATACAGATGTATTTTAGTCATCTCATAGGCAACTTGGAGTTACCTTTATTGTTTAATTTAACTCCTTTTTTTTTATAACTGCAGCCTCCAAGATCATCCAGTTCTTCCTTTGTCCTTGTTTAATCCTCCTTTCTGCCCTGCTAATCATATTTTAAATAATATAAATTGAACCTAGTGACCTAACTAAAAAGAGACAAGCTACACTGTTAACCCTTCTCTAAAGGCTGGAAAGGTTGTTACTATGCTAGTAAATAAAATAGCCGTAGTCGATTCTCTAGCCTTGAGGTGAAGGGGAAGAGAACAGTTTATGTGCATACAGCTAAACTAATCCCGCAGTGTGACCTTATCTTTAATGCCTGTTGGGAACAGTCGTGGCCTGTTTTGTACCCCCAAGTCATGCTGAGGTATTTTCTGGCAAGGTACTAGTGGGTATAGGCCAATATATTTCCCAGGGTCACGCTAAGAGTTAGATGTTGTGTGGTCTGGTGCCAGTGTGGTTCACTCTCTAGTCATACTCCTTTTGATGGCTATATTTCTGTTCAGTATTGCATTTTAATTTTGAAGCAAATTAAATTTCATTTTAATTCAGAAGGAAATCTCCAGGAGTCTCTTTTCTCCTTTATAGCATCATAGGGAAAAAGAATTCCATGGATGAAAAATATTTTATTTCTGAAGCTGTGTGATAGGAATCAATTTTGGGATAACCACTTTCATAATTGAGTCGAAAATGCTTGAAATAACATTTTTGAGGTCTCTAGTAGTTTTTCACCACAGTTATGATCTAATGTATTTTACAGTTGTGGCCAGACCTTCTGTAGACCTTCAGATTCTGAAATGCCTTGAGAATATGGTCTTGGAGGTTATGGTCTGTTGTCTCTGTCTTCACTTTGTCATTTTCAAAGACATTTGTCATGAGAAACTGTTAACAACAGATAAAGAGTTTATAATGGTTGAAATTTCTCTTCTGTTTGAGGATGTTTTGTTTCTTTTTTTTTTTTTTATTAGTTTTCTGATTCCTTATAGAAATGATCCTGGTTCCTGAATCTGAAGTGTAAGGGTTTTTACTTGAGAGAAGAATGACAGCTGTGCCTTTGGCAAATTATTCTCTGGAACCACTGAACCGTTTCGTAACTCCAGTGTGTATTTTGGTATGAAATGTAAATAATTCTAAAATCTCACATTTTTTCAGGATAGAATCTTACTGTGTGCGTTGTTTTAGTGATGGTAATAGATAAGAGATGGGTGACATAAGAGGTAAACATAAATTAAGTGGAGTGTACAGCAGTCTGTTAACATGTCCGTGTGTTACCACTGACCTGGTTCTAACAGTATTTGCTCACTTTGCTTTGTATGTGGCACAAGACTGTGCCAGAGGCATACCAACTGAGACAAAATCAACAGGCAAAAAAGTCTTTACTGCCAAGTAACAAGGCAGAATTTGGGAATACCACTGTAGCTTTTCTGTAGACCCAAAACTTCCAAATCGGGTTTACAGTCTTAGCCAGATTTCTGTCACTTACCGAACCATCCTCAAGTAACAGAAAGGCCATTCCTGACTGATGAATGTTTGTGAACAATACAGTGTTAAAAGCAAATGTAAGCAAGTCTCTGACTTCCAGGGATGTCAGTCTTTTAATGTGCTTATCCTTGCTATGTGAGATAGTGAAACATTTTTACCCACATCTAGTGGAGATACAGGGTAGCCCTGAAGCTGAATGGCTTGTGCTTATGGTGCACATGGTGAAAACTTGTGACAAAGCTAGAACAGGCTATCAGGGGCCGTTAGGGCAGAACTACAGCTTACCTGCTGTACGGTTCTTTTCCATGACTGCATGATAGTCTATTCCTATGAATTATAGCCTAGTTTATACTACAAATTTCCCAGAAAACTAGAGTATGCCTTATCACTTTAAAATTAAAAACAAAAAAAGATTTACTAAAAGGTTTAGCCTTGGAAGTATGCTTTAACTGCATCTAAGACGAAAGACAGATTTCATGAAAGATAGTGTCTTGCCCAGCTACTGAGAGGTAATTCTTATAGTTGTAGGGCTCTCAGACATGAGACACCATTTATATGATCAAATTCATTAGTAGGGAATGTAGTTCCTAACAAAGAAGTGGAAAGACTGAAGTCAGCTTTATCTTTTTTTTTCCCCCTTTGCATTCACATGAAACCATACCCCTCAGTATACTCAGAACCTTTGTTGATGATAATTAATTATATTAACATAATGAAGTCTTGCATTACACAAGAAACTTATCTGCAGTTCTCAGGTACAGATTTCTAAATCAGAAAGGCTTTGGCTGAAATAGAATCGTAGAACATCCCGAGCTGGAAGGGACCCACAAGGATCATTGAGTCCAACTCCTGGCTCCACCCAGGACTGCCCCAAAATCAAACCGTGTCTGAGAGCGTTGTCCAAACACTTCTTGAACTCCAGCAGTGTCGGTGCTGTGACCACTTCCCTGGGGGACCTGCTCCAGTGCCTGACCACCCTTTCTGTGAAATACTAGATAAAAGCCTGTAAAAATCCTACCCTTTAGCTTCCACTTGCAGGTAGAATTTAAGTGACCTAATAATGCCTGAAAGTGGTGTAGTGTCATTTATTTGGCTGCCTGTGTGCTTCCAACAAATGTTTCAAAATGCTGTAATTTTTTTTCTGTGGGAGTCTTAGCTCCATGGTAACCATATCCGGTTTAACTCTTAAGGAATCTTGTCACTGTAGAGGAAACACTCCCTCTTATCTAATGATTAAATTTACTTCAGTCCTTTTTTAGCATTCTGCCTTTCTTTCGTACTTCTTCCCCTAAGCAAGGTTTTGTCAAGTGTAAATGCAATTGATCCTCTGGTTTAGGATGTCATCGCTTCAGAATAATTCATTGCTTTCCTCCTGAGCAAGCAGAGGAAAACATGGTAAGGACAAAGGAATGTTAAGATGGTTACTCAGGTGTAGTCTCACAAAATGCAGGAACAGTTCCTTTGCCAAATTTGAAGTTCAGGACACGGGAAGCAAATTAGGATGAGTATGGAAATATTCTTGCATGAAATGATGCAGAAATAATTGCGACCTTTAGAAAAGAAGCAGTGCTGTGACAGAAATATGTAAGTCATATAGGAGTTTTCTTCATTCTGTTTGGTAGTATAAGATAAATTTTGAAGGTGGAAGATGACACTGTGAAATTCCTTTCTAATGAATTCTATTGAAGTAAAAATCTCATTCAGAAAAAATTACACAAGGGGATAGATTTTATAATAATAAATGGACAATGGTTTTGCAAGGATCTCTGTACCCTAATACATGAGAAACAAAGTGACTGCTATTACTTTATTTAGCAGGAAGCTTCCAGAAGAACGTTTTGAAGAGAGCTGACTTTTTCAGATTTGTGTGGTAATTTGTAGAGTATAGGAGGAGGGGAAAGGAAGCAGATTGATTTTTTTGAATGTTTTCTACTTTACTCAAAACAACAGTGTTCACCAGAAATCATAGTGACAGGTCAGTAGCCAGACCACTGATCTGACTGCTGCTGAAATTATTTGATCTGAAACCTAATTATATACATTTCTGTGGATTTCAGTTATTTTCAGTCAGCTGTCTGTATATAACCAAGGAGAGAAAGTTCTGTCTCCTCTTGAATTCTGATGCATACTGAATACATTTTTTTCTATATACCTGTTCTCTCTTAAGCAGATACCATGTTAGCAATGTACAAGGGCATTAAATTCAACTGATATTTGTCCTACACTTCCATTTTACTATCATTGTATTATTGCGTACTCATCGTAATGAAGCCACATTGAACCACTAACAACTTGCCTGAGACCTTCATCATCCTATGGTGAAATGAGTATGTATGCTACTATTCTGATAATTCCACCTATTGTGACTCTTTTTTATTACTTTTTTCATCGTTACTCAGATTTACTGTTTTTTTTTTTTTTTTGACTTAGTGAAAGACATAGCTATAAAGATTTAGCACAGCTTGAAAATTACACACCTTTTATTATAGCCGAAATTGTTTTACTATTTGCTTGTGTCACCAAGGGCTTTAATGGTACAGGTACTGCAGGTACAATTTTTTTGAAAGATTGCCACAGATCTGTGGACTTGAATCTTACTAAGGCAAAATTGATTTCTTTTGAATTATTGTCTTTGTCCAATGTTGTTTACAAAATGCTGTCAAAGGGCATGGATCCCCCTTCTAGCTGAAACTCCGGGCTAGGAAAATATAAGATAAAATGCCTTCTGGAATGACAGCACCTTACCAGTTTGTTAGCAAAGTCAAATCAGTTTCAAGTCCTACCAGACAGGCTGCATTAGCTGATGAGCAGAATAGGAATCTCTTCTTGCCTTTTATGTCAGGAATAACACATTTGAGGGAAGCTGTGGTTACAGCCCCAGAACCATGCATATATGTTATATTTATCATTTTACATATAAATTCAGTTTATTTTGTAATGATTGTGGCTATTAACTTCATAAAATCAAACCATACTTTTTTTTTTTTTTTAATCTTTTAGGATCTTGCATTTCAAAGCCAGGTCAAGTCATATTAACTGAAATGTTTTTGTGCTGAATACTTGGAGTATTCTCTCCTCTCAGAAACAGGAAAAAGCACAATTTGCAAGGCTAGCAGTAATTTTGTGAGCTATTCCAATTGGAAGGGTCTGTTGTCAGGTGATCCAAGAGAGTCTTTTCCTTATTTATTTATTTTATGCACAGTTATATGGTATGTGCTCACTGCTTATTTTGTTGGTGTATTTTAAAACTAGTAAACAAACTACTGTGGAAGTTTCATGACTACAGTACTTACAATTGTTTGGTGTGCTAAGCTGTTTTTATGTAAGCCATCCTTTCAGGCCTTTTCAACAATTTGTACTCAAAATTTCAGCGTTACCCAAAAAAAAATCAAATGATATGTATTTCCCTGCCTCCTTTAGTCCTGCTTTTACTGTTCTGTTTACTGATGATACGTGCTACTTTGAATTTGATATTTTTTTCATTTCCTTTATGTTTTTGGTGTAAACTCTAGCTAGGCAAAGCTCATTGGTTAAAAAATCTTCATAAGGCAGAAATTGCTTCTGTGCCACAGCGATTAGTGTTTAATCAGTTTTGTATGATGAGTTCCTCATGTGTAGGTTTTTTATTTTACTTTGTGTGTTCTTAAGTGTGTGGCACAGCTACTACTGTTCAGAAAAACAAATTATATTATCTTTTGTAAGATACGCCTTTTTCAGGCATAGACTGTGAAAATTCAGAGCAGCAGTTTTATTATCTCACCTCTTTGAATTAGCAGTGCACTTTCTGGGGGGAGCTAACACGACAGCCTGGGAGCCGAGTGGCTGGGGAGCAGCTCAGCTGAAGGTACCTGGGGGTGCTGGTGGCAGCGAACTCAGCACGAGCCAGCAGCGTGCCCTGGCAGCCAGGAGGGCAAACTGCGTTCTGGGGTGCATCAAACACAGCATGGCCAGCTGGTCAAAAGAGGCGATTCTCCCGCTGTAGTTAGGGTTGGTGAGGCCTCAGTTTGAATATTGCATGCAGTTCTGGGCTTCACAATGTAAAAAGGATGTTAAGGTACTTGAATGTGTCCAGAGAAGGGCAACACAGCTGGTAAAAGGGCTGGAAGGCATGTCCTGTGAGGAGAGGCCGAGGACACTCGGTGTGCCCAGGCTGGGGAAGAGGAGGCCGAGAGGCGACCTCATGGCTCTTGACAGCTCCCTGAGGAGGGGAAATGGAGGGGCAGGTGCCGGTCTCTTCTCGCAGGGAGCTGACGGCAGGACACAAGGGAATGGCACAGAGCTGTGCCCGGGGAGCTTCAGACTGGGTGTTAGGAAAAATGCTGTCACTGTGAGGTGGTCACACACTGGAACTGGCTTCCTGGAGAGGTGGTTGGTGCCCCGTGCCTGTCCGTGTACAAGAGGCGTTTGGATAATGCCCTCAGTAATCTGCTTTAACTTCTGGTTAGCCCTGAAGTGGTCAGGCAGTTGGACTAGAGGATATTTTGTAGGATATTTTTTTGAGGATATTTTGCCCTTCCAACTGTTCTGTTCTGTTCTTTTTGAGACCTGTACTGGTGAATTTTGTGTGTGTGTGAATTTTGTGTGTGTGTGAATTTTGTGTGTGTGTGAATTTTGTGTGTGTGTGAATTTTGTGTGTGTGTGAATTTTGTGTGTGTGTGAATTTTGTGTGTGTGTGAATTTTGTGTGTGTGTGAATTTTGTGTGTGTGTGAATTTTGTGTGTGTGTGAATTTTGTGTGTGTGTGAATTTTGTGTGTGTGTGAATTTTGTGTGTGTGTGAATTTTGTGTGTGTGTGAATTTTGTGTGTGTGTGAATTTTGTGTGTGTGTGAATTTTGTGTGTGTGTGAATTTTGTGTGTGTGTGAATTTTGTGTGTGTGTGAATTTTGTGTGTGTGTGAATTTTGTGTGTGTGTGAATTTTGTGTGTGTGTGAATTTTGTGTGTGTGTGAATTTTGTGTGTGTGTGAATTTTGTGTGTGTGTGAATTTTGTGTGTGTGTGAATTTTGTGTGTGTGTGAATTTTGTGTGTGTGTGAATTTTGTGTGTGTGTGAATTTTGTGTGTGTGTGAATTTTGTGTGTGTGTGAATTTTGTGTGTGTGTGAATTTTGTGTGTGTGTGAATTTTGTGTGTGTGTGAATTTTGTGTGTGTGTGAATTTTGTGTGTGTGTGAATTTTGTGTGTGTGTGAATTTTGTGTGTGTGTGTAGTGTTAGTCCATGCGTATATCTCATTTCTGTTCATCTCCACTTTGGTATTCAGCTGGTTACTAGTCCAAATCTTTTTAAAAACAGGCTTTTGGAAGTCGAGACTGATACTTGAAGTGTTTTTTCACAAAAATAAGCACATGATATTAAGCTTGCCTGTTGTTTGTTCTTAGCCATGACTTTACATGAACGTCAGAAATTGTCAAGCTACAGGTTAAAGACAGAAATATTTAAAGGAGAGTGTTTTAAAGTACTGCAATATAAAAGTACTCTTATCTGCTAATCTTAGAGGTTTTAGAATGCATTTTTTAGTCTTAGTACATTTTAAGGTGTTTTTTATCTTTTACTTATGCTTTGACTTGAGACAACTTTTTTTTTTTTTGAGTGAATGGGATTTTCCTGTATTTGGCAGATATTTACTGCTTAAAATAACTTTTGTTCTCTCTGATTCTTTCATAATTGAAATAATCTCTTTCTTAGTCAGTTGAACATTGTTTCTGGTTTATGTATAACAAATGTTTCCTTATAATTGTCTACTACTATAAAAATACAAAGCTTAGTACCTCTGAAAATGATCATTATTGTTCCTAACTGTATGTGCAAAAATGTTTCTTTAACAGTTGTTTCATATTAATATAGCATTTTATTTAGAATCATATTTTAGCTTTGCGAATGTGAAGATGAAGTGACATTGAAATAATGAATAATCAGTGATACATTAATTTAATTCTTTTCTAGTGTTCATTGCGTATCTAGAGGAAACTTTATATATAAATATATATATAATAGATATAGATATAATAGAATAATATAAATATATATTATAAGGTATATTTAAAGAGTAATTATTTTGGGGCTTTCTGTAAAGTTTCTTTCTGCAGTATATGAATGCTTCGTAAGTAAATTGGATCTGCAGAGCCAGGTTCATAGAGAAATTGACTTTGTCTGTTTACATCTGTTACCTGTAATTTGTGGAGAACTTTTATGTACCCCCCTGTGTTCAGAATATATTCTTACATGAGATATGCACATACAGTGCAGGTTCGGAACAATAGTGAACCCAGTTGGCCCTGCCTGCAATGTATGTAGTGATATCAGGCACGTGAAAGTGATTATGGAGAGAGAATTTGGTTACAGTGGAAAGATACACAAACAAGAGTGTAAAGTTCAAGGCTTTGGTAAGTTTTTGTGTCAGTTACAAGTATTCTATTATTCTAGCCAATTTGAGTTTGAACAAATAAAACTCCGCTCTGTTGGAGATGGAGGAAAGGCTGTGAGAAGATCGCAATGTGGCCGAGAGCCCATTTCTGCTCTGACTGCAGTACAGAACACTTGATAAGATATTGTTTTCATACCTTTCTGCATATTTTAGCATATCGCCTTTATAGGGGTCTAAAGCCATTAAGCTTCAAAGAATTCTGAAATACTGTTTGTCTGTATATGGGACAAAGATGGTCTTGTTTGAACAGTACTTGAAACTGTCAGCAGTCTCATCTGAACATTTCAAAAAAAAAAAAAAAAGATGTTTTTTCAGTGCAGTTACTTTTTCCACATTATAAGTTTGCATAACTTATTTACAATATGTCTATAAATAATGTTATCCAACTGTATTAATAAACTGTAGATGCCCATAACTTGTGAGGAATTAAATCCTGTGATTCCTGTCTAGCTTAGAAGAACTGTCAGTGGGAGAAATGATTGTCTCATTTAACTGTGCGGTAGATTAAAATAAATAAATAAATAAAACCCTGCCAAAACCTTTTAAAAAATAAATTAAAAAAAAAAATCCAAATCTAAATTTCAGCGTTAAATTTAACTGTTTAATATTAAATGACACTAACTACTTAGACGTGATGTGACTTCTGGCAGGATGCAACTGGTATTTCACTTTTCTTGCAATCACTCCTGGCTATTATGATGACCTGTGTATTTTGAATATACTTGGAGAAATTAGAAGCATCCAAAAATAGGTAGTACTCATTTGATTAAACCACACCTTTAACACTGCATAGAGATTTTTTCCTAACAGAATTGCAGTATAACATCACAGAGTGGCTGAGGCTGGCAGGGACCCCCGGAGCCCACCTGGTCCAACCCCTGCCCAGGCAGGGCCACCCAGAGCAGGGTGCCCAGGCCCACGTCCAGGCGGCTCCTGAAGATCTCCAAGCAGGGAGACTCCACAGCCTCTCTGGGCAGCCTGGGCCAGCGCTCAGCCACCTGCACAGTGACAAAGTGTTTTCCAATGTTCAGATGGAACCTCCTGTGTTCCGGTTTGTGCCCATTGCCTCTTGTCCTGGCACTGGGCACAATCTGATTTTACAGGTGGTAATGTTTGGAAAATACTTCAAAAACTGAGATTTATTTTTATCAGGTACAGATTGATGTGAATTCCTCTTTTCTTTCTTTTTTTTTTTTTTTTTTTTTTGAGGTTGCTGTAAAACTGCAGAGAAGTAATCATTAAGGAAGGCTAGTATTTTTGTAATCTTTTTTCATGAATGGAAGGTTCAGAAAGGCTAGTTTGTTTCATTCAGTGTCAAAAATGTCTTGTTTCTAGTTTGGGTTTTCATTATTTTAACGTTCAACCCTATATACTTATTATGCATTTGTCTGCTGTGTTTATGATTCAGTTATTACTTGATTTCATGCCCCTGTGAAGGAAATACTATTCCTGGCAATTAACTTAGGCTTGTCCTTAGGGTTTTGTCATAACAGCCACACTCAGAGATTTCATCTTGCTGAAGGTCTCTAAAGATAATATGTTGCTTACTACGGTGATCTGAACTTGCAGTTTTACTGGCAGATTTTTCTCATCTGAAATGTACCAGCTGACAGCACGAACAGTCAGCATTTCATAAATTTTAAGTAAACAATGAAGAATACTCGTTGTTGTGTGCTTAGTCATAACATGCTTAAGCACTCTACTTCAACTATTTGACAAAAGAGGAGGGGAGTGCAGGGGCTGAACAACCATATGCATGGTTGTAGTTTTCCTGGTGCGTATATTTATCTTGGTGTGTTCCTATAAGAAAAACATCTCTTGCATGTTATTCACTTAGTTACTAAACAATCACATTAAGTTGGAAGGTTTTTTCTGTGGCCAGCTACCCTTCTGCCTTATTTCTGCCTAAACATTTTTTCTCTTGTCTGAAGAGGAAAAAAATCTTCAAGCATCCAAAAATGTGTGTGTGTGTGCTGGTGAAAACTGGCTGTATACATATGAAATTTATGTAGAATTTACATGAAGACAAATATGTTCTCAGACTGAATTTTCCCCTTTTATTGTGGTTTTAAAATAGCTTCTGGTGGATGTTGAAAAAATATTTTGGAAGGCAGAGTGCATTATTGACTGACTACTGAGAAGGAAGAATTGTGTAAGGGTAATGTGGCTTGCTGGCATTACATCAAATAATTTCTACTTTACTAATACCATTATAATAGCTTCTGTGACTCAAGGCAGAATATTTTCTAAGGTAATTTTGGTGTTTTTTTTGTTTGTTTGTTTTAACATTTTAAATACGGAGCCGTTTATGAGTCATGGTTATAGTTTTTGCTGCCAAGAATGGCAGGGCTATTGACACTTGCAAGCAAGTCCTGCTTGTTGTTAATTACATTGTAAACCTTTTGTGATGTGCTTTGTATTGTAAGTAATGTTAGAATAATACATCAGTAGTTCTGTCAAATGTGGATGAGTAGTGTGTTCCTGAAAGTACAGTTGACGTTTAGCAAGAATTGTTAGAAAATGCCATGGTTGCAAAATTTTGGTGGTGGTAAAGTGCAGGTCTGCATTGAATTGGTGGAATTGATAACAGAAGATGTGTAGGAAGCATCTTGCTTAAAAAAAAAAAAAAAGGATAATCTAATTTTAAAGATACATGCTTTGTACTTTGTTCTAATGGTTACTGCAAATTTGGACTTACACAGGAATTGCAGTTATTCTTTTCACCTGTATTGTTTGATGCCATTTTTACTCATCTTCAACCTCCTGGTATGTTTAGCTCTCTGAGGTGTTAAACTGAGGTGTTGATCATATGGAGATAAGAAGTTTGTACTAGAGCAAGAATATTTAATTCAGGGCAAGGTAAGAAAAAAAGCAAGTACCAGATTTTATGTGAGGGAGGAGGTGGTGCCAGGTATGTTGGTTTGAAAAGATTTTCTCCATGCTTCTGTTGTATAACTCTGTTGTCTTAGGTTGTCAGTGGCTCAAATTACTTCTAGCTCGTTTGTGTTTAGGCGATTGCTGTTGTGTTCTTTCCGTGTAACTTCTCAACAAATGGATGATTGTTTGTACTCTAATTTTTACCCTATTGTCGCTCCCACTGAATAGCTCTGACTGATATTTTTAAGCATGCAACTCTCTACATAAAATAGAAGGCATAATAATAGAAAAAATGGGAAAATACGAGTAGAAAAATACAGTACCGGAGTATGTATAGAAACACAGACTATAGTGGCTGTAATTTTTGCAGCTTTCTCACCCTGGATATAGTAACATCTATGTTGTAAACATGAGGCACAAAGGATACATTGCTCTCCACCACTCATGCTAGCCACTTCAGTACTTGTTTATTTCCAAGCTTTTGATCTTGTCTGGACTCAGCTACACTAAAGTTTTTCAGACACCTGATTTGTAACTGAATTGATTTTTTTCAATCTGTATCAGTAAAGTCAGCATAGTAAGTGTCCTGCTGTGCATTTCTTCACTAGCTTCCCTGATGCAAATCTTGAACAAGACTGGTAGCAAAAGTGACTGTGCTAGCCTAGCTTTTTCAGAATGTAGTTATTTCCTGAAAGCAGTGATGGGCAATATTTGTTTACAGTTATTTTCTTTTAAGAGCAGTTGAGTTGGGACTGGACTGGACAGGCATGGAAAGGGAGAGATGGTTCCTTTCCTGTTAATGAGCTTGATGGAGCAGTGGGGTGGGAAGTTTGTACTTTGTGTGGGGTAGCAGTAACTTGGAAATAACATGCAACTGCGAGCTGGATGAAATTGCTAAGCCACTATCTGTCATATATGAGAAGTTGTGGCAGTCTGGTGAAGTTCCCACTGACTGCAAAAGGAGAAACATAATCCCATTTTTAAAAAGGAAAAACAGTAAGACCTGGGGAACCACAGGACAGTCAGTCTCATCCGTGTGCCAGACAAGATCATGGAGCAGATCCTCCTGGAAACTGTGCTAAGGCACACGGAGAACAGTGAGGTGGTTGGTAACAGCCAGCGTGGCTTCACTAAGGGCAAATCATGCCTGGCAAATTTGGTGGCCTTCTACAACAGAGTTAGTGTTAGTGGATAAGGGAAGAGCAACTGATGTCGTTTACCCAGACTTGTGCAAAGCATTTGACACTGTCCTGCACAACATCTTTGTCTCCAAGGATGGAGAGCATCTTTATCAGGGAATGTATTTTGCTGCAATCTCAAGTTCAGGGAAGGTGGTCTATATCTTAAGGACTTTATGGCTTCAAGGCTGTATCCAATTCCTAATTAGAGAGCTTAATTGACTACAAATCTTCACCTTTCTTGGATATCAGTAACTCTGGATATTTGGACAAGTTATCTGGGCCCACTAACTGTTTCCCTTGAGAAGTATAGTCTTTTGGGTCTCAAATTAGACACAATCGATATAGAAACCAAAATGTCTGGCTGGTGTTCCTGCATGGAAGAGCCAAAGAAGCTTAACTATTCAATGTCTCTGCTGTACTTGAAAGTAATTTCTGGCATTACTTAGACATGATAGAACTTATCCTAAAGGAATATCAAATCCATTTTGTAAAGTCTTAGTAGAATTTTATATCACTTGTTGTCAAGAAACTGTATGCTTAGTAAGTCTTGATGCAATTGGCTGATATGCTGTGTCTTTGAAAGTCATGCAGAATTTTTTAGCATAAGTAGTAGACCTTGACTCTTGAGGCCTAACCAAGAAGAAAATGCATGTGGATAATGTATCCAGTCTCACATGACTGGAGTGCTGCAGTGGGTGGGTACAGGCTTTTTAGGAAGGACAGGCAAAGAAGTAAGGAGGGGAAGTTCTCCGCTATGAGAGAGCGCAGTGGGAACGCATGGTGCTGTGCCTTTGAACAGGGGTGAGCCGGTTCTATTTATGGGTTAGGAGTAATGGTCTGACCAATGTGGGTGGTGATGTGGTGGTGTCTATTACAGGCTGTCTGATTAGGAAGAAGTAGG
>VXAA01000101.1:122604-178084 GCA_013399115.1 Anseranas semipalmata | reverse complement strand
AAAAAAAAAAAAGCCACAAGAGGTTGGAGAAAAACCCTAAAGCCCAGATCTGTTGAGATCTGATGGCTTGGCTGAATTTCCTATATGATGTATTCATATGCTTTAGCACCTTTCTGATGGTGGGAATTCAGACTATTAAAATGTGCAAATATATATACTAAACCCTGAAATTGCCTGAACATGCCTGCAGTAGACCAGTTTATATCCACAGGGACAGTGAAATGCAGAGTTAAGTCCTCCATTCTGCTCTTAATCCATCCCGCTAGGACAATACATTGCACTTCATATGGTCTTCTCTCCTGCAGAAATAGATCTACCCGTAGCCATCGCATTGGGCAACAGTAGCATCAGTTCAGAGTGCACTGAAACTGTCAATGGATTTTCCTCATTTTTCAGGTTTCAGTCAGACCATAACTTAATTTCAGAATATCCAGCAAAATGCTGCATACCTCAGAAAAGCTGTGCTTTGGGGACCTTATCTTGCATATTTTAGTGTGAAATATTCTCAGAAGTTTCCCTTCCTTCAACTGAAAACTAAGATGTACCTCTCTGAATGCAAACCTTCCAAATTAGTAGCAGCAGATGAGAGATGAAGAGCTCTTTCCCAGTACAAGAGTTAATGGGTCCAGTCATAAATCTTGCCTCATGGATTAAACCCAGAGGATCAAATGCAGAGATTTATTACTTCATTTATGACTACATCCAAGTTAATCACTTTCAGGAAATAGTTCATTCAGTGCAACTAGAATGCTTTTTCATAATCAGGTCATGGTTTCCTCAGACATACTTGTTATTTTTTATGACTATGGTTTATGACTTTTATAGTGCTGGTTCGGTCTGCACGTACAGCAACCTACCAAAGCCCCATAAAGGATGTGGCTTCAGATTTGGAGCCTGCCTCTACTTTTCATGATTTCCTAGGCTGCACTCCTTCCTGCCTCCTAAATTTGCCTTGTCCCAGCTCTAGCACAGTTTCTTTCACCTCCCTCCACTAAAACCAACGAGCTTCCTCTTTTCACACTGTCTCCAGCCTTTCCTAAAGGTGATTGGTGATTTAGGAATTCTTGCAGGCCTGGGTAAGGCAGACGGCAGACCAAGCAATATTAAAAATCGTATCCGGAATCTGAGCCCCTCAAAATTGTAGGCATGCTGTATAATTAAAGGATTCTAAACCTTTTGGCAAAGAGCTGCTGCCACCACTATCCATGGGTCCCGGTCCCAGAGAGGGCAGATAGCCAAACCCCCCAAAACCTACATTTTTTGTAGTCCCCAGACTCTGCAGGGAAAAAGAAACAGATGCCAAAGCTTGGAGCTCTTGGAGTGCTTTTCTTTTGTAGAAGGTAGACTGGATAATAGGAAACCTTCCTCCATAGCAAAGGTGTAATTAGCTTTTCTGTCCCAGTTCATTTAGCAGTGGAGTTGAATAAGGTGGATATAATCACTGGAAGGCTGCTTAGACAACGCTAATGCAGCAGGAATGATAAGATCTAATGTAATGCCATAGATGCCGAAATGGAAGCAAACTGCACGTCCAGAGGAACCCAGCTAAATTGTTTTCCAAGCTGAAAATAAATAAAAATAGAGTGGCATTTTCCTTATCAGGGACGAAAAATTTAGTGTGATTAATTCTGCAATTTAGCTGTAGTTTATTTGTGCGTTAGAGATAACAGCAAGGCTGTGGGTAAAAGCCAGCTCACTCATGCTCTTGACTATTAATAATGCGTGCAGATCTTATTCACTCACTGAAACCAAAACAAAATGAACCGAAAGAAACCAATAAAGGAGTTCTGCTGTATAGAAAATGGGTTTAATGCTTTTGCCCCTTTCTTCCCAGAGAACATCTCTGCAACACTTTTGTTAGCACTGCAGGTAAATCAGATTTATCTTGCTAGTCAGTACCACTATCCAGTGTTAGAAAAGGATATTTTGGACACGTACAGCAACAGAAACAGTGCAGAAAATATGAAAGTCCAATAGGCACAGAATACACACATTACTTAGATATACATTGAGTACATAGATTACATAGATCTAATATAAGCAAGATGGTGACTTGTAGCAATCATTCATTAGCTTGGAGATAAAAGATCACAGAATGTTTTTTAATTTTTTTTTTTTTTTTTAACTGATAACTTGTATTACGCAGTGCCTACATATGATAGTCAAAATGGAGTTCCCCTTGTTCTGGGTGTTGCATGTTGGTGTAGCAAGGGAGAGGGCAAGAGCTGGCTAGCAAGTCTAGGTATGGGGCTTTGCTCTCTTGGACTTCCAGGCCTGAAGGAGCATCTGTATCTTACGATTCTTAAATACTTCTTATATGCTTCTACTGGGCAATATCTATGGCTTCCCCCACCCTGCTGCGTGCCATGGCTTCTCATGGAAATCTCAGCAGGATCACAGCCGTGTCACCAGCTCCACATGACCCCTTCTCTGAAGCCAGCCTTTATAGCCTGATCCCTGCACATGGCAGGTAATCAAAGATCTCTTCCTCCTCCTTCATGCTGCCGATCACACTGGTCCATGATTTTCCAGGCAAAACTGCAAGTATTTATATAAATTACTACTGATCTCTAACAAGATAAGCTGGGGATGTAAATTAAGAATAAAAAGAAGTATATTTCACAGCTGTAATACCTCTATTCTACATTGACGCAACAAAGCCCAACTGGGTGCAGAAAAACTGTTCCTAGCTACTGCCTCATCTCTGTATCCTTAGTCCCTCTCTGTGGCATTTTTGGATGCTGGTTCTCACCCTCCTTATTTCTTTTATCCCAGACCATGGCCTATATAGGCATAAGTATGTACAGAGCTGTGTAACACCTGAGGGCGTGGACCAGCTTCTCACCTCATGTATTTTGCTGCCCATCAGAAGTCTGCCCACCAAAGCTGGTGGAGCTGTGCCAGGTCCACACCTGCACAGCTGAGGCAAGTCTCCAGCTCCACAGTTGTGTGTGCTGGGCAGGGCGTGCTTGCTGTCATGTGAAGCACACGTGACTATATGCTGCTTGGTCAAATACTACAAGCATATTCCCTAGCATGTGATCAGGGCAGCTATTCTTCCACTTCCCTGTCCTGGCCAGCGAGAGGCTTCTGCTTAGAAATTGCTAAGAGTCTGCCACATGCATCAGAGAAAGATATTTATGAGCTGATAGGTGGACTGAGAACCTCAGGAGGATTATGCCATCCCCTCCTTGTATCTGCTGCATGAGTTGTGGCCAAGGGTAGGAATAAATAGGACAACACTCAGCAGTGAAAAAAGGCCATCAGATTAGGCCTGGGAAAATATCCAGGGGATTACATTTTCAATACATTGCCAGCTCAGCTACAAGACTTTCTACACATATCACAATATCAGTGGATAAAGCTTTTCTTGCTCTTCTCCAACTTCTCTTATTTGTGAGGCATTATTGCATATTTTTTAATACACTTTTTCTCTCCCTTGCTTTCTGAGATAGCCTATTGCACAGGCACAGTGGGACAAAAAAGGTCTCCAGAGGTACACTAGCCTGAAAGCAAAATATCCTCCTCTGCCTTATTTTTATCACCTTATTTATACAATATTCCTAGCAAATACACGTAAATAATGTAGCCTCTATTATGGTTAAAATGGATGTTCAGGGAGACAGAAGAGAATAAAACCCTGCTACTGCCCCATGTATTGCAGAGCTGCACTGCCTCTTCTGCCAGCAGAAGTGGAGGGTACAAATTAAGTGCTCTGAGGATAAGGTGCTCTTTAGGAAATACGAAAGCTTTGTTTTGTCTTGGCTCCAAGAGTGCTGAATCAAATCAAGCTTAACTAAGGCTCTCTGAATCCACATAAAGCCCTCGGGGACCTCAGGAGCTCAAAACTGCAGTACGTCAAACGGAAACCACACACAAATTGCAGCCGTACCATCCCCAAAACTTCGCCGGTGTTCGAGTGCCCTGCCAGGCAAAGCAATGGGACTGTGTTCATTGCAGTTTTAGACGTTAACTATTCAAGAAATACTGCTTTGGTTTGATTTTCCTCCACACTTTCCCCTCAAAATACTGAGGGGACCAGCAATAGAAAAAATGCCGATTATTTTCTGTAGCAACAGTCAGTAACATGGGAATTCAATTAACCACATGCAAAATATGTGATAACAAATCAGAGTATCTGACGTAGAATCAACATCAGCAGTTTTGCTTAAGTATTCTATATTTGTCTATCACTTAGAAAGCAAACTGGCTACTCAACAAGAATTAATCAATTTCTGCAACCAATAAGTACATTATTAAAGGTCTCTACAGTGGCAAAAAAGTAAGCAACAGCAAAATTCTAGATTATCCTCTGAAGAAAACCCTTCAGACAACCAATGGGATCCTACTGTTCTGCTGCCTGGTTTTAATTATCCCATACTTTTATTCTTGTTTTCTATGTGCTCAGAGAAATTCAGTACTGTGGGGCAAAAATTTCAGCAAGAGGGAAGGGAATGGTATACTCAGGATACTTGCAAGCTTACCTCACTCTTCTGAGCATTTTTTAAGGGTGAGAAACCCTGTTAGATTGCATTTCCCATCCCCAAGGAGAACCATGGCTTTCTGGACATCAGCATTTGCAAGTTAAGAAACACCCAGGTTATCACAGCAAAGGAAATCTAATTTGTACCCCCGTGTGTTCCAGTGTCTCCTAACCTTGTCTGTTCTATCTCAGGAGAGGTTTTTGAGACTCTTGGGCCTCTCTGACCACCATGAATGTGCCAGATGTCCCCCAGCATTCTCGGTCCATGGGTGGGAAGTGTCTGGAGCAGCAGGAGTACCAGCTAGCAGGTCATGGCCAAAAATGTGGAAGGATAGCTGCAATACTGAAGTCCTGGTAAAGGAGCAAAGCCCCTTGGGTTGGAGGCTTGGTTCTCCGCTTACTGAAAAAAAACCACTTCCAGGACTGTGGATATCTGAGACAAGAAAAGTGGTGCAAGAGGGGGAGGGATTAAGTCTTCTTCCTGGTCCATGTGCACGTGGCTGTCAGAAGCAGGTGGGCACATCTGACATGCTTGCTCCCTTGCAGAAGCTCCTCAGGAACTGAAAGCAGTTTGAGGAGGGAAGGTGACAGTTTGGAAAGTGAAGCACTATGTACATCAGGCATAAAGATAAAGAGAAAAAACAGTTAAAATGCATTTTCAGCTTGCTTTGGCATTGGAAAGAACCTGAAGAAAACACAACACTGCAGTGAATTTTTCAGAAGTCTTTCGTATTTCTGCTGCTTCCTTCTCCCTTGCACTATGAATGGTATTTGAGGAAAAAACTAGTTGCTAAATGAATTGTGCAGGATTCCCATTTTCCTTTTCAGTATTGTTGATTTTTCATTTCTTTTTTAATTTTTCTTTGATCACAATAAACCTATTGGGAACCAAACCTGAGAAGCAGATTATTTTAAATTTTAATCACAGCAGAATTTATTCATGCTAAATATTCTATATAATGGCTCAGGTCACCTATCAAGTTAACCCATGCAGACACCCCTTAATAAGGCATGCTCTTCATTACAGCCCTTGCTCATCGCTGGAGATGCACAATGCCCCATCAAAGCTCTGTGACATCCAATACAGCAGAGTAAGACCTCTTTACAGGAGGGCTCCGACTGTACAAACCCAACATAAAATCAATAGAGCTGACTAATGAAGGATCCCTTAGCTTACGTAGCCAGATCCTAAAGCGGCCAAAAGCCATCAACATAATGCCTGCACCAACAGCTCTGTGATCAGTTCTAGAGATGGGAAAAGATGTCGATGGGACAGAAGCTAAAGAAAGTCTCCCCATGTGATAAAAATAAACAGTGGACACACAATTTTTTTATCAGACAGCTAGCCACAGCAACTCGGAGCAGTCTCCAGAGCCCCAGCCCTGTATAATCTGCGCAGGAACCAAGGGACACAAAGATGACACAGCCCAGGCAGTTCTTTGACCCCTTGAACTAACACAGATGAGATTTTGTTTTTCCAAAACTAAACAAAAGAAAAAAGAATTACAAACCTGACACAGATTGGAAAGCGTTTACTAACCACAGAGTTCCGGGTTAAATCTTAAAGTCCCTCAGTTTCTTAGCAATTTGGAAGGATTAATTTTGCCTTGTACACATTCCGGACTGTCCTAAGAACTGCTGCTAGCAAGTGTTTTTGGTTAATCTTTTGATTAATCTCTCTTCAACAGGGGGAATTGTACTCACCAGTCAATTACTAAAGAGCAGACTAAATTCTGTTCTCATCATTTGACTTATAAATCTCCCTGTTATTCATTTTTTTTTCTCCTTGGTTTTCTAAGAACATGCTGTCAATAAATAATAGAGAAAAAAACTAATTCAGACCCAGATTCTTAATATAAAAACCATGCAGATGACAGCATATAGGTCACCAGCTGTAGCACAGTGTAATACGAAATTTGCAGGAAATCTGTTAGAAAGACGATTTCAGCAATGAGGAATACATGATAGCATAAACAATTTCACACAATGATCATGAAATGAACCTGCCCTTACATTGCCCTCCTATTCTACTGTTGTTTCAGATTTGCTTCTTTATTACGAGAAAATGTACCTCTAGGTCTTATTAGAAGGTGTCTGAGAGAATGCTCTGCATGATAGATAGCAGAGAGCAAAGCAAGACGTAAGCGTGACTCAAGGCACATAACAAGCCTTATCTTGCAAAATCCCATGCAACAAGCACTGAGGATACAATGATCCTGTGTTACTCTCCATATAAGAGGGAATTTTATTCACACTGAATACAGTTACTTGCTGTCATACTTAAGCTTTCCATCCAAATTCAGATGCAATTTCCAAGGTGAAGCACTTTTCAATTAAATACTAAAATCATGATAGAGAAGCAAGAACAATATATCATCCATCCAAGAAATATTGCATAGCAGTAGGTACATGAGGGAAATTCTGAGCAATGACACCAGGACAAATCCCTCTAAAGCACAAAGCTCCTCTTACAGAATGACATGTAGCCAACTGAACTTCAATTTTTAAACTCAAGCCTGGAAAATCTGCCCTGTGAATGGCATGAAACCCTCTGTGCCAATATCAGTGGTGTTACCTGCACAAAAAAACTCATGTAACCAACTAGAGTCAGATCAGGTGATCTGTCCTGAAAATAAAGGTGTAAACCCAGCTTGCCTAAATTCGAGCTGATGGCCCCAGGGAAGGCAGATATTTCAAACCAGATGCTTAGACCATTAGGCCATCTGCTCTACAAAAAAAAAAAAAAAGCCAACTGCTACAATAGAATTCTTCTCCATCTCTCATTTTCTTCTTAAATTAACAGGTCTTTTTACACAAAGTATTTATACTGAGTATTTTATTTTTTCATCTCCTTCTTTATTTGGAAATCCTAAGGATTTCTTCCCCCATTTACTGTGAGGAGAAAGGGAGTATTATTTGACCCCTACTAGGCAATGATATCTGTTCCTTCAAATTATACAAAAAAAACAAAAACAAAATCAAAAAAAAACAATTATTTCTTAAAAAGTCATCAATTTAAAATTTATATAATTAATTTGTTCTTAAAATCTTGCAAAAATTATTTATTATGAAAACAGATGTCACACATAACCCTGCTTAGTTCCTTTCTTTAAATGAAATCAGTGTAGTTTGATCTTGAATTTGGGGATATAAGTTATTTATATGTATTTGCAAAATAATTTAGAAGAACTGGTCACTTCAATCACAGAGGATTGTTTTTTCTTTGCCAATTCAGTGACTGAAATATTTCAACAAGAATAATAAAAAATAAGTAATAACAGCAGGTAGGAAGCAACACACTGTCAGTGCTAAAATTCACGAGATCTGGGTGCATTGGGAACACAGAAGTCCCCTGAGGTCATTCAAGCCTGAGAAACTCAAGTCTTTTGATGCTAGGTTTCACAGCACACAGAAGTGCCACCATCGTTATCAGTGCTTTTGTTTTACCTCCCTTTCTCTCTCTCTCTCTCACACGCACATTAGGCTGTTAACATAATGTCAAATAATGCAATCAGAAAGGAAAAAGGTAAAGGAATTAAAAATGGTTTCATGCTCATTCAGAAATTTCTAACTTCCAAAGCTGCCCAGGTCGGTCCTTCTGCACTTGGTGCAGCTGTAATAAAGACTGAAGAGAACTAAGATCTTTGCATTTTTTACTCTTAAAGCAAATGGAAAAAGGAAAGGGGGAAAAAAACCAAACCACCAGATAGTGAAGCATGAATAGCCCTATTTATACTTGATGCAAGTTCTGAGTACATGGAATTGAAATAAGATGTCTCAGTGGTGCTGTGGTCTGCAAGAGGAGGCAGAGATCTGTTGTATCAGATCTGGAGTTTATTTCTTCCTGCCACGGCATTCTGCTTTCCATTAAACTGACCATTTCTGTTTTCTCATCTTTGCTACAACATCTGGATAACAAGAAAGTCCACAGCACAGGCAGATGTCCCAAAGTCGTGAAGTGTCAAGAACAACATCAGCTGGCAGAAAACCTTGAAAAAAGGTTTCTAGTTCATTTCCACCTTTCTGAAGCGAGGGAGACACACAGCTTCATCATAAGAGCCTGCCTATTTGTACATCACTTGGCAGCAGCTTCCAGCTAGGACTGCTTGTTTCATGGGAAGCAAGAACTGAATGTGCCTTTACTCAAAGCTCCTCACGCATGAGCATCCTAGCAGTGTCCTCAAAAAGGTCAGTGTGCTTAAATGGTGAACGACTACTTGTCATTTGTTCAAGTACTCATATCTTGAGCTAATCATATCCATGTGCACCAGACCACAGTGAATCTCCACTTCTTACAACTATTCATCAGGATACTTCAGAATTTGATTTTTTTTTTTCCCTGTTCTGGTAAATATTTATTGTGGTATCCAAGAAATGAATGAATCCTTACATTTTAAAACCCTACAACAGTGGATATATTTAAATAACAGTCTTTGGAAAGCAGATGTAAATGTAAAAAAATAAAAATAAAAAAAATAAAAAAATCCCTCACTCCCCAAATTTACATTTTGCAGAAAGCTAAACATATGAATTGCTTTATTTTCAGCAGAACATACTACAGATACAAAAATCCAGATCCAGCCTTCGGATCCTGAAGTTTGAGGAGCTGGAGCCACATTTTAACGTGGTTCATTATTTGCTCATCATAACCTGATACAAGAAAAATCTTTCTCATTTTTTTTTTTTTCCTGCAATTGACAACACTTTCCAATACCCTTAAAAAGGATTTCAGGCTCTGGCTGCCAGGTTTAACTCCCTTTTCTTCTCTCCTCACCTTGCTCAGGCTATAGGAGCATCTTCGATTTGTTATGACTTCCTATAATGTCCTGCAAATATACTGATCCTTCTGACCATCTGCATAAGGGCTTTCCATTAGAAAAACTCATTGTCTGTTTGCAGTAGGCTTGGCATCAAACACAGAAATTGGGCACAAGCATGGTGATTTAATAACAGAATCTGAAAATGAGTAGGTTTTTTTTTCCTATATCAGATAAAATGCTGCTAGGATTAGAGGAAACATTTGCTCCTCAATCTTAGATAGCATTTTGTGTGTGTGTGAAGTCAATTAAATCTCAATAGGGTGATTCTCTGGTTCTTTATTTATCACAGAACAAGCAAAAAGACAGAATACAAATAATATAGAAAGGTTGGACTTTTTATTTTATTTGTACCCATATGGCATGCATGGTTGCTCATTTCAATAATAACAAATTTTAATTAAAAAAAAAAAAAACTCCATAACTTTCACAACAGTCAAGTGGGAATCACTGAAGAAAAGACGTTTATTATCCTGGCAATCTTCCCTGCTCCTCAAAATGGCACTTCTCTCTCCCACCCCAGTTACAACCAGCTACATCTAATGGTGTTCCCTGCATCTCTGTTCATCTCTGCTGAGAAGAGAAACAGAAGCAGTGTGGGGGTGGGCGGTGCTCTTCTGTTACGCAAAATTAGTCCGGCACACTATAAAAATAGGATTAGCTACAATACCTCAACCTTGTTTACGCTGAAATTCTTTGAAGTCTTTATTTTATCAGTTTGTATGGTGATGAGTAATATTGACTTTTTCTAAGTATTTCCATTGTCATAATGGCATCATATCTGAGCAATCTCCAAATTAGCTATGTCACAACAACTCTACTGAGAAAGTGTGTTTACTTCTCATTAAAAAATGAAGAACTGAGTCATGGAGAAATCATGCATCTGGACCAACATAAGAAGTCTCTGCAGATCCATAACTAGAACCCAGGCTCTCTAAATCTGAGTCTACTACATTTTCTACACAACTCACAGCCTGTTACTGTAATGACAACTACAAAATGGTGGTTTGCATTAATATTTAAACATTTCTGGTTGTGGGCAGGACATTGCAAACAACACACAGCACAGAGTAAGGCAGCCCATGATGTGAAGTTGAATAGGACTTTACAGAGGCTGTTCCAATACATGCCAACTAGGGGCAGTACACATGAAGACTTCGCAGTGAAAGCAATAGGAACATCTCATTCAAAAATGCAGAGCGCATGAGGAAAGTCAGAATCCCTTTTATAGGCATGGAAACACCCCTCAGCAGAGCGCTCTTACTCTCTGTCTTAGTATTTGCACAGAAAAGGCTAAGCAGAAGGGAAAGAGTCCTCCAAAGCACTCAAGAAATCTCTAGGTCAATGGGAATCACCGCAGCATCCGGCTTTAAGTATTTTAACCGATGTAAGAACATGAGAAATTAATAAAGCTAAGCTGCAAGAGCCAATTTCATTTAATATTGCTTGTAATCACTACCAAGAAGACGCAGAAAGTCTGCAGAGTTTGGTGAAAGGCCAGGAAGCTAATTTGCCATTTGCATAAGTCATTTAGATGAAGAAAGTATTTAAAATTACATATCCATGACACATTACATGTGAATAGATGAACAGTAATCTTGACTAATGGTTTGGTATGTATATGCAGAGGAAGGGGAAGGGAGCTGCCTTGATAAAAAGAGCACCATTTGCAAGCATTAGAAGAGAGTGATGAAATCAGTCAGGTTACAGACTACAAGATTTGAAGGAAAGCAATTTGAAGATACTGCTTGAGGGCAGACTTTTTGTTTCATCCCTAATTCAAAGGAAGAAAAGAAGTTTAGTCTTGCAAGGATGGCATCATGCTACCATCCCTCATTCTTCATACTATTTCATGCCATTGTCTTTGAGACTATCACTACTGAAGCACAGTATTTCCATCATGCATAGGTGTAAAAAGAGAGCTGTTTTGCGCAACATTTGAATTTGATGGGAGGGGGAAGAGGGAGGAAAGAGACACACACACTTCATTTTCCCTGAAGAGCAGTGTGAGATTTCCAATCCTCAGCTTTAACACATAAAATATTAAGAGCCAATTTTCAGCTGCACCTCTGTCACTTCCATTATCATTCTACACGTCCGGAGGTGATAATGGACTCAGTAAATTGCAGCCTCTTTCCATCCCAGACCACTAGGGCTTTCACCTGGGGACAACTCTGCAGAAGGGGTGGCCCAGATATATGCTAATGGCATCCAGCAGCCACAAGCTAGGGAAGACATCAGGATGTGTTCAGAAAAAAACAAGACACTGTATAACAAAGGCAGAAAAATGCCCAGGAACAAATAACAAAAAAAGGGGGAGTGAGCTCGCTCCCCAGAATTACACCTGTATTGCTATCCTAGCAGACTTTTGCTGAAAAGATGCTTGGCAGCCAAACTTTTTTTTGTTCAGTCACATCCAATCTCAGCTGCTTACTGCTTCAGTTCAGCCACGGTGCTGAACATTACTGAGAGCAACGATGTTTTTATTATGATGTGACAGCAAGATGGACTGTGGTGCGGGCGTTGACAGAGATGCCACTGGTACTCAGCATGTCCACTGAGCTCTGGGTGGATTGCGGAGCTGGACAAACAAAAGCTACATAGAAAGAAATACTCCTGCTGCCACCTTTGCAAGGTCCCACCTCTGTTTGAGAGCTTCTCTTATCAGGCCAGGGAGATGTAGTGGGAAAACACCACCTTGATGCAGGCTTGCTCATAGCCATGCCACGCTTTCATTGACATACACTGAATTCCACAGGAAATGACCCCCATATCAGCGATTTTTTAAACTATGACAGTGTAAACCAGCCTCTGTGGATTGTAAGCCTAAAAGACATCACATTCTTTTCCCATGGATGCAATGAGCCCATATCCCAAATCCAGAAGATGGTAAGTCTCCAACTGATATCAATGAAATTGGTACCCATCACACCCATCACACTGCAGGGCTTTCCTGTATTAACAAAAAGCCTTAAAAGAAAAAATAAAAATAAAAAAATGGAGAGCCAGACTGTGAAGATTTTGGCAGTGCAGGGAAACACTATATGTAATGGCAGTGTAGCCTCAGTCGGGGCTGAACAACTTGGTACACTTGGGTCCTGGGGACAGCATTCCTCCTGCTCAGGCCCCATGAATATCACTCTTTATTTCCCCAACTGGAACCAGTGACGTTTGCTAAAGCCTCCCCTTGCTACACTGTTGAAGCAAAGAAAGTGCACTTTGCTATGACATGCTGTACTTCAGTGGTTATCATTTAATGTTTTTCTCCATCTAAACAGTCTTCATGTATAACAGGAAAGTAAGACAACATGAAACATGGCTAGCACCCAAAAATACTTGAAACAAACTTCTCCACCCCCTCCCCCAAAGGCACAACTGAGCTTTACAGCTTAGATGGCCAGCGCAATGGGAAAAAACTGGACCAATACATTCTGAGAGTTCAAGCAGTGACAGCAGACATGGGCTTGAACTTCACAGCACCACAGCTAATTAATGGCACAGAGTGGATATGCAGTCCATTAACAGAAGAAAAGCATTATAATTTGCTTGCTTCCCAACAGTCCCACTCAATCATTGCATCCTGTTACAGTACCTATCATCCTATCTGCACTTAACAGTCTTGAAACATTTTTGTCCCTGTGAAGGTACATATCAATTTTACCTGCACTTACTGCATATCCTTACAGGTATATCATGCATAGGATGATATTATTTCAGAAAGTCAAATAGCAACACTTGATCCAAGTTGTAAGGTGGCTGCAATTAGCTCTTGGAAGAATTACAATTTCAAAAGTTCAGTAGGTTGGATTACTCCAGCTGCATTTCAACAAGTACTAATTTTGCATGTGCCAGTCTCCTCACAAAAATTTCATTTCTATGAATTTTTAATGATGCAAAGTAATTTTTTCAAGGTCACTGAGAGACCAACCAGTTATTCAGACATTAAATTTGCTCACAGTTTCTTGGCAGCTTTGCAAGAAAGCTAGCAAGGATGGTGTGTGGTAGCAGCTGGGGGAGGGAAGACTGATGGGGTAAAAGAGCAGGAAAAAAAGTTGAAGAAAAATCAGACAAAAAACTTGATGGAGAACCAACTTTTAAGACAAACTTGTGTTTTTTACTCATGCCCTAAGAGTAGAAAGGAGTGAAACTCACACCTTGGGCATGTATATAGACACTTAAATCCCCTTCTTAGCATTTTATCCTGTTCAAATAAAGGAGTGGGGGGATAGTTAAAGACACTTCATTTTATTTTGGCTTTTTTTTTTTTTTTTTTTAAGTCCATTTATGTCACAGCAGATTTTCCAGTAACCTAAATGTGGCAATATCGAAATGACTGCTTTACCTTGTTAACTAGTTCTGTGAAAAAGTTCGTGTGACATTGACGGAAATTAGCAATTCAAATGGCTTTGGAAGCCACAAAAATCTTTCAAAATATTACACCTCCTAACACCACCAAAACCTTGCAGCTATGGGAACTTCATGCCTGACAGCTATGCAGCATCACCACCCTTTTCACTGTTTGTAACACTCAGAGGATTTTTTTTCTATTCATCAAATATTTCCCTTTCTAGGCTTCAAGCTGTGATAGTTCATTTCAGAAAGCAATGGTCCTGCCCGTGCTCTGTGCCTGCAGGACTTCCCTACCTTGGCACATGCTGAGGCAGCCCACTCCACAAAATCCCATCACAAACAAATGTGCAAACATCCCAAGCAAAGCTTGGTAACAGGGATGTAGCGCAGCTTGGTCAGAGGTCCCAAATCTTCTCAATCAAGTCGCCTGTGTCTCCAAGGCCCTGTGAGGACAGGTGATTTCTCCCTAGCTAGCTTCTGCTGCTCTGTGTTCAAGAGTCAGATTTTCATTTACAGGTTTAGTCATTTTTTTTGCACAGCCAAAATGGATGACTGTGAAAAATACAGATGTTATCTTGGCTGTATCAAATTCATTGGTGGCAATGTACACCAGAACTGGACCTGGCCTATTGTGCTCCTTTCTACCCTTTACAGAGCTTCTAGGGGTCCGGATCTGTTATTTGCTGATAATCTTCAGAAAAAGATCATTAGAAGAAGCCTTTTCAGGGGAGATGTTAAGTTAATAATCAGCCCGAGCATTAATCTTAATGGTGAGAAAAGCGAGCAGTGCATCAGTCAGAACCCAAACCACACAAACCAACCTCCCTTCCTGGTTCTCTGCGCTTCCAAGGGGCAGCTTTGTCTTGCTTGAGAAGCCCGTATTGCCTGTTAAATCTTATCGGGCAGAGAGCTTTTGCTATCAAAGAAATGCTGCTGCAATATCCATGGTCTTCATCATCCCTGTCACTCCTCATTTGGGCGAGCTGGGTGGACAAGGCTTCCTGCTTGTGGCAGCGACGGAGGGAACAAGGCAGCTCAAAGGAAAGTGCCTGGAGGAATCATTGGCCTGCACACACATTTCCGATTCACCTGCATTTAATGCTGTTAATATTTTAGCAGCTGCAGTGCCAGGGTCAAACTGAAATGTTGTACTCTCTGTTTCACTCTGAAATGTTAGTCTCAGGCCTTCTGCTGATTTTTTTTTTTTTTTTAAGCACTGGAGAATGAAGAATAAAAAGGACGAGAACAAGTAGCAAAAAGTTTACAAAAAGGTCAGAATACTCATTTCCAAGAACTGTAATTTAAATATCGCTCAGTGCAGGACCTGACCTCGCCATCTGTCTAAGCCAGGCAGCATTTCCATTCAACTCAAAGGGAGCTGTGCATCCACTGTTCCTGCCAGGTTCTCTCTTCCCCAGCAAAATTCATGATAGCCCAGAGGGTGGGCGACACAAACCACTCTATACCCACTGCATAAGGCCGAGAGAAGCCACCCCATCCTCTGTATCAGTGCAGATCTGGGGGCAGAAGTGCCCCATCTCTGGTGTGGTGCCCACCCTGAGGAATGGCGAGAGGTGGGGAACCTGGACGTCACCCGGAGACACAGGGGAGAGGTGAAATCCGGGAGGGATGTGAAGAGCAGCAGATGAGATGCTGACACACTGAAGAAAGTTGTCAATAAATGTGCAGATTGTATCCACACACGTTCATTCATACAACTTGAGTGTATACTCTTAAGCATACAGAAACTGATCCTCAAAGATATGCTGTATGTAGCTTTGTTTTCAATTTTTTTTAGTTACACACCCTCAGATATTCCTAGAGATTTATCAAATAGAAGCCATACTCTTGTGAGACCTGACCCCTTTCTGTTGATATCTATTTTGTTATCTGTTATCTGTCAATATCATTCTAAATATCTGGTATGATCTTGGAAAACTAAAAAGAAAAACTTATTTTTCTCTTAAAAACTAAAAGTTAAGGGAAAAAAAAAATCCATAGGTCTATAGGCATGTTCTTTTGCAGGGTCTGGTCTGTGTTTCTCATGTTATTCCCAATAGCATGACCTCCTTTGATCATCAGGGTCTCTGGGATGCTTAGGGAGGTCTAAGCAACTTAGCAAAAGCAGTTCAAATAAGGAAGTGCTTAAATACCAAAAGAGGACTTTGAATTTAAACGTAAATTTTCAATTATATCATGGTTTGGGAGCTGGCTTATCCTCAGAAAGGCTGTTTGGAGTAAAAACTAATTTTTTTTTTTTTTTTTTGCTCATGATGACTCTCTTCATCCATACATCATTTTTTCTCCACTTGCCTAGTCCAGCATACTGGACTCGACTATGTTCCTTTCTCTCATTCGACTTAAGGGACCAAATTCACCTCTGCTGGACCATCACTTATAACTGAGCTTTTCAATCATTTTCTGTACATATTTACTGACCAGATAAGTGTATAAACATCCCCTATCTCCCTCCTGTAGACATAAAAAAACAAAGGAGTACCAAAATGAACCTCTACTTTCTCTGAAGCCTGATGATTCATACTGGCAGGTCAGCTATAAGTTTAACAAGATTCCCAGGAGCATCCTTATTTTTCCTCTAGGACCAGGTATACCAGGAGCAGTATTAAAAATTAAAATGTTAGCTGTTAGTTTTAATGAAAGAAAATTAAATGAATAAATATTAATAATTATATTCCCCCAACAGTTCTGTGAGCTAAAGAATCCAAATGTTAAGTATTTTATGCAAAGAATAAACACTAAAAAACACTGGCTGACTGGGAGAGGTTTGCTTTTTATGGCAAGCCATGAATGAGATGGAGCTAAAGAGATGAGTCTCTCCATCGTACACTTGTGCACTCTAGTAGACACTCCAGATGAATTTTCCCATTCTGAAGGGTGGGAAATAACCTTTTTTTTTTTTTTTTCCAGTGGAAAATAAGAAAAAAAAAAGGAATATAAAGATCTGAGATCAATCTCAAAAGTCTTCCTCTCCCTCAAGGTCCCTCTAATTAGAACTCAGTCTTAACTAGTTCTACAGCAGTAATAAAACTGCGGTGCAAGTCATGTATGAAATAAATCACAAGTGCAAAGGATTCCTGCCAGCTGGCCCTGGGAAATGCCACAGGATGGCACAGCAGATACTATCAGAGGGATTTCAGCCACAAAAGTGCAAACACCACCTTGTAAACCACCAACGAACAATTCAGGGGTGGGTAACTTCTGATTTTCTCTCCCCTTCTCTTGATCTGTGAGGGATTGGGAAATTGCTGCCTGCTGGGGCCTTCATTAATTTGTATTTTCCCAGCTGATTCCCTACAAATTGCCTAGTGAATTTTATGATCCAGACTCCACAGGTGAAAAACAAACATCCTATGAAATGAATGAGGGATATATACATAATGTTAAAAATTTTGGATTTGGAAGTTCACATAAATAGTAGAAGCATGCTGAAATTATCAACACCAGAGAAATTTTCTCACCACCTAGCTTGTTTTTCAAAGCTTAAAATGCTTTTTTTTCCTGCTTGATGAAGACAGGATAGTCAGTTTCACACTTGTCTGCAGTTATTTCATACTCAATTTTACTTTCATAGCATCCTGTCTGAATTTCAAATGCTGAAGCAGAATTCCAATAATCAACAGTGATAACACATGATCTGACTAATACGAATAGATAGATTAGATTAAATTCACATCCACTAAAAGTTAATATCCCTTTAAGAAAGGAACTGCAACCATTTTGTGTCTTCATGTGGACACAGTTCTGAAGCAGTTACAACCTGTCTACAGAAAAACCTTTCCAAACTGTAACTTTCTATAGAAAAATATAGGGCTCCTTTAATATTTCAGTACCAATCCTGCAAGTCAGTGCATGAGGAAGATGCCCTGTCTTGCTTTTGCAGAGCTCTTCAGAGCTTTACATGAGGGCAGGGGCCTGTCAGCCTGCATACATCTATTTGCAAGATCTGACACTTAAGAAATAACACTTTTTTCCTTCCTCATTTGCATAACAATTTACCACATTTTATTTTGACTTGTCCGCGGTTACAAAGCTAGCAGAGGTATTCAGGACAAAATTGTTACCAGTGCTGTACCATTTACATCTTCATCTTCCCACTGTGCTATGAGAAGGGCTGACAGAGCAGCTGCACAGATGAAGGCTGGATCAGCCCCATGTGCTTTGAAGAGTCGTTTGCCACAAACCACCTAGCAGGTAGCACCTATCCAAGCAGCTACGGTGTGAAAAAAAATGAGCAAAATGCAAAGATCTCAAAGTATGGCTGCACAGGAGATACAGGTAGCTGCCATCCACATCCTGCTCATTGAAGTACAAAGAAATGTTTCTCCATTGCACAGATGGGGCCAAAAGATAAAAGAGAAACAGATTTAGGGGAAGCTTTTTATTCAAGTGTCTTTGCCCATGGCTGTTTTTGAGACAGTCACCCAGCTCTTCTTTAAAACATTGAAGCCTCTTTTGGGAGTATCCTATAAAGAGAGCCAGAGGCTCAGCAGGGCCCTCAGGAAGATGCAGCTCCATGCACAGCCTCTGACTCCACGATGAACCTTGCAGGAGCCATGCAGCTCTACTGCCAGCAACTCCTTGCCTTGATAACAGACAAAGTCCACCTGCATAATCTGACCAAGGGAACCTAAGGATGTCTTCTTCTGAAACACAGGACTTGTGCCAGCGGTACCAGTAAGTATTTAACACTAACATTGGCTTTTCTTTCCCTTTGGTTTGCAGTACGGTTCTCATGAGAGCTATCCAACCACTAGCAAGGAGAATGAGAAAAGCAAGTAGGAGGCATCATATGGCCTCACCAAGTCCTTCTGAAACCAGCATTCACTCTGCTGCCCCTTCCCCACAGCCCTGCAGACAGCCTCACAGAAGCAAGTGCCACCACAAGAACCTTCCATGTTAATCACATTTGCTGGGGTAGTTATTCTCTTGGTTTTCTAATCTACAGCTCCAAGTTTGAAATAAAACATTAACAAATTTACTTGTTTATCATAACTTCTACTTCATTAGATAAAATACTCTCATTTCTCACACATTCTAGAAGAAAATATGAATTCTGAGTTGCTTTGCTTGTTCCAAAGGCTCAGGCACAGCAGAAATATTAATTTTAACTTTTTTTTTTTTTTTTAATTAAAATTGATTTCCTAAAGGATCACGTTTGAGAGAAGGCATTGAGCAGTGAATATCACCAGTAATCAGTGTGGTAATGAGCCTGTTTTGTAAGCATTCATTACATTATAACAGACATATTTTACTTACACATTGTTACATGTTCCACTTGAAGACACCAATATAATGTATATTGGCAAGCACTGGAAATAACCGCACTAAATTCCTCTTTCTGCAGGCAATGTATGACTCTATATATAAGACGAATTAGATGTCAGGAATGAAATCATGGTCATGTTATGGCTAAAGGAAGTTTTGCCTTTAGGTGGCTACGCCCATCTTCTCCTACACGCCAGGTGATAGGACGAGGGGAAATGAGTTTAAGCAGCACCAGGTGATAGGACAAGGGGAAATGGGTTTAAATTGCACCAGGGGAGGTTTAGGTTAGATATTAGGAAAAATTTCTTTACTTACTGAAAGGGTTGTTAGACATTGGAACAGGCTGCTCAGGGAAGTAGTTGAGTCACCATCCCTGGCAGTATTCAAAAGACATGTAGATTTAGAGCTTAGTGACATGGTTTAATGGAGGACTTGGTGGTGTTAGGTTATAGGTTGGACTGGGTGATCTTGGAGGTCTTTTCCAACCTAAATAGTTCTGTAATTCTGTGTGATTCTGTGACTTTGCTAGGCATGTGTGGGGTGGTGACAGCCCAACCTCTGGGGTCTGGCTCCACACAGGGTGTCTTTGAAGTCTTTGCGGGTGCCCCCACACACTGGTGTCTTTGAGGTAGTGGCAGAAGATGGGAGATGCCTTCATTTAGAGGTGTCAAGCAGTAAGCAAATGCCCCATACACACCACCATGCACACATGCATCTATAGGTTTTCTGCATCTTGGAAATTTTTGGTATTGCAGGGGTTAATAACTGCCCTCAAACTCTGGGGAAGTGGACTTGAAAAGTTCCAGAGTTCAACCACAATGCCATAAGCAAGGTGCTAAATAATAAACAAGAAATCTTGTACAAGGCTCCACAGCAGGGGATGAGCTCACCAGATTCTCCACCCGCGCTGACGGCCAAGACCGCGACACCGGCAGCGTCATTTCTACAGGGTGTCAGAAAATGCATTACTACTAAGTGGCATCACTCTGAATGAAATCTGCATGGGTCAACTGCAGGTTAAGCTAACAAAACAATAAAAAATTTAAATCTAACAAATGCGGAGCCCCCAGAGCACTCAAGAGAAAGAGCAATGGGTGGTTTCTTGTGTGGACAAAGGAATGAGTCCCCACCTCCCAAGGGCTGGTCCTTCCAGATGTGAAATTAAATGCATTTTCATTTTCCAAGCGATGGCGAGGCATTTACCCTAAGTGTACCAGTTTATTGCCTTGAAAACTGTTCATGACCTTCCCTTTCGTTAGTGAGAAGGATCTCAACTGATAATGTTTGAAAACATGGCCTATAGGAGCACTCACAATGAACCTGAATAATGCCTCTCTGTGGTGAGATCCCAGTGGAAGGACTCTCACTTTCTCTATGACTACTGTATCTAGAAAACTCATGGAGGATTTGGTTAATGGTTAGTATATAGCCATACCACAACGTTGTGACCAAGTAATGCTCTTGCAGGCAGCTTTAGGGAATGCAAAACTTCATCAGAAACCTAGAGGAGACACTTTGGCTAGAAGAGACCATTAGCAACTGGACATCTCTAAGCCTCCCTGAAGAAAGACTTAGCTGCTAGAAGGAAGAGCAGGGCAGGAAGACATGAGATGATGTTCATTTGGAAGGAAGACATGCTCTGGCGAGGGATGGTGCTTCTGGGTGAGGATGTGCCTCAGCCCAGGGCAAGAAGAATTCTGAAATTCCAAGACCAAGTGTGTGACAATGGAGGAACGAATGGCACAAATGAGTTCTTATTGTGGACAAATGTCTCATTCCTCTTGAAGATCCTTCCTGAGGGTTTAACTTAAACACAGTCACATGTTTTCTTCATTAAATCACAGAATGAAATAATTGTGAAGCTCAGGGAGATAGTGGTCTCATGTTCTGAAAGACAGCCGCTTCCAGATCAACACGTAATGAGGCAACTATGAAATACATTTCTTTCCATGGCAAATTAAAGTACTTCTGTGCAATCCTTAAATGTGTTTTGTTTGACATGTTTACACATGCCACTGTATACAGGCTCATTAGCAATGAATTTTGGTTGAATTTTGACTTTGAACCTTGTGCTTTTTCCCTCTTAAACTCAAAGGAATGCTATATATATACACCCTGCTAATGGACTTTACAAATAATTTTAGTGCTTTTCAGACTTCTGTATATTTTTTTAGCATTTACATTTGTCATGAAAAATTATTCTAAGTCAAAGAAAAATTATTAAGTTAAACCTAGATATATATGTATATATTCTAATGAAAAGGTTTCAACCATATCTTAAAACTATGTATTTACTTAAATGAAATTAAAATGGGAATATATTATTTTATGAGCTCCCTCTTTAACTTCAAGAGCTACTGATTTTTTTTTTTTTTTTTATTAAATTGGAACAATGGTTTTATTTAAAAAACGAATGAAAGGAAATAAACATCAGAACAGAGGAATAGAAATCCAAGTAGAAGAGTGCTGTGCAGGTCCACAACAATGTTTTCTTAGTGAGTGAGAAGCAGGAATGGAAACCAATCAGAAACAGAAAGGGCCTGAACTTGTTCAGATTTATGTCAGTATTAGCCATTAAAGTGGAAATAGGAGAAGGTCACTGCCTTAACCCTCCTAGAGTGAAATGCAGAAAACTAAATGCATTAGTTGAAGCTTTTAACATTTTTCCAAATTGAGTGATGTAGAATATAATAAAGAAATACACCTGAAATATAACCAAGTTTTGTCTTTTAAAAACAAAACAAAATTAATAGTGTTGCCTTCTCTTTACAAACACTATTACTGTGCATATTTACATCATCAACATAACAATTTAACCAACAGACTATCCTCTCCTTAAGGATTTCTTAAACTGCATAACTATTTTTCCTTATTGTTCTGCGCTGACCATATTGCTTTCTGCTACTTAGTGAGTGGAATTACGCAATTTCCAAACGGTGCTTTTCACTTAACACAAACACATGCACACACAGAAATACAAAATTTCTCTGTTGTAAAATGCTTCTCCAGGGCTGACTGTAAGTAGTAATTTAATTTTTATAAATATAGGCTAACTCCAAATTTTGCAGTCCCATGTATACCATATACTTGGATTATTTTTAAACTTAAAATCATCCAAGCATCTATCTGTTCATCCATCAATCCATCCATCCATCTATCCATGCCTATTAAGAAAACCCTCTTTTCATAAACAGCTCTGCTAATTAACTCCCACATTGTAGCAATCTTTCCATTACAGAAAAAGGAGAGGGAGATTGAATTTATCTATATGTGATGAACAAATGCCCTGGAGAAGCACTTGTAATCTATCATGTCAATGTAGATGAACTCCTTGGGATTTCTTTTCTTTGTTTTAGCATCCAATAACAGTAAAAATAACACACACAAGAATCCCAGTACTTAGGCTACACAGCTAATCAACGAATGGAAAGACATTCAAGGTTGCTCTGCATTTACCCTTTTTTGAACAATAAAACTTAGGGGTTACTGCTCCTGGGTTTGAGGTCTAATTACTGTAACAATTGGGCTCATCAGCGCATTGATTATTATTATTAGGAATGACGACAGAAAACTGATCTCTACCTGATTAAACAAAATAGAGCGCTAATTGAGAAGAACAGCGAGTCTATTATTTTTGAGTCCCTGAAACAGGGCTAAACTATCTAAACAGAGCCAGCACTAGCCCTGCCTACAGGGATGATCGGTGAGAAGGGGCCCCTTCCTGCCGAGCCGTGGGACCCGCAGCGTCGCAGAGCAGGGCGCAGCACAGCGCGGAGACGCCCGGCTCCACACCCTGACCCAGGACGTGCCAGCCTGTCACTGTGATTTTCAGAAGTCGTTTACAACCGTGACACCTCTCACGACAGCTCTGCAGCCGCTTTTGCAATGACTTGTTAATGTCGCAGTCTTCACTTGCACCTTCTTTTCTCAGTTAGGTTTGGGCATAGACTCTTACCGTGCGGTTATGCGGGCAGCTTGGCTGCAGAAGGAGTAGGAGCCCTGAGCTGCTGATGTAGGATTAAAATCCCTTTTCACTGGGTGTTTGAAAACATTTCCAGTTCTGGGGTATGTCAAAGGGAGATTATCATGGTCTGTCACACTCCTCTGGCTTTTGTGAAGCATGCTGCGAAAGAGCTAAGGTTTTGTTTTCGTTTGTTTGTTTGTTTGCTTGTTTTTTGCCATTTTTTACAGAGACAAATATTTAGACATTTCAAAATGACTGAAAAAAATAATTTAAGAAAACCCTAAGGCTAATTATTTCAAGCCTCAAACTTTGATATAAAACCAAGTGGAATGAAAACAAATTGGGAGAGATGCAAAATAACCACAGCCTCCTTATCTCTCCCTGCTCCTCCTGCTTCACTTTCTACACTTTCAGTGCGCAAGAAACTGCTTTGTGGGTTTGTATCACCTTGCAAGCCTGAACAGGACATAGCAAACCCCACTTCAGTTCCAAATTCCATCTAATTAAAAGGCTGTGAACTACAGATTTTACTTGGTAAACCTCTCTTAAAAACTGTCTTCAAGGAATATTGGTTTTAAAAACATGCCAAGATCCAAAACATTAAGCAGTCTCCAGCTGGTTATTTCACCCCAAACAAACTAATGGTGATGGTTCCACTTATGGAAAGAAAATAAGACTCATTCACTTTCAGTGGAGGAGGAAATATGTTGTAGGACATAAGTAATCTACTTGCATGCGAACAGATACACTTTCTTAATCGATAAGAAAAAAACATTGGCTCTGTATTTCTCAGACAAATCTTCCCCTTTTCTTTATGTAATATTTCAAAGCTATGTATACATAATGCAGCTGCCAAAATATTTGATGTGGTTTTAATGCTGCTGAGTAAAGCTTTTCACAGGAATTAGAAAAACTTTGGATTTCTAATGACGTTGAACAGACAGCTAACAAACAAACATTCCCACAAGCAACTTGGAGACTGCATTTTACCACAACAGAATGCTCCTCTAAGGAGAAAAGCTACAAAGACATAGGGAGACATGCTTTCTGAGCTGCACGGTTCATTTTATCCCGTGCAGCACCATTTCACAGGGCACCGTATTAATCCACAGCACCGCCTGCTCTGAACAGCAAGATGCAAATATAAATTCACCTTTCAATCACTTCTGCGGGTTAATGACACTGAGTAATAGCACATTAGCAAAGTGCCACTCCAGACACCAGTCAGGCATGCCAAACAGATAATCTGACAAACGTTTCAGATTCATTTTCCATGAACAGAAACACTGTTCGGGCTTATTAACTAGCAAATCTGCATACAGTGCAGTGCAGAGCACAGAGGCTCCATTAAAAGTAGCAATCTATCTCATTAATGTAATATATAATGGTATTTGGCCTATTCTATTGTTGTAAAATTAAAAAAAAATATGCTCATGCTCTGTAATGTTGTAGTATATTTGCACTAATTGCTTCATATACTCTGTTCGAGTTTTTGATATAGAGGAATTTCCTTGTTGGTTTATAGCGAAATTACATTTTTGGTTCTGTAACTTTTAACAGTGCAAATAACCCAGGTAGCCTTCCCACCTCACACACTACTCTCTACTGTCACTTCATGTTTCCCGTTTCTATTAAATGCTTCCTTTGCAGAAGTGGTGTACCCATATCTGGTCTTCACGTCTGTTACTACATCTCTGCTTTTACAGACGTTATTTGAGGATGTGAAAGAGCAGAGCTACCGGCAAGCCGATTGCTCACTTAGTCCAAAATCAATAGCAGATGAACAGGATTTGTCTTCTTATCTCCAACATAACTGATAACCAAATGGGAAAAAGGGCAACTGAAAAAGAAGAACCATCCCCCAAAATGTTCATTCAAAATTGTAAATAAAATTACTTCAGTGCTTTCACAGCCTTTAAATATCGATCTTACTAGGATGCTAGAGAACAAGAACATTGCTAAAACAATACATTAAAAGCAAACTTCCCTGTGGGTTTATCCAAACCCAATTCTAACAGCAAGTACATATACTGAAAACCCAATTAAAGCACTGTTCCTGTCCAGAAAGCAGAAACAATGCTGCATTATCCATATGTCAGCTCAATTCATATTTTTTTTTAACAGCTGGGATTTGTAAAACTATCTATAGACATTTCCTTTGTTGGATAAATCTTATCCATCTTCATTAGAACTGCTTGTTAGCTTCAGTTCTTTGGATCTTAATCCAGGAGTAGTGTTTTAATCTGATTTTTCCCATGTAAAGATTACAGGGGAGATGGACATTTCCTTGGTTCTCTGTAGGTCATAAAACCCCACTACACTGGTACTGATAGTTGGGGTTGCCCTTTTACTCTAGGACAACTGATTTTTATTTTGTCTGCACTGGAATGCGACACATTGGTTCACTTTGTGTGAACATGCTGAGGTTTGCAGGGTCACAGCCTGTCCCACCTGCCAAAAAATGTACTGGGACACCACTTCTGCCTTGGTGTCCTTGAGTTACTCCATGTTCAAGAAAGCAAAGTGTCTCTTGTGATAGGGTCATTCATCTTACTAGCCATGGATAAGCAATTTGATTCCTGGTTGCTGTAGTTTGTTCTTCTGTGCTCTTTGTGTGGCTCCTCAGGCTTATGCCCGAATAGCAGGTGCATCTTCTGGATCATCTCAAGCATAATTTTATTTCCAGAGGTAGAGAAAGTACTTGGTTAGCATCTGATTTTATTAATCTTCAGGGATTACTGATCAGCCTGATCTGACTGAAAACAAATCCCACCCATGCAGTTCATTTCTCAGCACTGGACTACAACCTTACAGTCTGCTCCTGGCAAGGAGCAGCGCATGGTAGCATCCTTCAGGGACAGGCAGGAAAAGCCACCTGCCAGTGGGCTTGAAGACTCTGCTCCCACTGCCTTTCTGCAAGGACGTGGACTCCCCTGGACACCATCTGCAGTGGGGAGGAGGAAGCAGGACCGTCTGACCCTCTCTTTCATGATGCCTTCAGTCACAAGGAACATCATGTGAAGGCCCCACTGTCCTTTCTGCAACAGCATCTGGGCTGCAGCCACGTAGCAGGGGTATTATTCCCTTCCCACCTGATCAAGGCTGTTGCAGCACAGCTCCTACCTAGCAGTGTCAACGTGCCTCTCCTGTGTCCTACAGGAACATCACCTCTCTGTTTTAAAGTCACTTTGAACCTTTAGCAGAGGTGTGTCTTGAGCAGCTGGGATCTTGGCCATGTGTGATAGGACCACTTGGGTGCCCTCAGCAGTGGTTTTGCTGCAAGGCCAGGCAGCAGCTCCAGCTCTGGCTGATCCCCTGAGCTGTGGCTGAGAGATAAAGCTGATAAAGCCATGCACTCCAGAGTGCAAGGCTCTGTTGTGATGTTACACTTCTGTCTTTGCTCCAATTTGTTTCTAAGGATATGGGTAGATAAGTATATGTTTATGGGCTGGAGCAGTATTTGTGCAATCCCATGTTTTCCTCCTCAGAAAGTACAACACGCTTCCTTGCACCGGAGCAGCTTGAGCCGGTGTCCAACAGGATGGAATCTCGGGTTTGTTTTTGGTTAAAGTGTCTTAAAACATCATTTCAAGCCACATAATCACCTCCTTGAAATGTTCTGACTCTGGGACAAGAAGTCACAGTTTACAACCGCTTATAATAAAGTGTAGGTGGAAAATGAGTTTTCAGCACCTTTGTTAGTGACCCTGTGGCTTTCTTCAGAGTTTTCATTTGAAAATACTGCTGCAGGTGGTCACCTCAGTGGACCACCAGGCTGCTCAGCCATGTTCCAATCTTCCTTAATGCTCATTCTAGAATTTAAAGGCTGCAATTTGCCACTTTGGATTTCTTTTTCGGTGCCATAGCACTCCTTCTTAGGGTGTCAGAAGCTACAGGGGTATACTTTTGCTCTTGGCCCCAGATCAAGGTCGCCTAGGTCTATTTTTTCTTTTTCTAATCTTGTGTTTCATTCTGAGTCCACTTCACAGTGCTATGCAGAGTAGTAAAGAGGACATGCTGTGCTGGTTTGACACTTCCAAGCTTTCTCCAGATTACTTCAGGAAGGATTTCAGGTTTTGCGTTGCTGGCTAATCAAGTATTTTGCTTTATTGTTGGTTATATTGAATGGCTCACACACTATTTCCTTTAGAAATGCCTCAAGTGCCTGTGTTGGTTACAATTCTTAAATAACCTAGTTTTTAATGACACTGCAGGGTATTTAACAACAAAATACTGCTGCAATTATGGGATGGCAAATAAACATGTTATTGATTAGTTCAGAATTTGTGATGACAGTGATGTACCAGGACTCAGGAGATTCAATTTCCAGCACATCTGTGAAGATGCTGGGAGATTACAGGCAAGTCTGTTTATTTTTCAGTCTGTCCCTTCTGCGAAACAAGGCAAAAACACTTCCTTCTCCCCAGACTTTGTGTTTGCTCAGACAAAGCAAGCTCCTTTCTACTGGAATGTCTATAGTACATGCAGCAATCCAGCAAGTAAGCCCTCGTCTTGTGCAAGTGCCTTAGGCGCAACACCACTACACAACAAATCTGCTCCTATGAAATATTAAAGCATAGTGAACTTAAGTTACAACTGGTTTAGGATTTAGTTCAGCAAGCAGTGGGTTCCTTAAACTTATAGTCTGTTGCTCACAGTATTCCACATATCTATATGCACAGAAAGCCAGTTGAGACCTTGCTTTTCCTTGTATCATAAGCATTGTTTTACATACATTACAGTCAACAGAAATTCAGCAACAGAGTAATTAAGAAAACAAACAAACTGTAGAAGCAGACCATATAAGGAAAAAAAGTAGAAATGTCACCACCAGCCTTCAGACATATGGCTCTCCAAGGCCCTCCTTGCACTACGCAACTTTCTCTGCTCCATCAAGCCCAGATGCCTGCTTGTTTTGGAGGAGAATTTGCTTAGAAAATGTCTCATGGCCAGCATGATTTCATACCTCATTAGTGTTGTCCTGATGCAAGTAATGGAAATAAAAATCTTGGAAGCCTGCACTGCTGTACACATGCAGAAGCTGCTTGCTTATCAGATACTTAAGGAAGGCGATGGAAACTGAAAAGACAATAAAGGAGCATGTGCTAGATTAAATGTAGCTACTAAAAGGAGGGAGATTAGGAGAAGTCACCAGTGGTATTTTTAGCTTAAGACAGTATTGTCTCCATCACTTAGGGGTGGGGAAAACAGCTCACTGTTTGCCCAGTTATGATGATAATAAATTTTAAGGTTTTATTACAAAGAGATCTAGGTTAAAAAAATAACTCTTATTCTCCTATAAAGCTTTCTTTCTCAACTCAGATCATGCCAGTAAGGTTCCAGCACTGTCCCACAAATACTTGTGTGGGTATGGGCCAGAGAAGAGTAATCTGGTGAAGGGGGTAAGAGCAAGCAGTAGAGGGGTGGGGAGCACCCGAAAACCCCCAAGTTACCTCTCCTGACAAGGAAAGACACACTAGTCAGGTCAAGCCATTAGTTGGGTTATTTGATTATATATTAGGGAAATACTCAGCAATTTCACTTGATTTGCCTTTATTAGTAATTTACAGACTTCTACCTTGGAACATCTGCAGTCAAAGAACATGTGTGTAGGTAACCTTAAGTAGGTTACCTTTTTCACATGAAACATGAAAAAAATGGGCATTCAAAAGTAAAGCAGAGCTTTAGTGACAAAGATTCCATTAGAGCTACAGAAACTGGTCTCTGATCCACTGGCCACCATTTGAGTAAACAAGCTATCTCTGACTTGCTGTCAAAATCCACAGTATTTTAAGATACTCTGTCACTCACAGAACAGACTACCAACAGTTTTCAATGGTACATTATGTGAAAACATCCAGTGAAGAAGCGAGACGTTAAAATGATTAGGAAAACCATTCTTTCAAATTTTCTTTAGCCCATCAATTGAGAACCACTTAACCATTAGCTAAGCTATTGTCCTGTATTGTGACTAAACTTCATGTCAGTTGATTACTGTAAGATTTAGTTGTGTTTTCCAAGTTGGCAGCTACAGAAATATTAAAACAGAAGAAAGTGCACTGTAGCCTGCATCCTGTTTTAGTAATCTTGGCTAGCCGTATCAATAATAAAATATTCGATATGAGGCTGTTCTTCCTTCCTCTGTTATTGAAACAATGAATTTCTGCAGAATGGCCTGTGATGTCCAAGCAATATCTTATTGATGTGGCAAACATTTTTATAGATTAACAGTAACAAAAATGGTGTCTCTAATCATGGCCAATATGGAAACTATTTTCATTAAGAATGAGCTTCGATATGGTCTTAAAAGAAAGAATAGAGCATTTTCAGGTGGTCCCAGCATGCCTCCTGGGGCAGTGGCTGAGCTCTAGCACTTCCCACAAACAGCTGCTGCCAGCTCACTGCAAACACCACTCATGCATTGTCTTGCTTTCAGGATGCCCCAGCAGAGAGCAAATTCCCTGGCCTTTCTCTGATACACCAGGACATCCAGGAGCAAGCAACACTGGCTCCATCAAGCATCATAAGTCACCAGTCTTACAGCCAGCATATTACTCACCCCAGCCATTTCCTCTCTTGTTTGGCAGCTGACCTCCTGCTGAGGCGGCTGAAAGGGGCATTAATGGTTTTTGTCAGCCCACTTTGTTTAGCAGCTATCAAAATTGAATCAATGCCTCTCCTCCATTGTCTTCACTTTCTCTTTTCCAGTTTTTTTCTGTACTTCACCTCATCGTTGCTGTGGGCTTTGGACTGTGATTTATCACTGGGTTCACCAGGCTGCTGCTTCATGGGAGCAATAAGCAAAACTGTAATTCCAACAAGTCTGCTTTTCAGCATGTGTTGCAGAAGGCAACGGCTATATCCATGCTACCCTTAAACATAACTCATGCTCCAGCATTTTCAGAAGGAAAAGACAGGAGAAAGACTTGAAAAAACAAACCAACAAACAAAAAACCCTTTGCTCTTCCCTAACTCTTCCTTCCTTTATCTGTTCTTGCATTTCCTGGCTCCTGCCACAGCTGGAGCCCAGAGGCTGGCTGCAGGGACATGGCAAGCTGCTGTAATGTTGCCAGCCAGGGAAGAAGGGTAGCCTGGAGGCTGTGGCAACAGGTATGCGTGTAGTGGAAAGGCAAGGCAGAGTTGTAAGGGCATAAGCGCAGGAGCTGGTGGAGAGAGCTGGTCCCTCCCTCGCACACCACAGATGGTGCACCTCTGGTTTGGCATCCTTAAATTTATGCATATATATACTGTACAGCAAACTTGCTCCCATGTTTCATCTTGCATTTATTCTCCCCTGTATCCACCTCACACACCTGTTTCACATGCTGCCAGCAAAGGATTTTTATTTGCAAGCATTTTCAGGATGACACCTGCCTTTTTCTATTGTGTGTTTGCAATGCACCTAGCACAGTTAAGCCCTGATCTTTAAATGTGGCCTCTAAGGACTACATTAATAGAAATAATAAATCATTATAAACAATGCTGTCACAGGGAAACTTGTATTCTCTTCCCTTTCACCCCACAGTCCCCAGCAGGGTGTGTAGGTGAGGGTAGAAGAGAGAGAGCAGAGCTTTTTCAATTAAGACCATGTGCAGCAGCCCCATTTTGATGGGCTTTCATCAGAGGATGGGAAATAACAAACCAAGAAAAACAGTAACCATACACAGCACCACAGCGTGCCAGTGCAGATGCTACCTCTTATGCCAGTCCCTTGGCTAACTCTACCATATAGGAATGAAAAATATCTTTATCTTTAGGGTGATACAACATTGCACTGAGATGCTGCACGAAGACTGGAGCATTGAAATATCTTAAAGGCTTAGATGAATCCTGGGCTTCTTTTCTAAAGCTTAAGAAGGATCAGTGCAACATTTTTTTTCTTCTTCTTCTTTTTGAGAACCCAGATACTCTAAAGAAATCAGTCAAAAGCTCTAAAATGACTCTGCCTCCCCAGTGCATACCGTTCTGCATGGGCAAATTTCTGCACAGACAAACAACTGTGGAAGGAACTTCTCAGTAGGTAAACAAGATCAATCCCCCCCAGGCTGTAGTATTTCAAATGAATCCAGCAGTCTCAAAACAGTTTGGAATATCTGACATTTGTAATTCTGCCCTATTCCATCAAAGGAGGCATTTCAACTATGTAAAATTTATATTCCATTTACATCCAGTACCATCCTATTACTGAAGTGTCTCTGATGAAAGTTCTTACAGAAAGAAGCAAAAAATTCATTAACTCACTGCTACTAGCCCATGTTAAGGAAAACCAGGTGTCTTCTGGGAAGAGAATTTTCCCAGGAGAGGTGAAATATAAGATTCATTTTCAAAATGTATATACATACTGCATACATACATGCATACATATGAAGAAGGGAGAGTCAGGGGAACTATAATTCAGACAATAGTAATTTCACAGAAGGTATCACCAACAATATGAAGACTTTCACTGTAAAGCACTTCATTGTTTAATACACAGTATTCATCTATTAAAGAGGCTCAGGAGGACTGAACCAGACCAGACAGCCTCAAACATGAGTATTAGTACATTTCTTAACATCATCAGTTGCTTAATGTTGCATCTCCAGCATCATGTTTGTTTTGCATATTACGGCTTTTTCACAGAGTGCGCAGTTGCAGCAGTTTTGAAATCACAGGAGGGCACGTGAACAAACGACCCAGACAGACAGCCTTGTGATGTCTCTGGTAGCTTGTGATCTGAGACACAGGTAGCATCTTCTGCTTCTACTTGCTGCTAGAAGAGCAGCAATTAGCACAGGGTTATAAACGTTCCCAAAATGGGCAGTTTTACCTTCTAGATAATGCAATCTATCAAGTAAGTGAAGCTGAGTCTTACTTCCATGGATATCAGTGAGCATTTTCCTACTGACTTCTTGTGGGAACAGAATTGGTGTTTCCTCTTCACCCTGTGCATGCACCACACAATGAGGAAACAGAAATGATGCTTTGGAATGAGTCACTTGGGTTGGACAGCATATAAGACATGTAACAGATCTTGCTATGTTAAACACTAAGCCTTCAACCACTACCCTTGCTCTGCCCTTTTCGTGACATCTTAAGTTTCTTACCTGTTTTTCTTTAATCATTCTAAAATTATTGTAGCTAAAAGAAAATTTAAAGAGAAGCAATCTACATTGCATAATACATGTTGTTAAATCAAAATTCCTTGAGACGTATTCAGCACCAGTTTCCCTCTCAAACCCATCACTCAGTGCATGTGCCTGAGTTTGGAAACACATCAATCTGGTGATTTTTTCTGCAGTCCTACAGAATATATAATATACAGAATATACAAGCTAATTCATTTCCTAGTTGGGCTTCCAGGGCCAATCTTGCAGCTTTTGCATTTAGGTGAAGGTGGCATTTTTACACTTCTCTCTGATTTTGTCTGAACTGGAAGTGTTCAAGGCCAGGTTGGATGGGGCTTTGAGCAACCTGGTCTGGTGGAAGGGGGGTTGGAACTAGGTGGTCTTTAAGGTCCCTTCCAACCCAAACCATTCTATGATTCGTGATTCTAAAATCTGTGTCTCTCATACTAGTCTCCCTTCTGGGGCTCTGGCCCCAATCCTGTTTGTTTCCAGGAGACCCTTAGAGGGACGGGGCTTTTCTCCATGCAACACGCCAGAAAATATACATTTTCCCCCTTCTACCATGGTCATGCAGCCAGAAGCCAACCACCTGGTGTTGCTAGCCCAGCAACTCCAGCAACTGTCCAGTTTAAAAGTCCAACTCCTACAAATAGTGTTTTGCTGAACAGACCATGACTTGTCTGGAGACTTAAATCACATAGAGACATAGATTATGTATTGAAATGTATTCCCTATGCATTTATCCCAACTTAGATAATGAAACTAAGCTGTTTAGCTTCATTTCCCATGAAATACCCTTAAGAAATTGTGCCATATTACAGCCAGCAGAGTTAGCTTCTGTTTCAATGTTCTTTATCTGCTCTGGCCCTTGTCTACTTCTCTATGCTTGATTTGGGGAGCCCTGCAGTGCAGGAATCATCTCTTCCTGGCATCTCTGGATAGATCCTACAGTGTGCTGGGTATTCTAGTTTAAACATCAAGTGATAATAGTTTACTAGTACTGAGTTTTACATTTCAAATTTTCCATGCTGCGGGACATAGAAGTGCTTTCTGCCCTCTTCAAAAATAAAATAAAATAAAAATAAAAAAAAATCTCTGCAAAATAAAGGAAAACAAAAACCCAAGCATATTTATCTCTCTTGAAACCAAAATGCTGGGAGTGCATCATTAGCCTACACAAGATACAGTTTATTTCAGGAGCAACCTGTGACCACCAGTGAGCTGCAGGCAATAACACAGCAATAGTTCTGAGTCCACAAGTGGAAAATCCTGACTTTCTTTCACTGCTAGTTTCATGGTCTTTATTTCACTGTTCTCTATGATCAGTCCAAGTAGATGATGCCCAACGATTGCAAAAGGAGCATTAAACTCTCCACAAGAGATCTTAAAGTGGCCAGAGGTACTGTCAGCTTACTTGCTTTTCTTTGCAGCTCAGCACACATCAGTCATATGAAAGTAATTTAAAACAGATAAACTCCCATAAGGTATTGACTGATATTCTCTTTATCTGACTTATTTAACAGGTTTTACTCTTTTATTGATACAGTGCATCAGCCTTGCGGCTGCCCCAAAGCAGCCAAACAAAAAAACTAGTGAGCAACTACAGGACAGAAACAAGCAGAGAAAGGAGCATTTTAAAATTCCCGTGCTAGCAGGCCTAACACAGAAGGGACAAACCTGGGCTTCTGTAATCATAGTAGAGCTGAGGAAATGCAAGACTTGGGGTATGCTTAGCAGAATTGGGCCCTTTCTCTTTTTCTCTTGTCATTCCCGGAGTCTCCATTCTAACACGAGCTTGTCAGCTGCTAAAGACAAAACTCTCTGGTCATTACTTTTGTTTAAGTGATGTAGAATACGTTACTTTATTGCACCATTTGCTTAAGGAAGGGATAAATGCGACATCCATTGTTTAAAATGTACTAAAAGCCAAAATGCAGAAGGCAATTTTAACTATTTAATAAATGAGCTTGTACGATGGAGCTCACTTGTTATATCTGTATTGGTTGAACGAGTCGAGAAAACTTGCAATATTATTCGCTAGGCGAGGATTGTTAAAGTGCAAGGGCTTTCTGATGGCCAGAAATCAAAACCTAATTGTTGTGGTTTAAGCCGGCAGGCAGCTAAGCACCACACGGATGTTTGCTCACTCCCCCCACCCGCCAATGGAATGGGGGAGCAAATCGGAAAAAAGGTAAAACTCATTGGTTGAGATAAAGACAGTTTAATAGGACAGAAAAAGAAGTGAAAAAATAATAATAATAAATAAAAGAATATACAAAGCAAGTAATGCACAATGCAATTGCTCACCACCCACTGAACAATGCCCAGCCAGTCCCCAAGCAGCAGCACCACCCTACCCAAGCCAGCCACCCCATATTAACTGTTCAGCATGACGTCACATGGTATGGGACATCCCTTTGGCCAGTCTGGGCCAGCTGTCCTGGTTCTGTCCCCTCCCAGCTCCTGGTGCACCCCCAGCCTCCTCGCTGGCAGGGCAGCACGAGAAGCTGAAAAGTCCTTGGCTCTGTGTAAGCACTGCTCTGCAATAACACATCAGTGTGTTATCAGTGTTGCTCTCATCCTAAATCCAAAACGCAGCACCATACCAGCTACTAGGAAGAAAATTAACTCTATCCCAGCTGAAACCAGGACACTAATAGCTAACCCTTTTACAATAAATCATGAACAAGCTAGATTTGAGTTGTCTTCTTGTCCATAGATTGTATTGAAGATATAAGTAGTTATTGATGTTATGTAGTAAGTAGAAAGCTGGATAAAAAAAGCTCCAGAGTTTTATATGCTGTAAAGTGATGAATGACTGGCAAGAAAGAAAACTTGGGTTTCCTTTTTCCTTTTCCTTTTGTAATTTTATACTTTCAGCTCATTTCTGTAACCTACAAAAATTCTTGACATTTGAAAAAGTCACAAGATTCTCAAAAAACTTTTATAGGCATATACGGAAACTAACCCCCAAATGTGTATTTTTAAAGACAGAATGCAATATTATTCTTTCTTCAGCCTGCCAAATGGAAGCTGATGACTGCTGATACAAATCATCATACTTAAAAATGTTACTAAGCTATTTCTTTCTGTAGCTATAACAAATGAAAAGATCATCAGATATACAGTCTAATTTGGCCTTGAATTTGTAGATGAGTGAATTATAATAAAAATTCTACAGTAATAGAGTAATAACATATGCAATTACCTCAACAAATAAATCAAGTCAGTAGGTGCTAGCATTAACATAAAGGGGGTTGAATTTGGTGACCCCTGAGATACAGACTTAGCTCTCAAAGTCTGGTTCAAAGTAATTGGGCTTCTCAGGGCATGTGAAACACACCCGACCCTTTCATGCAGATATTTGTCTATAATTACTCACAGTTCACACATGACTTCAGAAATGTGGGCACATTTTATTGGGAACATGGCCAATTAATTATGATTTACTATAAAATAGGTATGGCTTTATTTTTTACTGCCTGGTAGCATCCTCTGCTCATATCTGAAGTGCCACACTTTATGCTGCAGGTTGCTACGCATAAATGTAATGATTTATGGACCATGGATGTTCATGGATCGATGGTGCACGGGGTGCAGGTCCTGGCCTTACAGGCTGTCATCCTTCAAATGTACAGTATGTCTGCTACAGCCCATCATCCTCCTGTGTGATGGATATGGGGACTCAGGACAGACATCTGGGGGCTTCTCTCCTTCAAGTTGACTGGAAACTGGCAGGTGTGGATCTATGTATACTCTGTCTTTAGGGGAATGGATGCCTAAAACACAACTATTTCAACACCTAGGCTTGCTGTCCAACTCACGAGCAATTTTGATAATAGCTTCAGGCTGGGAGATCACGCAAATTTTGTCTACTAAGAAATTCATAGGACACTCACATTTTTATGGGAAATGTCTCACATCCCACAAGCCTAGCTTTACTGTTGCTCTGAATAAGTTTGGGTCTCCTGGACTTGTGAAACTTTGCAAATATATGATGGAGTACCTTGACCCAAGGCTGCAACATAATCAAATTGTGTTAATTTTTGAGGAAGGTGTCTTGTCATATAGTGACATAAAATCATGACAGGACGTGCCTTCGTCACACATCAACACAACATGACATGTAGCTAGAAACAGTGAGATGAAGTTTGTCTGTGCAGTACAACAAATATGGTTACCTCTGGTGAAAAACCAAAGGCAAAAACTGTGAGTTATGTCAACTACAGGGACAAAACAGCCTGTAGTACAAATCTCTTGGAGTCTGGCCAAAACAAACAACTAACAGAGACAAGATCACACACTTTTAAGATGTACGAGTGGCAAGCGGGTACTGCTCACAGCGCTTCTCAGAAGCATCCGTTCTTTGAATGCATTTTCTTTTTGTGCTAATTTTTTTGCCATTGATGTAGTGCCAAGGCCAAATGAAGTAACTCTGAATATTACACACAACTTACTTTAACTACTTACTTCCCTGCTTTATTATTTTTTCTTTTAAAACCATGTTAATATGTCTTTAATATGAATGTCCAACTTTTGCAAATAAGACAGTTAAGTGGAGAATGGCAGCCCTCTGAAAACTCAGCCAGACATGGAACAAAACCAGCTATTTAAGCAGCAAACATTGAAAAGTCTGTTAAATCATCTGATTTGTGTAACCTGAGCCACACCATGTGAGGTGTTTCTTCTCCACTGGCTTACTCTGACTGCCACAAGGGTGAACAGAACAGGGTGCCTTAGAAATGTGAACCTCTGTTTATCAAAGAGCTTTGTAAAATTACTAAAATAACATTTCAGCTACAGTGGTTGCCCTTAGAAGCTTGCCAAATGCTTCTGATAAGTGAATAGGTACCTCAGTAGTCCCAGTATGCCAGGAATTTCCTCCTGTAAGTAGCAGGAAACACAAGAGAGAACTCAGGCACTGAGGCGTCTAATGCCGTGCTGGCAACTTTAAACAGAGCACACACTGCAGTGCCCCACTCTGGCATATTCAGCCCTGAGAAATTATGATGCATTTACCCGTTGGGATATAAAAACAGAAGTCATTCCTTAAGCAGCAGGAGTGATGAAGCCTGGTTTCCTTTGAATTCCTGCCTGACATCCCCTAGACCTCCTTCCCTGGTCCCACTGGGCTGCAGGGGAAAGGTGCTTGCATCCTTCACTCCACCAGGACATCATGTAGGTTCCCTCTTGCATCCTGCTGCTGATTTTCTCAGAGCTTGGAGAAACATCTCATGAGGTCCCCTTACCTCTTTCTGTTGAAATTGGTTATTTAAATAAAAAAATACAAGGTTTTTGGAAGGGTAACGTGGCAAAAGCAGGCGTACCTGTCTCACTTCTTTGGGAATCCAAAACATTTCCAGTCTGTCTACTTAAAGGAGAGAGGAGGAAATTGCAAAGATGAACAGCTCATGATAACATTTTGGTGAGCATGTGCATATAAACGGGTAAACTCTGGTTCCATTAGAGATGATGGCAATTCTGCTAAAGGTCAGGGTTTCACACTGACTTTTTGTGACTGACACATTTGGGAGGACAAACATGTACTTTCTCTGTCTTCATCATTTCACAATTTTGCTTACTTTTCTCCAGTACTGTATCACTATAGTAAAGCAAACATACAGCTTGAGGAAACAACCACATTGATTAGCTTTAGACTGATTTTATATGCTCTCCCTGCATTTTTTCTTTGAGCTGTTAACATTTACTGGAGCTGACCTCCTCTGTGTCAGCCTTACAGCACCAAGAGCTTCTCGTTGATAATTAAAAGTGACAGTGCTCCCTTTGGTTAAAATTAACAGAGGTGAAACTTAACAGAAACTGCCTACTCGAGTAGTTGCACCACTCTCCATTATCAGACTTTAAATTATTAACTCTCCTTAGTTTTATCATGATTAATTATTAAAATTCAGCTGCTTGTCAACATATTCATCATAGAATGGATAGATTAGCAGTGTCTTGTGCTATATTGGCTGTGCTCTAAACAGTGACCTTTCGGCAGTATTTCAGGTCTCAAAAGGATTCTTGTACTGCCACTTTTTACTCAGGATAATGAAAGAAGAAACAGGCACCACCACATTGGATATTTAAGACCAAATCCTACCCTCCCTTTTGTCCCAAGCATCCCCCTGAGTTACGGGGAGGAAAACAAGAATCAGAGACAGTTGGTATGTATTCTGCAGCACAAGGAGGAAGGAATTTTGTGATTTTTTTAGCCTTATTCACTCAGTCCCCTTCCTTTTAGACTGCAAGATTTAGTTTTTTCAGAAGCTACATGCTGCTAAGTAGTAGCAAGGTTTGCCTCTACTGTCAAGAGGCTACAGTTGAAAGTATTTGTTTCGACGGGCTGTATTATTTGGCACAAAAGACAAAAGACTTTGTTATTTGAGGAACGATTTTTTCTTTTTTAAATAGCAACAATTACAATTCTACACGGTGTCCTGCATATTTAACACTTACTGGAAAAGTCAGCTGAATACCACAGATTGCAATCAACATCTTTCACAGATGCCAGTCTTTTTTTTCCTTTGACTATTCAGAGCTTTGCAAGTCATTAGTCCATTAGCACAAAGTTAAAGTACGCCAATCAATGTCATTTAAAGCTGTAGGTCATCTCGGGTTTTCATAAACAGTCTTAAGGCTAATGACAGCTATGTAGCCTTCTGCTCTCATTTTCATTTCATCTTGAGCCTTCTTTGAAACATTAGATTTGGCATTTGCAAAGAAATAAACCTACTGCAGGTGCTACTTTTCACCGTGATAAAATAAAAATTATGTTCTCAAAATTCACTGGGAGACATAAAAAAAAAAAAATGCAGGATATTGTGACCTGGGTTTATTCTTAAATTTTCTAATATCTATGGTTTTATTGGGATGATGTGAAAGAAGCCAAGCCAGAAAGAACTGTAAGTGTTTGGCTTTGAACTGTTTTTACTCAAAGGTTAGAAAAAGTCTTGAATTCGAGTTACGTGACTGGGCAACAGTAAATTCAAGTCTGAACTCTGGTCAGACCCCTTGCACAGCCTTAGGCATATCACTTCATCTCTCAAAATGTCTCAATTTCTCCCTCTAAATGAAATGAAAACAGATTGCCTGATATTTTTCCCCTTTTCTTCAAGACAGCACATTAGTTGGGGTTTTGGACCATTATACTAAGCTGGCAGGGGGTTAAATAGGCCTGGTGGGTCTTCTATCAGCCTACCACTTTCTGCCTCCCTGTGGAGAAAATCCTGTTAGGTGTCCCACACCTGGAGTGTGTAACTTGGAAGAGAAACAGATGAGCACCTTCTGCTTGGAAGGAATTACTGGGTGCCTGGGAAATAAAACCGATGAAATTTGAAACACAGACCTAGAGCTTTCCATGAGGGCTGAGAGGGTTGTTTGCACCAACAGCGGACAGGAGACTGTATTCAATCCCCTGTCTATCAGATGCCAGGTAGCCGTGGGGGTATACCATGGTATACCATACTGGGTGGCTGGACTCCCTGCAGAAATGTGGGTGCAGAGGTCTACAACACCAGGAACAGGCAGGCACCCAGGGCAGGGTGGGAAGGAGAGCCATAAAGATGTCCTTGCAAAATTTGAAGGAGGAAGGAGGAAAGCTTCCCATCGTCTTCATTTCTATTCAGCCATCGAAACAATTCTTCAATCCCAGTTCTACTCAAAGGTATGATGCTGATATCTTGGGCACACTGCTAGACCTTGTACACGGATCAAGTACTCTGCTCAGGAATAACTCGCCACCAACAAAGTAATGCAGGCAACCCCAGGTAACTGCCTGCTCTTGCCATAAATGTGTGCTCAGAAGTTGTTCACCTAACTGGCAAGATCAGTGGGAGATGCGAGGACTCCCCTCAGCACCGGGTCTGGAGAAGCTCTCCCTCAGGCAGCGTGCAAGGACACAAGGGTTGGGACAAGGATTTTGCCCCAGGCTTGGTGCAAAGAGTCATCATTTTATCTTAGCTTTGGCAACAAAAAGATCATCAGGGAAGGGAGGGAGAGTGAGTACCAATATGAAAGTCTATATTTTGTTTCATTCTTCATTAGGCTGGAGATTTTTAGACTAATTTCTTTCCCTTCCTTCTGAGGGAATATTAGCATGGTATGCATAATGAAAATTTGGATTAAATAAACTTATTTCTCTCAAGCTTCTGGCAGTTTTTTCCTCAGATCAAAGATACAAGTTCTGATTCAGGCATAGCCCAACAGCTAATAGCCAGGACACTCAGTGGGTGTTTCCCACTAGAAACTGAAATTCAAGTCCCTGGTCTGAGTCTGAACAGAGACCCAAAAGGGTGCAGGCTATTCTCGAACATTTAATTCTCCTGTGAATAGTTTTGTAAACCTAAATGTTTGTATGTAGTTTCTAGCCCTATTAAAGTCCCTCATTACATCTTTGCAACAGAAGAATATCCCTATAGGGTTTTTTGTTGTTGTTTGTTTGTTTGTTTGTTTGGTTTTTTTTAATATCAGGAAAGAATATGTTTTAAGAACAATATAAGAAAGGGAATTCCTCAAACAAAATCCAAGTGTTTGTTGAAAAGAGGAAGTCACCGTCCCAGTGGACATTAAACTGATTTAGAGCTGCTCTTGTGTTAGATTCTCTGCACTACATTGGTGAAAGAGCTAAGCAGGAGGACAGAGCCATTTCTGACAGTCCTGCATGAGTCCATACTTCTCAGTGTTAAAAGTGGAAATATTTCTTAAATATTCTGGGTTTGCTTTGCCTAACACCCAACTAACTCACCACGAGTAAAGCGAGCATTGTGCATGGAGTCACTCCAGATGAGCCAGCAGGGCAAAGAACATGCAGCTGTGCAGACCAAGCATGCCCCAGGTTCAAACTGCATTAGCAAGCAGGCTGGAGAGCTGCCAATTTATTTTGCTAGTTTACTTTGTCACCATCCCTGGATGTATTTAAAAGACGTTTAGAAGTAGAGCTTAGTGATATGGTTTAGTGGAGGGCTTGTTAGTGTTAGGTCATAGGTTGGACTAGGTGATCTTGAAGGTCTCTTCCAACCTAAAGGATTCTGTGATTCTGTGATTCTTCTGTCTCCATTTTCCTTCCTCCTCAGCCTCCTACAGTACAAGGAGTAACTTTAAACTATCTTGCACCAAGAGAAGAAATAAATTGTCTATTCCTGATTACGGTCTTTTTAGAGCTTGAAATAATCTAATTTCCCTATGATTTGGTAAGTCACCATTTGATCACTCACCCCTTAGGAAAAAGAAAGGTATTAGTTTTGACTGGATAGATGAAAAAAACCTACTATCAATTACAAGAGCTACAATTTCTTTTATTAACCCTGAAACAGCTCTCCCTGGTCTTTTAATAAGCCATTTAGAAGATGATGTGGAAGTGATGGTGAAGCCTCTCCATCAGTACTTTCCAACATTAGCAACCGATGACATTTGTTAATTAATAGGGTATTCAAGGCAAATGGGGAGTTTTTCCACAATGAGCCCCTTGTTGTGGGGAGCATGTGGGAAGAGAAGGACACAATTCATCAACTACTTGTCTTAACTGGGGGGAAAAAGCCATATACAAATTGCATGAAAACTGTGGAGCCAAATGGAAAGAATGGAGATGGAATCGTATGGAACCATAGCCCAGTACAAATATCCTTCAGGTGGATCTGCAGGATTTCCCCCGTAATAACTTCACTTTTGGCTGCTCAGAGGCCCCTTAAAGCAATGAATGGCCAAGGATAATCTTCTCTGAGATGCAGACTTTGGCCTGGTTCTGCTCCATGTCGCAGGACTGTCTGCTGCAGAGTTGGGTGCTCACCTCCTTCTCCAGCTTGACCCCACCACCCAAACCCACTCAGCAAGACACAAGTTGTGGTAACCCTGAAACAGACTCCACCAGTCAGAAGGGCAAAGTTGGCCAATCATACTGCAACAGCACCATGCCCAAGCCCTCTTCATTTGCACATTTTAACACATTTAACACATGGGCATCACATTCAAATCAATGGCTCTTTCATCCAATGTTGTTGTATGTGTGATGTAAACTGCCACTAGCCAGAGTTACGGAGCAGTGATGGGCAACAGAGAAACCAGGTGGTGGTGAATCATTGTCGTCAAATAAAAATACCTTTGTTCCAATTGCCAAACTGCCCAGCATCCACCATTAATCTAAGTTACAATACCCATTTCATTCTAGGCTTTGGTACATGGTATTTAGCAGCAGAAACCCCAATTCCCAGCCCGCTCCATCCTCCTCTCCAGCTCTCCATACCGCCCCACACTCTACAGAGAGCAATTCCCTAATAATCAGAATCAAGCATTGACATTATGAACCTTTTCATTACATGTGGTGTATTGCTGGTTTGTAAAATATAGATTAAGCATGGAGTCATGCTGTGCCCTACATCAGGATAGTGTTGTTACATGTTTATTAAGAAAGTGATTTAAAAGGGAGATCATGCATTGAATTACCGATCCTGCACAACCTACTGAAAACTGGGTGATGAAACAACATAATCATCATACATCAGCTTCCCATTACCTGATTTAGGGTAATTTGTATTCTCTGCTTCTGTGCAAACAGAACGTCACTTACTGCACTGTCAAACTTTATTTTAGGAGTTAAAAGGTGGGTTTATTATTCATAACATTAACAATCGGGAGCAACTAAAATGTTCCATATGCCAGAAATCAAAACCTGTTACCATGGAATTGGTTACAGGAGATTTAAAGCAAATTAAAGCCCTGACAACATTACTTTTAGACTCGGAAAGCATAAGAAAGAAGAGTTGTACAAAGACTAATTCTATGCATCTGCTCCTGCAGGCTGTTTTTGTATTTCAGATGCATATTGCAAGATAAAAAAGTTAATTATTTCTCCAGGCTAGGGCAGCACGTGTGTGAGATTGCAAGCGTGTGAGATGGCAAGTGCATGATGGTGTGTACACCAGTGACAGTCAGATGGCCCTGGCTTTGTCCTCCTTCCCTGTTTTTGGTAGGACACAGGTCAACATCCCTAGGCAACTGTCACCCTGGGCTCTTGTGGATCTCCGATTCCAGACCTCTGATCAGGAAGTGTTTTGAAGGCCAGTAAACCACTCAGGCCTGGTCTTCTCTTCATAAATAATTCCTCTTGGCCATTGAGGAAGACTAAAGCTGGCTTTCAGCTTCATTATGGTTACTTGAGAGCACTCTCTGGTCCTGAATCTTTGCAGGCAGCCTATTCCTCTGTGGGAAATGCTAGTGGGCTATGGGGAGCGGTGAAAGAGAGCCGTCAGCAGTGACCACTTGCCTAGCTGGAAGCCACACTTCTGTGCACTTTTCATGCAATCAATCACGAAGGAAAGGTCAAGAGACAGCTTTCAAATAACCGATCCATTTAACTACTGACATTGATCTGGGCCAGAGAAGTGGAGCTGGTCAGAGGAGAGAGGAAGGGAGGAGTTCGGTGGTCAATCAGTGGAAATCTAAACCCCTTTCAGCCTAATGGGAAGACTAAACACAGTCCTAAGCTTTCTGCTTTAACTCTCCCAGTGATCTGCCTAAGGCATTACAGGACCTTTACGTGGAAGTCTTAAGAAGTAAAGAAAAGAAAAATTCCTGCATAAAATTAAATATCTAAAACAGATGAGATCCATCTTTCACTGCATAATGCTGCAATGTACCTGTGAGCATGATGGGTGGGATAGAGGAAGAACAGAGAAAGCCCCTGGTGTGATCCCAGGACCGATAAAACTCCAGCCACTTTGCTTTGGCTACAGGTTGGAAGACTTTCTTCATCACATCCAAAGCACTTCTGCCAGCGCAACCCAAAACGTCCTGTCACCAGCCATTATGCATACCACCTAATTACCCTCTGATTAAAAAATAATAATTAAGTCATCTTAGGGCTTTCCAGCCCTGAACCCTCTTCTGAAGAGCCAATGTCTTGAGAGAAATTGTGCAGGAAGAAAGGAGAACAATATATTACTGTTCCCTCACTGCCCAGGCTCAGTTCCTGATAGTTCTGGTCTGTAATCTCTTAACAGAGCCCGACAGTCACCATGTGACATTCTGTGTGGAGCAGACTTCACTCTCATTGCATAGATGCCACTGAGCATAATGTTGAGTGCATACCCAGGAGAAGAGGAGCAGGGACAGAGAGAGAAAGCAGAGCTGCTGTGCTCATCTAAGGCCACTATCCCAGAAAGATGGTTAGTTCTGGACCCCATTCTGCACTCCTAAAACTGCTTCCATACTGCTCCATATGATATGCATAGTCTGCATAAAGGATACATACATTTCACCAGCTCTTACAGCCAATTATCCGGGCCTTTGGGTGAGAACACATTGGATTTTATTTAACCAAATTCAGTCTCTTTCCAGATCAAGCACTTCATCTCCTTGTACTCCAAATTCCCATCAAAAAAGTGCAAAGACTATCGCTTCCTTACCTCACAGGCATGTGGTAAGATAAATATATGTATTATGGTATGCTCAGTGATAATGATAATGAAGCGTAAAAGACAGACAGCCTGATCAAGAGGTAACTGAAATCAATGGAAGGATTCCCACTGTATTAATTGGGCTCTGGCTGTAGTCTCCATTTAAAGGGAACAAGGCACACAGGGATTTCTCAGTCCCTAGGCTGGAGGTATAGAACAATTCTCCAAATCCCATAGGAGCTGTTTCTCAATCAAGTGTGGTAAGAAAAGAATCTCTGCATGAGACACTACCACAAAAAAAAAAATAAGACATGAAATCCTGTGCATGTTTATGTATGTGTGCCAGGGGAAATGATATTAAATTTAAGGGGAAAAAATAGAATTAGATATCAAAAACAGGATTAAACCATAAAAATCTCTCCACTATGGAGAATCCAGTTTGTAAGATAATCTTTTCTATAAAAGGCAGAATATTAAAGTAAATAACTCAGAAAAGCCCAGGAGAATCTGAGCTTTCAGTAACCAGCCAGATGGAGAATGCAATATAGGCAAGAACACTGCATGCCACACTTCATATGTCTAAGAAAAAAAAAAAAAAGCTGTTTCTGGGGAACATTATGGCTCTTCATGGTTTTCTCAGTGATTTCTTCTTCCTGCTTCCCATGTGCACCAAGAACACTGTTAATAAAGTCAGCCGTTAGCACTGAAAAGTAGGATTTTGTTGCAGTGCTAATCACAAGTTTCTTGCTCTCTGACACGACACAGAGAGGCCCCAGCTCTTGCCCCAACTCCCCGCCACACTGCAATCTGGAAATACATTTCTTGGAACAGATCAAGGAAGCCAAATGAAAGGCACACAGCAATTTGAATGTTTTCCAGTCTTCATGTTGTCCAAACAGAGGGCTATTATTTTGTCCTTTTCCAGTGGACTCTACATAGACAAACTCTTCAAAGGAAAAGCCAGTGCTCACAGTGCGATAGCCTGTAGTGGTAACCCATAGTCCAGTCCCATCTCTGTGTAACCCTTCCAGTGTCCTCACAACTATTCCACTACAAATTTACCAATCTTTAGTCAGTGGAAATCACCTCAATTTCTGAAAATCTGACACAGTACGTACTAGAAAAAATCAAATTCATATATTTAACTTTCAAAAAATAGCCCCTAGTTTTACTGTGCCTTAGTCTTTCATGAAGAGACAAGCACCCAGGTTTCAGGAGGTACCAAGACATGCCATAGTATGCTGCCAGTCCTCATAAGTATACAAGCAATAAGCAAAGGATTACAGCTACTAAACTGCAGTGTTATTCCACAGATGTATTTATTCTATTTTAATATGAAGACCATGGCCTTAGCTGTCTCCAGACAGCTTGCATCCAACCTTCTCTGAAAAGCTCAACTAGCATCGGTGGTCTAATTCTGGATTTCCTTCCACCTTGTGTTAATTATCTACACATGTAGAGTGAACATGAACTGGTCTTTAGCATCATGGTGCAAGTGCCAGCAGAAATTCCCACCTGATCTATTACGTGACTAAGACAAGAATCATTCAACTCCAGCAGGAGATTTTAACATCAACTTTTATCTAAACAATGATAATATCTGCTACATTATCCTACTGGGGCAGAATTCTGTTTTATCCAACAGTTCAATGTTGCTTCTTTTTGGCTGACATGGCACAGCTGAGGAAGGTGGGTGATGCATGGACAGGGAGACTGGCATAGGAAGAAAAAAGGAAACCAAAGCATAAACACGTTCAAAACAAACAAATAAACAATAGGTATGCACTTTACTGAAATATGCCCAAGTTTATATCTTAAATATGATTTGTTCAGTGTGAAAAACAGAAAATCAAGCTTTAGTGATTGCCAGCTCCCCAGCTGGATAAACAACAACTTGCCCTTATTTTGATTAAGAAGAGCTATTACATGTTTTTCCTGAAGCTATTATTTTGCTAGAAGCATGCTGCAATTTACATGTCCCTCCAAAAATGTCCCTTTAATGAAATGAATAGGAAATTAATGCTGTCAGGCAGAAAGCTTTTCGCTAATAGTTTCTAACACTTCCCTCTTTGAAACCTTGGAGAGCAATTTTCATTTACCAGCTATCTAAAGGTGAAAACAAAGTGTAGTTTCACTGATAGCACCTTGATCCTTTTGTCTCTAGTCATCAGACATTTTTTTCATTGGAGATAGCACACAGCAATAGCTGAGCTCTTCTGCTCCGCAGCATTGACGAGCAGTATGTGCCAGTACCCAAAGGGACAAGGAATTCAGAAAACAGCATTCCACTTATGACAAACAGGACTAAGATGCATTCGTATTCCAAATATGATTAAGAGAAATTGAGTTTACAAATCCCACCGGCTCCTATGCATCTGATGGAGATGTTAGATAAGATCATGGTGAGACCAAAAGATACATTTGTCATGGAACAGAGGAAGGGTCCACCCCCATCTAGACCCAGACCAGCAGGCACAGTGCACAGAAATAGAAAGGTCAGAAAAAATAGCATCTTTATGTCAGTCCAAAGCAATGCCACTAGAAAAATGGCAAGACTAATTTAAAGACTGAATCAAGGACTGACAAAAGTCATCCTCAACCAGCACAAAGAGCAATTCAACATGTGATAGTTTCACCCTATCATCTAGAAAATGTAAAAGCACTCAGTTCACTGGAGGACTCAAGTACCCTCCTAAGCACTCACACAACTATGGGTAGATCATGGGCTAAGACGTAGAGTTTCACAAATGTGCAGCCTATAGCAGAACTCCAATTTGTACCAGGATCCTGCAACTTCAGCCTTGAATGGCAGCTGCAGAGAGGCAACCATCAAGAATAAGATCAGGCTGTAAAGCAGAAGTGTACAAGGAACTCAGTGATGCAACATTTTCTGCTGTCGAATTAACAGCACACATCAAATTGTTGCACGATCATGTCTGCTGCCTTTTCTTACCATGGGAGTGCGGGATACTGACCAGAAAGCACAGTTCTGACCCACATCTTACCTCACACAGACCTCATATCAACAGAGCCCTTTCAAGTGTGAAAACCATCAGTGAGATTAGCCCTGTCCCTTTCCATCCAAGGAAAGGATGGGCACCATCACCTGAGCTCATGCTGATGCTAATGAGCAGCAGTGGTTGGGCATGGCTGAACCCAGCATCATTGAGACAGTGACCAAAAGCCACATCTCTCCCGTTAGGAAAAGTTAGGTAGGAAAGAACATGGAGAGTCCTGACTGTGCTTCTCTCCCATTAATTCTTCTCTCAAGAGCCCTGCTTTGAAGCAGTCTCGAATTACAAGCCTGACCCGCACTTTGAAAACGCTCTCAAAGTGATGAATGTTCCCTTAGCTGACTTTTTATTTTGAAATAGGTTATTATATTGCCTTCTAGTGAGATGGCATTGTCAGCGACATGAGTGACAACTCCTGGCAGAAGACCAGCTTCCAAAACCCCCTCTTCCTGCTGCCGCTTGCACAAGCCTTAAAGCCAAAGCAACCAGTTAATCATCGCTCCCACTTCATTTAATAGAAAATGGTTCCAGCAGATGTAGAAATAAAAACACTATTGATGACATTTCTTCTTGAGAAAGAGGCGATTTTTTAAAAGAACATGAGACAAATTCTAGCGTGGTTGGGCCCAGCTCACAGTTAGGGCTGGCTTTTCCCAGCATAAAGCTTGGTACAACTTTTCAGATGTGTTATTTTCTATCAATCTGTAAAAAACACATAATCTTAAAAGTGAAAAAATTCCTACACTATATCATCCAGTATGCACTTTTAAATTATAATAGTAAACAATCTATCAGAGACCACAGAAACATCTTAAATATTAGCTTGAGTTTTTGATGAAAATGCCAGGAATTTCAGGGATGTAAGACTGGATGCAGCAGTTACCCCATGTAAGACCAATGTTATGTGGGACATTTAAGCGCAAAATAAGGAGAGCTCTGATGCAAAGCAGCGGGCAATCTTTCCAGGCTGCACATATCATTGCTAGCATACACACAGGCCAATGATCACACTTAGGGGATTGTTTCACATAAAGGAGAAAGTGTCATGGGGGCAAAGACCAGACCCCTGGCCTTGGATCTCTGTGCTCTGAGCCATAATTAGGGGATCTCAGGTCACGCTTCCTTTCTTTCTCGCTATCGCTTTGGACCAAAGGATGTGTCCTTCTTCTTGTCATTTTGGCACACTTCACAAGGGAGACCCCAGGGGGCAGGGGATGGCTTCTCACAAGACAGCCTTATCTCTGCGATCAGAGCTGTCTGCGGTAAGAAGTCAATGTTTCAGGGAGAGGCAGGGCTGGAAGCTGGACTCCCTGGAAGTGCTCGGATCATTAAAACTACCATTTAAAGAAACCCGACACTTTCCCCAAAACTCTGGAAGAAAAAAGCAAGCCTCCTGATCAGTTCTTGGAAAGGCAAAGCCCATTGCCAATTAATTTCCTGTGTCACAAGCACGCTTAATTTCTAAGTTGTGCACCCCTTGCCTGAGCAGTCTCACTCAGACCAGTGGAACCAGTCTTTCAAGGCAGGGCTGAGCCCTCTACATGCAGAGGGCTGTGAAGATGACATCCTCTTTATATGGTTTCCGTTTCTGCTGTGTAACTTGCAAATGTACCAGAATCACAGCATCAGCAGATCTTTTTGTTTGGTTGTTTGTTTGGTTGGTTTGTTTTTGTTTTTTTTTTTTTTTTGTTTGTTTTTGTTTTTGTTTTTGTTTTTGTTTTTTGTTTTTTTTCCAACAGGACATCCATTGACTTCAGAGGGAAGGGAAGATCTGCACAAGAACATACTTGTTGGTATAAAATGCCAAGGTCCATTCAAAGCAACACCAGAGCCCAACAATGCTCTGGTGGATGTGAAATTAAACTTCTTGAAATGGTAGCTGTGAGAAAAATATGAAGCTTTTTCATCTCCATGCTCCTTCAATTTGGAAAAGCAATAGAAGAAAGAACTCTCCAGCTCCCAACCAGTTAAACAGGAACTCCAGTGTAAAAATAAATTTTTCCCTTACCTTATAGGGAACACAAGAAAACACAACAGAACGCTATGCCCACATAATCCAGTCTATCCCCTTTAAATGTATTTCAGCCCTACTTACTCGCATCTGTTTCTGTGTCAATATGCCCTCCCTGCTCACAATGAATACATCACCCTCTTTGTCTCTCTGCAACTCACTTATTGGTTTTGATAGCTTTGCTCAACAACTTATTCCATATGTTTACTTCCCTCTGAGTAGAACAGTTCTGCCTGACTTCCCTTTTGCTCTTAATTTCCTAATGATTAGACTGACTGCGTAGCTTGCTCTCTTTCTAAAAACACACACACACAGTTCCATATGAATAGATTACTAGTGTTCTACTTTATCATTATCATTTTCAGCCTTTATTTTTGTTAATGCTTTTGTTAGGTCATATTAAATTGTTCTCTCTGCAAAGAGATAAATGGTTCCTTTATGTTGGTCTCATTAGGAAAACTGAAATGAAGAAAAGCAGAGACAAAAAGAGAATAGGTCCCTAGCCATCCACTCCTCCTCCCGTTTTGAGTGGAGGACAACCGCAGTCAGTTCTCAAATAAATAAATAAATAAATAAATGCAAATTTGAACCTTTAATTGTCCCTGAGGGCTAGTTTACAGTCTTCAATAATAACATCAATTCTTTGGATCTGTATTCTTCCCTTTCACTGATGAATCCTGTAAATAGCTGTATGCTAGCCTAATACTTTTAGGTATGTTTTTCTGCCATGGCCATTACATTCTGGCTCATTCTGTATGAGGAACACCGTATTTTAGATGTGGTTTAGTTACTGTGAGTTATTCTTTTATTATATTCACCTTTTCCATGATGATATTATGTCTTACAGTAAGATGCACTTCCTATGGGTTTACCTCTTGTACTTGAAAGGTGTGGTTATAGTGGAGCAATTCCATGAAGGATCTGGCCTACAAGACTGAAATCCTATTGATTCTTACTGTTTATATTTGATTACTCTGGCACGAATGACAGCTGCAGTTAACCTTACTGTCCACATCATTTACATCTGTCCTCAAGAAGACTTCTTTAAACAAACTAGCTTTCCGAACTAGCATCTTCTTACAAAGGCACATATTCACCTGGTGCTACATCTGAGCATGGGATCACGACTTACCATCTGTGCCTCAAGTAATTCTGAAGAGATCCAGAAGTCCCAACTGCTCCCCTGGTTATCTTACCTACACTCCCACTCCAAGAAGATGGGAAAGCTGCCCAGATGCTGAACTCAAGGAGCTCTCCAAGGAAAAGGACCTTCTCTTTACTCCCCTCCTATTTCATGCCAAAACATAGGCATGAAGTAGGTAGCACGTAGCCCAGTATTAGCTGGATCAAAAACCTCTGTTTATGTATTTGAAAATTAACACATTCATGCAAGAGAAAAAAAAAGAAAAAGGATGCATAAAACCTAAAACCTCTTCTTGTCAGTGTTGCCTTTTGATAGCTTGGGTAAAAGGGACTTTCCTTTTATCATTCTTGTAGACTTTTTTAGAGAAATGACATTTTCAGATGTAATACTCTTCAACAAATCCTCCAAAGGAATTTCCTAACAATTCTCCCCTGGCTGACGCCCAGCAACTCAAGCCCACAGTTGCTGTATTCTTCACTCTTCTCTTTCGAAGAGAAAGAAAGAGATTTCTGCCGTTCAGAACATTTTCCTGATCTCCAGAGGACCGACTACACTTACTTTCTATCAGATTGGTAGCAAAGTATACTATCCAGAAGGACAAGCTTATCAACTTTGGGCCAACATTAAAAAACTGGCCATCACCCCCCTCCTGGTCTTCTTGGGTAGTCACTATCAACATCTGTATTGCAACATGGCTATGAAGCAGAACTCCTGCATGCTAGGACTGGATAAAGCCACCACTTCACCCATCCCTCCCCACCTCTCTCTTTCTGAAATCTCAGCTATCTGAATCTTTTTAGGTTTTGCACAAAGAAAAAAGTAACTTTCTTTTTTTTTTTTTTACTTTCTCCAGCCTTCTCACCTTGTTCTGTACTCAGATGCCCCAAATTAGCAAATAAACACATTTTGCATGAAATTACAGTTATTAGTGAGAACTCTTTTCATGATTTGGCTTTATTTCAGCCTGGAAAACTTGGTATGAAATAGATGGTGGGGGGAGTTGTGTCACAACTATTTTTTGCCGTTTTTCTCCACAGTACCTGCTTCCTTTCAGAAAGCAGGTTCCCTGGCACAAAACAGTTTACCATAGCCTTTCACTTACTGTAAAAACAGAAGGAAAAGAACGTCTGAACAAATCTGCTGTTACATTGCTTGTCACCCCTCTGCTTCCCCATTCTTAAGCCTGTGTAAAGCTGTTTCTGATCTTGCTTGGCTGCAAATATATCACACTGAACACTTCTATTGTTCTTGGTTGAAATGCATCTTTGTGAAGCTCACTTTGTTAACAGCGCTCCCAAAATGCCAGAACAAATGTTAAGCGCTGTCAGCCTCTCTGCCTTTTGAAAGATGCCTTTGCACAGGGCATCCTTCGAAGTAATAAATTCTTAATATTTAAAAGTCGATGGCAGGATAAGAAAAAATAAGCTGCTCTATAGGCAGTGATTACAGCATAGGGGCTTGTTTAAGTACTTTAGTACCACTGAAAATTGCCTTCTGCTTATCCGATGGAGTTAATCAGGGTGAGCGCTGGAGCAGGGGAGAGCCCATGGTATGTGATCCCCTGGCTGTAGCGCACAGCAATCACAGCCTGCTAGCAAGCCTCAGCTGCCCCTTCCTCTGTGCCCAGCTTGACTCCGCTTCTGCTGCACGCTGCGGCACCTCAGGAGCCAGGTATCAGCATCCTGGTCAAAATTACCACTGGCAGCTTTAACAGCAATGCTGTCACAAGAGGAAGGGAGCCCCCACTTGCCACCAGCCTGCCTTCTAGATTTTCAGCTCCCAAACAAGGCCAGTTTGTCCATTATCACAGTTTGGCTTTGAATTGTTCATTAACCCAAAATGACTTATCAACTAAGCCATGCGAGTGAGCAACCAAGACACTGGAAGCGCCACAAGCCCTTGTGCAGGTCAGGGGAGGCGGCGAACAAGGGGCCGATTCAACAGCAGCCTGCCTGATTTCCTTCCACAGCCAGGTCTTTACGAGCACATAGCTCTGGAAGGGATCCTAGAAAAACAAACGGTGGAAACATTTCAGCAACTAAATTGCGATTTAGCAAAAGCCTCTCAAAGAAGGCATTGTTACAGCCTGCTCCCACCAAAGGCTACCGCTGCGTCCCAGAGCCGGGCGCGGAAGGGGCGGCAGGCCAGGGAGGAGGCAGCACCGTGCAGCTCCTGAAGACCTGGTGCTCAGGGCATCTTCTCGCATAACGCTTTAGGAGAGTAAAGCGGACATGCGATGGCGAAACATCCTATGCACGCGCTTCAGGCTTCCCGGCTGCTAGACTCGTTTTGCATTTAGGGTGTACTCACAGGAAACAGCCTGCTCATTCCGCTCCATGGGAAGCGAAGCAGTGCCACCGCCTTAAGAATAATTTGTTGTCATTAATAATAATACATTGATATAGAACTTTTCATCCCAAAGGATCAAAAAGCAATTTACAATCTCAAAGCAATTTACGGAGTGGAATAGTTTCTGCTTTAAGGCACATGCAGCAATGGTGTTTGAGTGTGTGTATGAGTATTGCATACAGCGGTGCATCATACTACTGACACCCCTCCCTGGGATCCCATGGAGAACAAAGGGTGGCAATGGGTGCACTAAATGCTTCAGGGGTTGCAAAGCCATCTACTCAACTGAATTCAATGGGATGAAGCCATTAGGGTCACATTTCCCCTTCCTCTGAGAGGGAACAACACTCGATGCATGAATCTGTGCAAAAGGAAGTTGCAATGGACCAACTGATGGAGGTTTCAGAAAGGAAATGAGGGTAAATGCAGACCAGATTGAGAGCAGGGACTTCCGCACTCATGCTAAGATGCAGTGCTTGCTAGACATCAGTAGCATCAGTATGCCCTTTATGCTTTTGTATCTCTCAGGCTAGCAAAAACAGGCAGCAACATGAACTACTTGGTAGTGATTTCACACTATGACCCGGGTGCCAAGTCTCCCTTGCACAGCAAACTGTCTTCAAAAATATATCTAGTCAAAAAATGAAAAAAAAAAAAAATTATAAAGCTGCACAAATATTACCAAGTTTGTAGAGTTTCAGAATAAAGTATTTCTTCTGTTTATAGCATTTCCCTTAGCACTTAATGCATAAGCTGGGGAGATAAAAATGCAATTTTTGCTTAATGACTACACAGAGGAAAGGTCAATGCATATCTCCAGGGAGCACTGGTAGCATACGGACGTTTTCACCGTAGGTCACTAACTCAAATCTAACCTACTTTACCAGTGACTCAGATGTATGATTGTCTCCTGTTGCTTGGTGGCTTTCAAGTAAAGTGATTTTTCGATCTCAGGTGAGTTCTTTATGCATAGCAATCCCCCGCTTGTACATATCTTGTAAAATTGCCAGCTGCAGCAAAGCAGCACGGGGCCATGGGAGTGAAGAGGCCCTCAGTTGCAAGTTGCCCCAGTTGGTCTGTGCAGATCTGGACCGTAAGGTGGGATCTCCATCTCCCTGGCATGTCCCTCTCATAGCTCTTCTTCTGAGCTCCCTTTCTGTATTTTTTATTTACCTAATCTTCTACTTTGGCTTTCTACTCCTTCAATGAAAGTACACTTTCAGGTCTCTGACTTCAAAGGCAACCAAGCAACCAGCCAGTCCTGTCAATACTTCCCTTCGTCACTAACTGCAGTGCTCTCTGCTGCACGTGTCACCCCTACGCTTGTTGGGAATGCGGTTCATACATGAGCTCGGAAATGAAAACAGTTGAAATGCGGTGAGAGGATGAGGTCAGGTGGAGAAACCCCCTTAGATTCTCAACACAGCTAGCGCTCATTCCAGTTAAGTGAAGTGGTGCTAAAAATAGGTCTGACTAGGAAGGATCGTCAGTACCAGGACTCCTATCACTGCTCACCCTGGGAATTAGCTTATGAATGTTCTCAGTGCAGACAGAGCCTTAGAAACACAATTCTGTGATCTTCTCTGAATGAAAAAAAAAAAAAAAAAGAGAGAGCCTGTCAAATATTTATAGAGCAATGAATCTATTTACCTGGAGGCCAGGTAAGGTAAACAAGTATGCCATATATCAGGTTGTAGTTTGGAATGGAAGAATCTATGGTTCTTTGCATGCTATCCAGCTAGCATCCATGAATTATTTTATAAGAATACACTGAAATTTTCATTAAGCATTTGGGGATTTAAGGAATCATTTGTGTGTATTAAAATCAATATTCACTTGTACTGTTCACTGGCAACTCACTCTAATAGCATTACACAAATGTTTTCAACCATATAGAATGAGTGATGATGGTATAAACGACTTTTGAGGAAACTTTGATTGCATTAAGTGCAGGGTTGTTATTTTATTCTTAAACAGCCTTTACCAGCATCAAAGGGATATAATTGAAATATGCTAGCAATGATTTCAAACGTTGATGGCTGCTGACATATGATTTTACAAACATGCAGACGAAATTAGGATAGCACAGGCTGTTACAGCTACAAATAAACTTTTAAGCAATTTAGAAATACATTAAAGAAAGGCAAGAACACTCAGAGGACCGAGCAGCTGACTCTCGTGGCTTCTGATGAATAGGTAATGATAGACAAGGCAGCACAGCAAGAGCACACTTGCTGCCAGAGTGGGTCTGGAAACAAACTGGGAAAGTCTCCCCACCCCAAACCCTTACAAACAAAATGTGTGAAAGCAGGAGCCTGGCCACACGGTGCAGACACTGAACTCCCAGGGAAGTTTCCCTACGTTTGACCCAGCTCCCGTGGTGGTCAGAGCACTTCACCGCCTCTTTGCTGAGCCCCGTGCCCCTGGGTTCCCTCCTGGGTTCCACACGGTGATGTGCCCGCGTGTCTGGAGTCTGGCAGAGGTGCCAAGCAACCTCTCCCCAGCGCTCCCTGCTCCTGTGCAGTCTTCTCCTCCACCACTCCTCCTTCATGCCTGCTCTCAG
>VXAA01000101.1:97643-122593 GCA_013399115.1 Anseranas semipalmata | reverse complement strand
GTGTGCCCAAAAAAACGCCCCCCCCCCCCAAAAAAAAAAAAAAGATTTCCAAGGTCTAGAGCTGTTTATACTGGTTTATGGCACATGCTGCCAAGATATGTGTTACCTATAAAATTAATGATAGGTTGTATCACTTTGTTTTTAAATCTAGCCTTCTCTGAGACTGGCCTTAGAGGAATAAATAAAACTCCCTCCCCAAATTTTTAACGAATAATATATGCTGTGGCTAGATTTTCAAATTGCTCTAAATCTCACAGTACCATTGATTGCAATGGGGTTACAAGAGTTTACATCACTGCAGGATCTGACTGATATGCATATTCCAGGCAATTTAGTAATACTGTTACAGGCTGTTCACATTTGTTTCTTTAATAGCCACAGTTAACTATAGATCTGCAAATAATAAATGTGCTAATGACTATATATATATATGCACATACTCTATCAAAACTTCTAACGAGGCCTGAAGCACAATAATAAACAAGCAACAGAGCTGAATATTCAAGCTGGTGTGTAAGAGCAGGCATCTTCTCCCACTTGCCCATGAATGCAGGCTCTTCCACAGAAAGCAGAGCCAGGAGGTGGGGAGAAAGGGCAGATTTGGGGGGGGCACACAGAGTACCGCACATCTGGGGAGCACCGTGCCCTCCCACAGCAGCAGTGCTCTGGTGGTCCAGCTGCGGCTGCAGCACGGTTATGGCACTGGGGTGACTGCCTCAGGTTAAAGTGTGCAGCGTTTGCCCTAAATATGGGACAGGATGGAAGTGACATATATTTACACTATCAGTATGCATACAGCTTCAAAATATTGTTCCGTGATTAGTTGTATGGGAAAATTCCTTGAAGGCCTACTATCCGTAAAAACAAAGCTTCTGACATCTCAGACCACAAATTCCCAGTTGCACCAACAGGGAGTAATCCTAGTAACCTTTTCAGCTAAGGAAAAATATATCTCATTAATGGAAAATGAAATTAAAGCATGTTTTTATGCTTAAGCAGGCAGCCAGGGAGGGCGTTGAGCTCATTCCTGTGCTGCCATCCCCAAAAGCAGTGAATCGGCTCCGCGGTCGTGTCCATGTTCCCCGGTGCTGCTGGCCCCACCAGTGACTGCATTTTTCAAAGCATTAAAAAACAAAAGGAGCTGGAGTTTTGCAGTTGTCATGGCCCTGGTAGTACTTCAGCTTCTTTTAGAAAGTTACAAAATGTGGCATAGCGTCTGAAACAGAACAAGAATAACTCTTGTCTGAGCTGCTTCTTTATTGTTAAAGATGACTAGAAATTCCAGCAAAACCAAAGTGTAAACACAAAAAACATGATCAAAATTTCAGTAGTTACCATCTTCTCCAAGTTTTTAAAACCTCTGAATCACTGAATGCAAGGGACTGATAAAAATAGCTGCAACTCTCGCTTTTAATTGCTCTGAAAGTAGTTTCACGGGGATTTGGCGGCAGCGCTAAAACGCTTTAAATGCCTCAAAACCTTTCTCGGTATTAAAGCTTCATCAGCAGGCTAGCAAGGCAAGCAGACATCTTCTTTCCAGAGCCCCTGGGGGATTTTGCACACCCGCTCGAAGCCGCCAGGGGGCAGCGGTGCCGCGCTCTGCACCCCCGCCCCGAGCCGGACACGAGTCGCCCAGCTCCACTTTCCTCTTGTTTATTATTATTATTATTATTATTATTATTATTATTATTATTATTATTATTATTATTATTATTTCATTTACCTGGGTACCGTCATGGCTTTGTGTGTTATTTTTCTAGCCCTCTCCTCTTCCCAGTGTGACAATTTGATTTGGCACGGATTCATCCCTGAAGTTCGAGTGCTCTCCCTCTTTTTTTTGTTTTGTTTTGTTTTGTTTGTTTGTTGTTTTTTGTTTGTTTGTTTTGCGCAACTTTGTAGCAGTGTAATGTAGACAAGCTCAACAATGAATGACAAATAACTGCTTTCAGAAGGATATTAAAATTCCCAGGTATGTTAGCGGAATCAAGTCAGCATGCCCCGAACTTGACGTAATGTACTCTGAGACCAGCCTTAGCATTTTCATAACTCAATTTGCCTCTCCTCTGACAGAGACGTATAGTATTGATATGCAAAGAAGAAAAGTGGTTGTGTTGGTGTCAGGGACAATTAAGGTCTCTGCTCCCATGCCCATTAGCTGAGTGACTCAGAGCTGGTGGAAAGGTTTAGTCATTCCTGCGGGGGATAAAGGACATGGATATTCTGTCTGGGGATATTGATTGAGAAGGACACAACCAGTAGCTAGGATACTTTTTCAGTGACACAGAAGTTAATGATTTAGCGATTCATACAAGAAAAGCCGCCTTGCCACCTTTGGTAATTGTTTGCATTGCAGATAGTGCCATATGAACTGACCTTGTCAAATTAGCAGAAGCCTGGAGCACCGTATGGCAGGTAACTCGCTGGCAGACTACAGAGGAGAGTTTATCAATAAGTGAATCTCTCCCCCCTCTACTTTATGATTTTTGACATCAAATTGGTTTTCATCCTTGCCGAGCACAATTTCTAGGTGTTCTGTCTAGGAACGAGCAGTTCAGAGTTCTATTTCTGTTCTGCTCGTCCCACCCCTTGGTGAAAGATCCCACACTGACTTTCTGCCAGACAAGAAAACCAAACCCCACTCCCCTCTTTCTCTACAAACACAGAGTACCAAAGCAAAACTACGAGAGGAAACCTTTGAGCAATCCTTGTCAGAACCGACACGAGGAACCAGAAAAAGGAAACTGTGCCACACTGCCGGGGAGCTGCAGTGCTCCAGCAGAGCAGTTTGCTCCCGAGCTGCAAGCACAGCAAAGTGAATACAAATGTGAAACGAGCTCTCAGAAAGAGTAAGAAATGGGCTCAGCTGCAGGATTGCAAGCCTCAAGGGACTGCTAATGGGCTTCAGGGACTGTCACCTGCAGGCTACTGTTCGGCTCAAATTCTTGCTGGCTGAAAGTTTTCGCCAGATGACAACTTGCTGGTGGTCTGTCTGAAAGAAGTCAGTGCCTCTGTATCTGCCTTAAAAATTGCTGTTCTAATTCACACTAACTTTGTTACTGTGTCTAGTTTACGCTTTTGTATTACCTACACCGGGATTTGTTTTTAATATTTCATGCCTATCTAGTAAAATTGAAAAAAAAGAACAACAACAACTGGTGTGGGGAGGACACTTCTTGAAGCAGTGCCATTTAACTTTGCTCAATAAAGCCACTGGTCTGCGTATGCAAAAGTGCAGCTCTTGATGCTGCTATAAGGCAAAGTACATGAACGCTTCCATTCTCCCCATTTAAAAGAGCTGCTTTTGCCTCTGGATGTGTAACATGTTCCCTGTCACGTGGTAAAACCCTACAAGAGGCAAAGCAGAGCAGCTTTACGAGAAGTGTGGCTAAGCATCTTCCCCCGCCTTCCCCTGGGGAAAAAATAATATAATTGGATATTAACATGTCCACAGGGATTTGTAGCTTTTCCATTAAAGTGTTCAACATGAACACTATATTTCATGGTCTCTGTGTTTTTAACAGACTTTGATGATGAAACTGCCCTGTTCTCATTGAAGCTAATGGAAGATTCACTGTTTAGATCAATTACGTTCAGGAAGTCCTGAAATATATAAATATTTCAGACCACATTGCTTCCAGCACCCACCACACCTCCTTCCGAAATACAGTAATTTATATAAGATGTCCAAGTAACAAGCTCGAGTGGGACTCAAACATATTTCCTAAAACACTTCTAATTATTTGCACTTAACTCCCTGGTGCGACTCCAGTTTCATTTCAGTGGCATTCTACCTGTACGAAACTAAAGTACCATCAGAGATAAATCAGGCCCAACACTTTTAAAGTCCCATCCTGGTTTCATGAGGGATTAATTAAGGAACATCACGAGTCCTAGGTACCCAACCTTTCCCCCCCCCTTTTTTTTTTTTTACAAATAAAATGTTTTAGCTAAAAGCACAACAACTTCGATATGTGTTATTCATATTCACCCCCTCCAAAAACATACAGTGTTAAGCATGTAAATCATACTGAACATTACCAATCTAACGGGAAGTGACAGATGACTGTGACTGCCTTTAAATGTTTATTGCATCCCTGCCATGTAATGCAATTAGGTGGCAAGAAACATGTAATGTGTATTGCTCTGGTGGGAGAACGGAGAAATTATTGGATTTTCTCTCTTAATCTCTTTATATCTTGCAGCGGGGGCATTAGGTAGATTAAGCTAGGACAATGCCCCCATTCAGTATGCTAAGCAGTATTTGTCACTCGTTGCGTTATACAGCAATAATAGCTGTAAGAGTCCTGCATGTTGTGGTAATACTGAATCAGAGGGAAAGTGGCTGAGAAAGTCTTCTGCTACCAGAGTACCAAAGTACCTATTCTTAAGTGCTCCTCTCACAGGAAGGGGCAAAATCCCTTAAAAATCACTAACTCTGGTGATTTATTTCTAAGGACTAGTGTTAAAAATATCAACCTGTGTGATGGGTTGCTTTCACAAAACATCACTGTGTTCCTTCAACAGTGCTTTGCATCCATGTAGTCCTTCAGCCTCTGCTGAGGCTGGGAAGTTCAAAGCTTAATGAACTCAACTTCATGGTAGCTTCTGGAGGTTGGTGAGGTAAAAAGGATTTTCATTTTAAAGTGGGGCCGGAAGCCATTGGAAGGTACAGGTACAAAATAAGAAATGAATGGACAAGCGAGCAGGATTCAAGACACTGTTCAAGCTTTGCTATTGGTGCATGCACTTTGTCATTCAAAAATTACACCCAGTGTTTTTCTCATGCATTTCTAACACCGAATTTGCAGCCCAGCTTCAGCAGCAGGCACTGCTGGGGCAGAGGGGTGGTTATGTGGCTATGGCTTCAGCTGCCTTGTAGCCGCGGGACCACATCCCGCTGCGTGGTGGTCCCATCTCTGAAGTCTTAAAGGCTCAGTATGGATCTGTCAGCAGGTGGTTTTTCCTAAAGTTAATTAATCCTTTGAACATCTGATCTCAAAACTGTCCCAGCAGTTTTGCCATATCAGGCCTCCTCAGCAGATTTCTAGGGTTTCCTGACTTGAATCTAGCGATGGTTGCTAATGACAAGCTAAGTGGCCAGCTGGCCAGCTGTGGCTCCTTAATACCACCTCACTTATTTGCTGCTCTCCTCCCGCCCTCGTGTTCGCCTGTCTGAGGTAATGGATAGGTAGCCCTAGAAACCAACGGCCTTTGTTCGTGCAGATAGCTTTAACATGGTCAGGAGCAATAGATCGCTTCTCTGAAACATCCTACTGGTGCGCTTCACCTCTATGCTGTAGAAGCACCATTAAAAGTCTGATTCTCCCAGAGGGAGACTCCTCCTTCTTACATGACAGCCTGTGTCCTCTATAAACACATACTGGGGGAAATGAAACTGAATCCCTACGCAAAGCCATGGCTGCGAACCCAGATTCACAGCACGTGCAGTTTAATTTATCTGCCTGACTGCTTCTAACAGCTTTATCTTCAGCCCTACCACTCTCTAGCCTCCTCGTCTCTCTGGCCCCTCGCACAAGTGACTGTGCTGCAGTCACAGCCACGACTAGCACCCAACAGCCTTGAGTCATCTCGGAAGGGTGTACAGCTTTGCATTTGGTGATGGAGAACTTACAGTCCCGCTAGCACCGAATGTGGTGGCAACTCGTGCGCAAAAGGACTCAAGCTGCTGCTTTCACTGCTCGATGATGCTTGGGGTAACACTCTCAGCTGCTGTCACCTCCCTCAGTACAAAAAGCCAAGCAACGGAGAGAAGTCTATGCAAAGAGAGGTTCGCGTCACTCCATCTTTGTCAGACTGGCTGGCAGCACTGCGTTATTTTTCTTGTGGCTGCCATATGTGGTATTTCAGGGGGATTAAAGACACTCTGCTTTAGTAATAAATCTAGGCCAGCAACTTGGAAAACAATGAGGACTATTCTGAACTCACTGCTTGGCAAGGGGAATTTGAGAGCCATGACTAAACTGAGCTTCAATGCAGAATTCTGATGTATACTTTAATAAACTAACATGAGGAAAGACCTTCCATAGTGCCTTCCGCACCTCCCTGAGATTAAAGGACAGCAGTGGTGGAAGGCTTCTCTCTTGGAGGTGGGCAATCACCAGGTGAGACCGTAAGGTCAGAGACATTCTGCTGCTTCCCAAGGGCTTTGCAGCAATTCAGTTTCCATGCCTTTTCCTTTGTCAGGTGAAATATTTGAATTGCTCTGTCTGATGATGGAATATGTATTCAGAGTGAAAATCCCAGTCCTTCCCACAGCGTTATTTATACATTGAGCGCAGCAATGCTAAAGTTTCTGACTGACACCTTTTCATTAAAGGTGGAAAAAAACTGCACACCTCTATCAAATCTCTAGATGTAATCATGTAATATGATTATTGCTAAAAATAAGATCAATTTATGGTACAAAAATCAATTCTAGCAATTTCCACTGCTAGATACATTGCTTTTACATCCTTTTGTGTACAGTACTTCAGCTAAGTGAAAACTGACATTCAAAAGTTTTCATATATACAACTCGGCTTTTCAAGAAACTAATGTTTATTCAAAAAAAAAAAAAAAAAAGTATTTTCTCAGGCTATTAGAAGTGAACCAAACGTAGGCCTCCTAGCAAAGGCTGTAATTTTAAGTCAGTTGAGCTGCAGTTGTTTATACCAGGGCAGAATCTGGCCACACAGAAAGGCCTGACATCTTCTTCCTTGCACTTCCTAGGGCTACATCAATGTGATGGCAGACAACTAATATGTAAGTGATACAGACAAAGCATATATTTTCTTGAATTAAGACAAAGGAAACTCATTCTGTCTGCCTCTCAAATTTGAGAGATTAATAGTATTATGAAGGGGAGATTTTATTACAATGTGTAAAATCAGGATTGGAAAACCAAAGAGTGGAATAATGCTTCATCCTTCTACAGAGCCAGTTGAACACCATTTTGTGAATTGGCAAGTAATGCCTTTTGATATTTTTTGGCACTGCTGAGCATCTGCAAACCAGTCATGCTATCTGATAATCTTTTTAGTATTTGATACTAAAGGCACAAGTGAACAAAAGGCAGCCAGGGAATTATTTGTGAATTATACAATATTGGTATTCGGTAATTAAGCCTTAGAATTAGTTGGGAGAGGAGAATATTAGACTTCAAAATTGGTCTACTGAGTACAATATTTGTCTTCAATGTCAAACACATTTATTCAACTGAATCATGCAGATCCATTTCCAAGCTTTGAGACTTTATGCCTGCTGAAGGGCTTGGATATGCCTGACTCGAGCTGAGGACTAAAGCATTTCCCATACTCTCAGAGCTGAATCCCCAGCCCCCTTTCACTCCCCAGGTCCAGCACCCAGGCAGGGCTGCCTCTGCCAGAGCTGAATCACTGTTTGTGATGTTCAGGAATATCCTGGTTTATGGTTTATATATCGCATGCAACAAATACTTATTTCCCTGACTCCTTGTTTGACAGTAGGTTTCTGTAGGTAAATGTTCACTGCATAATCAATCTTGTTTCTGCTAAACCAGTTCATAAAAATCCTGCTAACTTCACATAGAGTTGTTAGTGAACATTTGTTATGGACTGATAAAATGGACTAATTTACATCCTATAAAAGAGGTATCCATTAGAGTATAGTTTTAGGTAAAAATAAAATAAATTATGGGCAAAAAGGAGAGATTATAAAACAGCTGGAAGATGTTAGCAACTGCATCCGCTGTAATCACAGAGCATGCTATCTATGCTCTGAGAGCTGATTCTCCTTGACTTAAAGGGGGAAGAAAAAGTCAAGTGAGATAGTGAATGTGTTACTCAGTGTAAGCTGGCACTCCTCATGCAAGCACTGATAAAATACCAGAGGGAGGCTCTGGCTCTGCTAGTTCTCCAAAGGGGAGACAGACCAAGCTCCTTTCAGCCGTGTCTGAGTGTCACCACTGACAGTCCCTCAAGAAACACCGCCTGCACTCACTCCCAATACATCAAGCACTGCACAGCCTCCCACTGCTTATCAGCTCTGCAGATACTTTGACGAGGGAAGACCAGTGCTCCTTCATCTGACTTGCCCTCTTTCTCCCCCCCCAGCTTTTTTTTTTTAAGAAGAGAAGGGTTTATGTGAAATCTCACAGATTATATTGTTTATTTTTCTTCTTCTCTCAGATTTTAAATACTTGGGATTATTTTTTTCTAAACAAATATTTGCAATTATGAAAAATTGGTATACTTTCAGATAAAATGCTTAATGTGACGGTACAAGCAGAATGTGATGGAAGAAATCATTAGAAGTGGAACTGGAGAGCATACTAACAGCTTTCAGTTGCTTTTGTCTCTCCTCTCCTCTGATTTTCTCCTGTACCCTCAGGGGTACAAATTCAAGCGAGCTGAAAATCAGCACTCTCTGTCCTGTTCTGAAAGACAAACTGTGCTCTGCCATTGAAATGTAATTTTTTTTTCTTTTGGAAAGCAGATGTGCATCGTGAAAAGTCCTGCACAGGACCCGTTCACTTGTAGCTTCACACTGGCATACCCTGAACGCACGGGGTAAAGTCCTGCCCCTGGTGATGCTCTCCTGGCGTCTATCAAGGCAGGGTTTGGTCCTGCTGGGTCCTTTCTCCCCTCATGCCACCATCCCTGCTGCATGTACCAGCCTCACTTCCCAAAACCTCTCAACTTCAACTGCACAAGGTTTCTCATTTTTCTTTTAGCTTGTTTCATAAAAAAACATCTGCCTTTCATGTGGAGTATAAGTCAAAGGTGAGAACAGCTCTGTTCATAGATTTGTGCTTCCTGAAATCCAGTAACTCAGACATGCGTTTTGAAATAACTACAGTAATTCTGATTGGCCCTGAATAATGGCAGCAAGAAGATAAAGTAGTGACAAAAAATGAATTATCATGTTCTCATTTACAAGTTATGTATTGCCTTATTTCTTTCTTAGTTTTATTTACAATCCAATCTGAGTATTATTCAGCTATGTTTGTTGTTTGCCAGTATTCACAGAATTATTTTCATGGAAAATTTTTATGCACACTTTACTCACAAACTCCTTGTGCTGGCAATATACCATTTTAGCTGGCAAGACATACAAGATATTAAGAGCCATTCCTGCTTCCTAGTGCTAGAAAATAGTAAATCATAAGTATGCTGCTGACACACCTTTGATATGCAATACATTTTTAATACAAATTTTCAGACAAATGATCAATCGCACTACAGCTCAACAGACTTTAAGAATTCACAAATAGTTTGAATACTACCTTATCCAGATGCTCCAAAATAGCAGTGAGCATGACTGAAAGAGAAATTAAAGCATACTGACAAATATGCTAATCCACATTAATACTTCTGTTTGCTCTGAGAGATAAAAAGCATTACAACTAATGACAGCATCAGCCTTATCAACAACGTCCAGGGAAGCAACAAAATATTTGGATAGCTGTCAGGACAGCTTCTGAAAATGGTCTGCAGAATTTAGCTGGAAACTTTCAAAAATGGGTTGTTGTGGATGGGCGTTTTTGTTCTCCTGACTTTCAGGACCACCACCAGAGGCAAACTTGCTGCTCTGTCAGGGCCATCCTTCAAAATGATGTGCAGAACCACAGTAAAACAAAATACTGCAATAAAAAGAATACAAATTAACTCAAGGCTTTAGAAACTTCAAAAAGATTCAAATTTATTTCCACATTATTTGGAAGAAGTGAGAGGAAGAAAGGGGTAGACAATGAAGCAGATTAACTTTTGAGAATTGTTTCACATAGTCATAAAAGAAGATACTGGAAGGAACGGCTGAGGCTATGCTAGAGCAATCTAACATGCTTTAACATATTTCTGCTTTCATTTGTTTTTTGCTTGGGGAATAGTGAGAACAGACAGCTACAATGTATGTTATTTACATATGAAGCAGAGAGCAATTTCTAGCAGCGTGTCTTTTTTTTTTTTTTTTTTTTTTAAATGCCAGTTCTCAATTATATATTTTCCTTGGTCAACTTTACATATAAAATAGTCAGCATTGCCTGCACGCATTTCTGTAGTCAGAGAGCAAACCCACACCATAACTGTTTTGGCTAAGAGATTCAAAATGGCTAGGGAACTCTTCACTGACCCAAACTTGCCAATGAAGCCTTGTGTATCAGCATGCATATGTGCAGAATTTCCTAAACGTCATCTGTACAACAACAATAAAAAAAAAGATAGCTTTATTTTTTAAAAAAATCTTGTGTTGGGGTTGATGTCCAAGGATTGGATAGTTGAATCACATATGCAAATGTCACCAACATAATGGTTGCAAGATATTAGGGCAGTCAACTTGCTGGTATGTTAAGTAGGAAAGGATGCCCCTCTCCTCACTCTCCCAAGATGTTCCCTCCAGACAGGAAATGTTCTGGAGTTTCAGGTTGTCTGAAGGCATCGTTTAATATTTCACATTGCAAATTAGTACCAGGTATGGTCTGTTGTTCCCCACCACAGACATCCTGACTGTTCTGCTCCATCTTTTCCACACCTTCCCTTGAAACAACAAAGCTGCATTTGTTAGGAATATTTGTAAAGATTTTTGCTCTTATCCATCCAGAAGCAGTACTCACATTTAGAAAGAAAAAAAACAGTTTCTAGGACTGCAAGGCACACGTAACTGGATCATTAGACTTCAGTAGAAGTCTTTTGTGAGTAAGGATCACTGGGAGATCGATGCTTTGTGCACATCACATCCAACGGACAGCATGGAGGAAGCATTGCTGCTCACTGCATCATGTGCCTATGTTGTGGCACGTACCTGTGAAACTTCAGTCCACAGTTCTCCTCCAGAACATGCCCACCTTTTCTTAACTTCTTGTAATGAACATATAAATGGGGCTAATACAGCCCAGAGAACATAAACCCACCATTTTCCCACTGAGACATGGCTTTACAGTATGAGAAAAGCTAGGAAGCATCACTCAGCTGTCACTCCTGAAAGCTGTTGCTGTCTTGATAATCGAGTTTCAATACATTATTAATACACAATTGACTGCCTAACCTAACACTTCAAGTATTCCATAGAAAGACAAAGACATGTAAAGCATGGTTTCTCCACCTCACCAGAAGTGGGCAGTTGTATTAGATATATGATTCCAGTTCCTCAGCTCAAACATTTGCTCTACCACATATAAATTAGCTGAGTATCAAGTACCGCACCATATATGAATTGACTGAAGCAGATTTATTATGTGCTAGACAGACAGACAGGTTTGAAAGCAGCCTCTTAAGACAACAGAAGTATGTACAATGATCCCAATATCAAAATAAGATTTAAAGTGGTAAACTATATAATGAAAGCTATCTCAAAACAGAACAAAATCTTAAGTATTTTTCCTACACTGTGACATTTCTGAATTTAATTCATATCTCTGCAAAGGACCCATACAAAATCTAATCAACACTGAATTCCTACTGGAATGGTTTAAGCAGGACAGAAGTGGTACATAATTTTACCCATTATAAAATACAGTATTTCACCAAAGAGAATTAAATGTCCTTAGGACCAAAATAAAAAATAGAGGAAATGGCATTGCAGTTTTTATCAGCCGTTTAAACTCCTCAATCATCTCATCTTGAATGCAAAAAGTAAGTAGAAGATGGTCCTGACCATTGTAACCCTAACAATGTTTTCTACAGGGACAGAGTAGAAGTGTCTGTCTGCAGAAGTCCTCGTCAGGCTGCTTGAAGGGCAGCCAGGTGGTTGACAGCCCAAGGTGAGTGCAACTCTATCATTCGTCTCTGCCTTTCATCCTGAGCAGTACTTACTACAGCATTTGAGAGAAATAATCTAATATCCATGGGTTATATAGCTTCCTGATTTGGAAGGAAGAAATAAAAAAGAGGGAAGGAACGCAAAACTTCTTGTGCCAGGTAAAATCAACACCAAAAAAATAACCAGAAAAAAAAAAAAACACAAAAGTTCTTTTGAGAAACTTTGCTTAGGTAGTTTTTAACTATGTGTTCAGAGAAGACCAGAGGATGAACTTTAATGGGAAACCCCTGCCCAATTGTTTGCACATGAGCAGCAGAAATATGCCATGTGCCAAAAACCCCAACTGCATCTTTGCCAAAAACAAATCCCATTTTTCCAGCTGTCTGTTTCAGAAGCAACTAGCACAGGCTATCCCTGCAGTGGGAATTATAAGAATATAATTCACTTTGCACCGAGAACTAACTCTCCTTGCCTGAACAGCAAAGTGAAGATGTATACCACACAGAGTTCTGCATTTGCTACAGACCAGGGATTTTTGTTACAGGTAATCTTCTGTGGAAAGTGCAGGGCTGAGCTGGCCTCCCACAGAAACGCCATGCATCTTCTTAAAGGCATGAAGCATTACCTGCTACAGCTGTGACAGTCACCAGTATTTGGGGCAGTTTTCACAAGATTTGCTTATTAGGGTGTTCTGGAGGCTGTGAATAACACAGGGCCCATTACACAAAGCCTGCAAAGTGCCATGCAAGGGAAAGAAGAGGAAGAGGGGGTGATGGAGATCGTGCATGGGCAAGGGATGCTTTTGTGCACAGCTGGCTCAGCTGGGATCTCCTCTGTGGTGGCCATGCTCCGTGGAGCAGAGGTGGGAGACCCAGGAGAAAGCAGTGTAACCACCACTAATGGGATAGACAGGAGTGTGTCCAGAGGAATCTCCTGTGCTCAACGGTATATCCTACCACTGTGTGCACTGCAAAACAGCAGGAGGGTTATGCACAGCCAGAAAGTCAGCAGTACTTTAAAGGCTACTGTAACACAGTCCCATTTTGTAGCTATAAGTATTTGTACGAAGCTTAAACTCTTGTTCTGTGCCTCCAAAAAGCAAGGGTTTTTTTGGTTACTTGTCCAAAACATGTTACCTTCTTGTCAGTAGCTGTGGGCAGTCTATTTTTCTTTCTGAGACCAGTGAAGTGAGTGCAAGTGTTTAGGGCATATCTACCCAGGCTTTCACCCCACCTTCCGAACCTGGGGGGAATGTGGTTTGCCTTTTAAAGTGTATTTGTTACCAGCACTGCTGTACCCCAGCAGTACTTCTGTGCAGGAAATAGCCATTTCTGACATTCAAGGAAACACCCATTAGGACCCAAAGGTATATAATACAGTAGTAAATAAAAGTAATAAAAATAGTAGTAAAAATATGTTCCCAAACTCAACAGCATATAGAAACCTCATTTAGTCTGGAGAAGTCACCAGCTCCACCCTGTCCGGAGAAGCTGTGTGTATCAATGGAAAGATAAAAACTGACAGCCTTATAAAACGGGCCATCAATTCCTGACTTCCAAAAAGCAAGAAATGCCAAAATATGGGTAAGAGTTTCTGAATGTGAATGGATGTGCAGCCTCCTGGGAAGAGCTGGGGGAAGGACCAGGGGAAGGTGCACCCCGTCCGGAGGACTTGGGGTGAGGCTTTCGGAAATGGTTCATGACTTTGTCTGACTCCAACATGGGATGGTTGAAGCCTGGGAACGCAATGCCTGCTGGAAAAGCCCCAGATAGTGCCTTGAGAGGGGCGCCCTTAGGTCAGTAGCTATTCTTGCTATTTTTTTCCCTTCGAATCCTGTTACCCCCTTTCCACTGGCCCCTACATCCTATTCAACCACCTTGGCAGTCTGCAAAGCCCAGACAGAGAGCTACGCAGCAACATCTGCTGCAAAAGCCTGGCAACAGCTTTTATTTCCCTGATAGACACACCATCAGCGCTCAGCATGGGCATCTGGCAGGTGCGCTCACCTGTGAGCACGCAGGGGCTGGCACGCACGGTTCGGGACAGAGACAGCTGAGTCACCAGGACTGCAAACGCTGCCGTCGCTCCCCAGCGGCCAAACACCTCCTCCCACTGCTGCGTGCTCCCACCTCTGTCTGGCAGCAGCGAACAGCTTTGTTTGCACTCACTGCTGTTGTCAGCTGGATTGTGTAGGAGCACTTTTAGACAGCTCAGCACCCTCTCTCCTACCCCCAGCTGAACCACCCAAGCCGTTTGCTTACTGCAAACTTTCTCAAGCACACTCCCAGGATGAAAAGCCAGCTGTTTCTGGAGCACATAACATGTTAGCAAAGGACTGATTAATCCCAACTATATCTCTTCATCTTTGCAACCACCCATTTGTCCTTTTGCCTCTCCCTCTCTTCCTTTTCATCGTTTTCTGTTACAAAACTGGGAGTGTTGTCTTCTTGGAAATGTACTGCCTGGAAATCTACCTGGAGATGGTGTATATGATTGTATTTATTCCTCATGTTCTTACTGACGTGGAGTGCCAGGGTCCAAATACTTATCGGCACCCTCTAACCTAAAGGCTAGCTTGATCAATAAATAAAAGAATTCAGGAGCTTAACTGAAGTAGAAACCAAATATTAGCAGCCATCAGAACATCTTTAGCTTTCAAATACATAAAGCTACTAATGTACTGACTTCCTGAAACTGCAAGGAAGTTTAACCAAAATGTTCAATTAAAAGAAAAATAACCAAACCCTTATTCTTTGTGTTACTTCTACGTGAAAACAAAAGGTAACATGTCTGTGTCTCCCTCTTTGATGCAGTAATGCATTTTAGATATATTGTTCAGGTTAATCCTGCAGTTTTCTTATGCTAGCTCAGAAGATTACTCCAGCTGCCTCCCACCCAGGGAGATCCAAGCAATGGATTTTCTAGATACATCTTCCACAGGAGGAAATAAAGGGAGTCTAATGTACCACAGATCTCTGTCCTCCAGCGCTGACATCATTTTTTGAACACCAGAGCTGGCATGGTCATTACCCAGAACCCAAACCAGTACTAGAACATGCAACACAAACTTAAAAAATGCAAAAAGGAGAACTGGCCTGTACTTATTTTATGAGCTGATAAAAGCAGTAACATCTAGCCTCCAGTTTCATGACAGCAGGAAGAACAGCCTTGTAAATGCTCCAGGAAGACTGTCCATCCAGTGGGAAGAAAAGGATTACGAGACCTAACTCCTAATTTTGACTGCACCAGCAGCTTGCTGACCACACGCTGAGGACAAGCGGCAAGCACAAGGTCATCAAGCAGCAGCGAGGCTGGTTGTGAACCAGCCTGTGGTGTAAAAACCCAGCGTCGGCTTCCTATATTCTCCATGGCCTTTGGATGGAAACAAGCAACGCCAGCCATTCTCATACCACAAATTACTTCCATGCTTTCTGTGAGCCCACCAGAGCAGAATTGCAGGGTCTGCTGAATCTCCAGTGCTGCCTCCCGCTCCTCTGGTTTCCATCTAGAAATGAAGATAATTATACATGCCTGTCTCTGGTATGTTTTTCCTACTGCAGATAAAAATGCACAATATTCACTCAAAGGCTTTCTGAGCTTCTGATGAGCGTGATCTGAGCTCTCACTATGCAAAGCAATCGCTACTCTGGGGGTTAGCTTTGCACTTCACTGCCAAGATGGCCTTCATTAATTTAAGTGGTATAAAAAGTAAAATATGTATAAGGAAATAGTGAAGAACGAAATAATACACTGAAAACTCTTCCCAAATTTTCTAATGAATAGTTTTTAAGTTAGTGGATAATTTTTTAATCCAATGTATCATGTTTAATGTTCAACCAAGCCAAATCCATAGATACACCCAGCTCTTTACATTTCTTCCTCTGTTAGCATAATATACTGCATCAAGTGTGACTACTGTTTATTTTAACTTTGCAAAATTGATCCCAGCTTCATATTTTTGAGAAAGATTGGTCCATTTTGGTACAGTTCCAGGATAAATCCTGCCTGTTCTTTTAAAGTGAGACCGAGTCTTGACATACCACCATTGTGAACATGGCAAGCATTTCTGGCATGTGTAATGAGTGATTGACTTCCCTGCTTGTTTTCATAGCGATAAATATGTGGTACCATTAGGCAGGAAAACAAAGTATTCCCCCCAAATCCCTGCTAAGCACATTTTGGAATTAATGGGGTAGTATAGATACATCATGCTCTCTTTCTGTGCTAAAAAGTATTTGATTCCACGAAATTCACTCACTCCCATATAATTTAAACAACCAAAAAGGAACATTGTATTTTCCTTTTTCTGCTCACGTAAAAAGTGCAGGCAATTTTGCCAAGGTTAACTATACAATCTTGTTAGGCTTCTATAGATTTCATTAATGACTCATAAAAGAGAATCAATAAAGCTCCTTGCACACCAATACAAAAAAAAAAAAAAGATGTAATCAATAGACATTAGCAAACTTCTCTGATGAGAGCTCTTGTAACTAGGGAGCTTAGATTAATACTTCGGAGATATTCCTGCTCTGAAATCCTTCCTAAGGGGCTGTTACTCATCTTCTTAGAAAACTTTGGTGGGGCCACTCATTTTAGGCCACAACCGTGCAAAGCTGCACATAGAGGCATGGGACTACTCCCACACTGAAACACAGATGCTTGCCAAAGTGTCCTCGCACTTGAAAGGTTAATAGGATCGCTCACGAGAGACAGGATTTTTACAGAACTGTGCCTTCACTCCCATTTATGCTTTACATTTTCCTTTGACATTTTCCCACGTGTATGAAACCCCAAAATGCTTAAATCAACTTTATCAGCTCGGTTTACATAATTTACAGCTTAGAGTAGGCAGCAAGCACACCAAAATGACTCCCATCCTAGCGGCTGAACAGGAGAGTTGCTGATAACAAATGGTCCTGCCCTGGCAGCAGCGCTCAGAGTAAAAACAACGGCCTGATCCATGGTCTTTTCACCAAGACTTCCCATCTGTTTTGCTCCAAAACCTTCACTCAGACACCTTGTGTTCTCCTTTTCTTTTTTTTTTTTTTGCTGTTGTTTGGTTTTACAGTTTCCTCTGGCCTTCAAAGACAATAATGACCGTCTGGTATCTTTCGTAGTGGCTAGATGGATCAATTCGGAAAATTGTTCTTCTGAGTGCTCCCCCCCCCATCTGAAATAGTTTTTGGATGAATAAGGAACAGATTCCTATAAATAAAAAATAATAAATAAATAAATAAATAAATAAACTTCAAGAGAAAACCAGGTGGCAATATGAATTTTTCGTCTTGTTTTCTTTTTTTTTTTTTTCTGAAGTACTTTAATAGGCCTCATAGCTACAATATTATAGATAAAATCATACAGAGAGTAAAACATTTATTTTAAGAGCCCTTCAATTCAAGTGACTTTTCTTTTGGTTTTCAAGGAGTTCTTCCTCCCTGCTCGCCTCAGTTCTTACTGAAATGCCTTCCAGCCTGAACTGAGGATCCTGAGGTCTTTCCCAAAGCAGCATTTGCCTCTCCAAACATCTCACTGGCATTTCTTTATGAGCACCTGCTGCTGGTAATTACAGGCCTGTCTCCTAACCACTTCCTCTGTTTTATGTCAGGGCACCATTCAGCCCACTTGATTGCAAACAAGCACCAGTAAAAGAGCACTGCACGAGTCCTTGCAGTAATTAGGCAGGACAAGTTAGCTCTGTGTGCTGCTGTCCACACAGAAAGGAGTGGTTTCTTTATAATAATCTTCCCTTTGTTGACTCAAGTAGCATAATGCATAACATGCTTTGGTAACCTTAACCAGACCGCCTGCATGCGCTTGCGTCTGCTGGGGGCTTTAGAATCAGCACACTACCCTGCTCCCCAAAACACATTTCTGTTTAGCTGGAGGATCAAAATACTGCCTTCCCCTAGCCTCAAATCCCATAAATATGTTTGTTCCCATCCCAAGTCTTCATGCAAGTAAAATAGAATGCTTGCTTTGTACTTCATCTTTATAAACGCGTTCTGGGGGAAAGAGAAAGCTTTAGCTTCTTTAAACAATGCAGTATCTGTCTTACCACCCAGGGAAATGGAAATAAATAAGGTAATGTATTCAAAACTCCCAATTGTCCAGAGAAATTAATTTTTTCTACTGTTAATAATTAGTATTTGAAACCAATAATCCTAATCAGGTTGAGTTTTGTTTGTTTAAATTTTCCATCGCCTACTTTGAGAAAAGATAATGAGGAAAATACAGTTTTAGTGTTGTTTTTGTGAATACCCTCTAAGACGGTCAAAAGTGACTAGCCACTGCAGTAGCTAGACAGACAGCCTCGATGGCACAGAGACCTGCTGAGAAAAGTTCACCTCACTTGCTGATCAGCAGCAGGGTGACGTTCTGGGGCAATGTGAACACACAGCCTTTTCCTTTTAGTTATCAGATTCGTGGAGGCTTTGCCTTGGTGGGGTGATGGTTGGCTGCAGAAACTTTCCAAGAAAGTTTCTGCAAGCTGTAATATTTTAAAAAATAAGAGAGCCCCAGACAACTAGCAGTCATACAAAAGCATTTTACCCAATTATTGCTGTTCTAGATCTTTTTTTTTTCTTTGTCGTTCTTTTAAGTGGGACGAGATCTTGTAAAGATAGAAACATTTTCCTCCCCATTTTAGTGGCAAAGACTGTTTGTTAACACTGGGATTGCTCTCTGATATACTTTGTTGTCTCTTCTCCTTCATTTCATTTTTTTAAAGCATTCTTAGAGTCATGGAAATTTTTTCATCTCAACAGATGAGATAGAAATCTCTCCCCAGTGAATACAGTCTTGCAGAAACTGGGGCTGTTAACAGCCCTCAGCTGGTGCTGCACTGAGGTGCTCACCGAACTCTGGGAAGCCACTTTGCTTCAAACACAACGACAGCACCAGAAACAAACGGGTTTGCTGAAGGCCAGCTCTTCCACCTAGAAAATCAGCGAATCTGAGCATAACCGGAAGTTTCAAAAACTACAGCCTGGGGGTTGAAACCTATGAAGAACAGATGCGGCTAAGTGGCATGCACAATTTACCTGTGCACCTCAATACTGTAATATGCATTTATATGTATACATAAACCAGTTGGTGTCCATTTCCTTGCTAATCAAAACACCTTTGGCCTTCCCCAGATCCAGACCTGTGCTCCTACAACCATGTAGTTTTCATACACATAAATCATACCTGGTGGCCCTCCAGTCATGAAAATATGGTATTGCACAATTTCTCGTTAAGAGTTTTGGCTACTAGAGGAAGATTTATATTGCCATTTAGATAATGGTGGCAGCTGAAAACTAAAGGTCACATCACCTGATAGTAAACAATCCAGCATTTGATAAACAACCCAGAGCGCAAGTCAGGAGAACTGAATTTTGAGCCTAGGGCTATTCTCCGGTCATCTCTTTAGCCTCCAGGTAAGTGCATCTTCTCAAATAGTATTTCATAGTCAGCAGACTTGCAATAGATTTGCATGAGCCTTTCAGTTGTGTTTGTGGGAAGAAAACATGTAGGCTTACCTAAGCTATTTCAGCCTAGAAATTCCTTGTGGTTAGGTAATCATACGCACTAATAATTTCTCAATGACAGTGGACACTGCCTGCACATACACTTAAAGAAGCAATTTAATATTTTTCATACAGTGCAATGTTCTCAAGCAATGACTCAGACGTTAGTGCAAGTTCTCATACTACAGAAAACTAAGAACTGGGACTTCTGCTTTCCAAAATCAAAGTTCTGCATTTAGGAACCCCTGTAATCTCTCTAGAGACAACCACCTGCTGCATATTGTCTAGTTACACCTTTGCAAACCATAGCTATGTATTCCTATGTGCTCACATGATGTTGATAGTGATGTTTGATATTGATCACAAGACAATGACAACAATTTGTATTTATGAAAACACATTAATATATCTTAAAATACTGAGCATCTAAAAGCAAGGCAAAGTTAGATGAAGTCTGGTCATTAGAGAATTGTTTTTATTTTTTATTTTTAAAAGAATCACTTTAAACAAAACATTTCCTGGTATGTTTATTTTGTAATATGCATGAGTGATAATAAATAGGTATTTGTATTTATTTTTCAGGTACCACTTCAGAAAACAAGCAATACAACTGTTTTAACTTTGGACTGTGGATAAGAGTTAATTTGCTCAAAGAAACTGAACTTCAGTAGCTGACAAAAAGTAGCCAAGAGAGTTTTAAGATGAATTTTGACCTTACAGAACATGTGGCAAATATAGTTCCCCACTAATATACTTACATAGAAATATTAAAGTCTACAGTTCAAAATGAAGAATTTCCAAAAGAGCAGCCACTTTATTTTCATATACATGGAGAAGAAACAGAAAAATACATGAGTACGTTAGAAAGTCATTACATTTTTTACTTAACAAGCAACTCTCTTCACCCTCTTCTTGAAGGTGGTGAGGCACTGAACAGGCTGCCCGGAGAAGCTGTGGATGCCCCATCCCTGGAGGTGTTCAAGGCCAGGTTGGATGGGGCCCTGGGCAACCTGATCTAGGGGGTAGCATCCCTGCCCCCATGGCAGGGCATTGGAACTAGATGATCTCTAAGGTCCCTTCCAACCCAAGCCATTCTATGATTCTGTGATAACTTGGGAGCCAGAAATGCATGTGTATAAGCCCACCAAATTCCAAAATGCCTAGATAACAGCAGAAACCTTGGGAAAAACGTACAAAATTCAGGCATATCATTGAGAGCTGACACAATCAGAACATCCCAGAAGTTTTATTTGGTAACATGTTTTTGCTTATATAAATGACCACAAGAAATCATTTATTGTCCTTAATAACTGCAGAAAATATTAATGGTGCCTTGGTATACCAGTTATGCCACAGATCTTCATTGGCCTCCTATGAAAAAAATTCCACCCAGACACTTAAACTGCTTCCCCTTCTCCAGTATGGGTCCTTCCCACAAGTGGCAGTCCTTCAGGATAAACCTGCTCCACCATGGTCCTCTCCAGAGGCTGCAGGGGAAGCTCTGCCTTGGCACCTGGCACACCTCCTCCCCTCCTTCTCTCACATGGGTATTCACTCCTCTGCCTGTCCAGAGTTTTTTGTCCTTTCTTAAATATATTTTCTGAGAGGCAATGGGTGGTGGGTGATGGGCGTAGCTGTGCCCTGTGGTGGTTCCACTGGAGCTGGCTGTGTCTCCTCACAGGGCAGCCCTGGCCTCTCCTCACGGAGGCCACCAGTGCAGTCCCCTCATGACCAACACCTGGCCACCACCACCCAGTGCAGGGGACCAGCCAAGACACCCTGTAATTTCCATCTGTCCTGTGCTTCCCTTGCACCTCGAGCAGCTGAACACATCCACAGGCTTTGTTTATTCCCTCACAGCCAACCTCTGGGCATTGAAAGAGGAGGTAGGAAAAAAGTATTCTCCTGAAACATTTCCCAACATTTTTGCTTAGCTGATAACAATTTTTGGTTGTATTTTTCATTTTGAGGGGTGGGGTCAGAAGCTCAAGAAGCTCATGACTCAGAGCAGAGAGCATTCCTGAAAGAGCCTGGCATATTTCTGGAGACTACTAATTCCTTCAGAGAATGCAATGGCCAAAACATTTGCCAATTTATGTCAACTTAGCGAGGGAACCCAACTGCAAAACAAAGGTAAAAATCCCCCAAAGTGAACATTTTTCAAATTTGTCTTTCAAAATAGTACTTTGGTTGCTTTATTTCTTATTTCATTTTAGAGGGTAAAGAACATTCCAAAGTAAACAAAAATTGCAAAATGTTTTGGTTTACATTACTGTTTTTCAATATCTTTGTTTGGGACAGGGAAAAATGACTTGAGGGATGATTATAAATTTTTTCATGAAATTTCCAGGCCGTCTGCTGAACTGAACACATTGTGTGCACAGTCCTAACTCATAAAGACTGTTTAGTAGCTTCATGCAATCCCAAATATTCTGTTTCAGACAGACTATTCATCTCCCTTTCCTCTTTCTATTGAAATACAGGCTCAAAGTCTTCCCAGGAAGACTGGGTCCAGCACACAGCACAGGCTCACAAGTCTCCCAGCGCTCCACTAAAAACTTCTGGTCTTTGGAGCCCAGGATTATCTGCATAAAAATGTAAGAAGCTGATTATGCACATGGTTCAGGCTTCGTATACAACAGACAGACATCCAGATGGATAAAAACAGTAAAAGTTTAAGAAAGACAAAGAGTATTAGCATTGCAATGCCTTTTCCAATAAAAAATATTCATGACCGTATTAGAGTCCCACGCCAATGTGAACACCACCACTTTGTTAGCTCCAGCATAATTCAATTACATAATTCTCTCAGCACATGAAAAGTGTATATATTTACTTTTTTATAATCAAGTACAATAATGATTTTTTTAATAACTTACAGGAGAAATAGTGAAAGAGACGAGGCAAAGACATGTGGGAAAAGTCAATTGTGACCTATGTTTTATCCTTAAAACCCAAAAGTGGATTCAGTATTAAAATCAAAGCACTCTAAGTATATTGTGAAATATTTACAGCTGTTATTACTGCCTGATTTATGTGTGCCAGAGACCAGATTATTCAGACTGGTTTCACAAGCAATATGTTAGTAAACAGGATTTTGCTTGGTAATTATATTAAACATGTCCATATAAGCTTGGAATTAATTTCAAATGGTATTTTACTGTACTTGATAAAAGCACCGAGCAGCAAGAACTAATGATGGCAAGAAAAGTCTCCTCTCATTTTCAGTAAAGCTTTCCATGTGAAAATCTGTCAACATGAAAAAGTTACTGCTTGTAATTAAAGCCAGGCTTTAGTTCAGTAATATGTTTACATGTTATGTTCCAGAAGGGAAAAAAATGCAATTGAATTACTCTCCTTAAAGCCTGTGGTTCACAAACACATGGTCTGCTCTGGGCACGCCACTAATGTCGACTCCTCCAGCCTGGGAAGAAAAAAAATTCAAGCCAGCCTCATGACACATTCGAGAGTTTTGCACTATTAACACGGTTTGTTAAGAGTTTAAGTGAACCCTCTGGATGTGTTTGCAGGATTTTTGCTGTGGTATGTCTACCCAGATCAGGTATTTAAGCTCTGCTCTTGTCAGTACTTGTACAAGGTTTCACTAATGGACTGATAATAGCAAAGAGGAGGTGGAGGGGGTGGTGAGCATGACAGCAAGCGACTAATTACCCCTCTGCTTCCAGCTCTCCCATTAGCTTACTAAACAACCCTTAGTCTGCCTCCACAAGGGCCTTATAGCATAATATCTGTTTTCAAAGCTGACTTCAAAACAACTTTTTAAAATTGGACTGATGGCCAAACTGAGAGCTAACCACTGCTTCAGTGGGCCCCAAGACCGAAGTATGAGGACCCTAGTCTGCTGGCTGCTTTTGAAGATGAATAAAAAGTTCATTTCTGCTCTTTTGACACCTGTCATGCTTCTCTTCTTTTTAATGAACATGCGCCATTTTCTCACCATACTTCTGTACCTTCTTTTTGATATGCTGGTATGGGTAGATGCTATTTTCTGTGCAAATGTTTAACCATAATTTAAGGCCATAGACATATAAACACTGTATCTCGACAAGTTTAATGCTTTCACACTACTATAATGAGACATATTTCCTAAATAGCCTGCAAATAACCTTTTTTTCCCATGGCAACCCAGTGCTCCACATGACAAAGCATCCGACTGACTTCAGTAGAAACTTTTCCTGAATAAAGCCATAATATATTTCATGGTAAAGGAGCAAACAGATAAGCACCTCTGAGGTTATTCTGTGTTACAGAAGCCTGTACACTGGATTTGCTAATTTAGCTTTAATTCACAAACCTGACACTCCTTGCTTCTCTTGTAACTATTTTTGTTTCCTGTTAATGCAGCCAGATGGGAACTTTAGTTTGATTACAACTTTCCCTACTTTAATGTGAACTCTTCATCTTACTACTATCAGATGACATTTGCTTTCCTTAATGTACATACTTTTAGAAAAATTACAGAAGTGCTATTGCTGCATTTCATGAAAAATTCCAATGTACATTTAGCTGACATAGCATCAGCTGCTGTTTAAACTGGGCTTAGCTAATGGACTTTTAATGTCAGTGGGGTTATGTGCAGTTACTGGCTATTAGCAGGAATGGGCCCTTTCTATAAAAATCACTTTTCCTCAAGCGTGTTGTTTGAACATTCCTTCCTCTGATTTAGTGACTGTCACCAAATACAAAACAAATGCAAGGACGCTGGAATCTACTGTTATCTTTAAAAGCAACTTAACCTTAGCCCGGCCTTCATGAGCAAAATACATGTCCTGCATTGGTACTGGCGGATATAAAACTTAAAGGACAAAAGACCATATTTTCCTTGTCTTCCTCAGATGAGTAAATCCCAAGCAATCCAGTGAAACTAAGGGGATAGAAAGCAAAATTTGATCTAGTTACTGTCATCAGTTGATTTCCCCAGGAGAAAAGATTTTTGCAATGAAACCAAGTTCTCATAAAATAAGCTCATCAGTAAAACGTTAGCAGATGAATACTCCACGCAACATCACTTTGTCATTTTAATTCAGTTTTCTTCATAAATGTTTCTTATAAATGCAAATTTAAGACTTTCCACTGGAGACTGCAAAAATGATAGAAATGTTTACAAAGCAAGAAAATAAATTAGCACTTGTTTTTTTCAAGATTTGGTACATTTTATCCAATAAGCTATGTTTACTACACAGGACTAATATATAAGATTTAGCAAAAAAAGAAGATCCATACAGAAATACTGCAGGACACGTAGAGCACAGAAGCTAGCAGAAGCTGAATAATTTTGCCTTTTTACAGTGCTTGTGAAAGGCATACAGCACTTCTCATTCCACTGCCTAACCCAGGATAATTACCACTTTCGTTACCAGCTACCAGGTTACTTTTCTAACTCCAGCCTTAGAAACCTATGCTTTTAGTAGCAGAGGACTTTAGTTCAAAAACGACTGACTGCTGAGGCAGGAAATTGCCAGGCATTCATGTGTAATAGATATTTATGTGGGTATCTGCCTACAGTTGGTGACATTTGGCTGTCAGTGTTCCTATCTGAAATAACGTTACAAAACCCAAGCGAAAAACAACTACCTGGAAGAACCTCACCAACAGATTTTCAAGTAGGGCATGGTATTAATCTCTCTATAGCAGAGCCACATCATGATATGTAAGGGGAATGGAAAGCCACAAAATTGTTCTAATTAT
>VXAA01000101.1:0-87489 GCA_013399115.1 Anseranas semipalmata | reverse complement strand
GGGGACGGGCGGGGGCCGGGCCGGGCCGGGCTGGGGAGAGGGGCTGCGCCGCCCGCCTGCGATCAAATGCGAGCCGGAGTCGAGGAGCAAACCCAGAGGGAAAGGGGGCGGGGGAGGCTGGGAACCACCCGCTGCAGACCGGCCCCCGCCGCCCGCTCCCCTGCACAGATGCTGAGGCGCACACGCGCGCACGCATCCCCACGCAAACAGCCCCCCCACAGCCCACCCGGGCCCTGCTGGGGTGGGGGACAGGGCGAGAGGCTGCACCGGGAGGGGAGTCGGGGAGCCATCCCCGGGGAACGTCTCTCCCCCCCGGGTCTCTCCTGCAAGGCTGGGGTCACTCCCTGCCCCAGGGCCGCAGCTGCCACCCCGGCCCTTACCGTCCAACATCCCCACATCCCCCGGGTGCTCTCCCCTACCCCACGAAAATGCTCCCCCCTGCCCTCCGCCTTCACCACGCGTCCACCAAATCTCTCTCAGTGGGATGGCAGCGCCCAGAGCTGAGGTTTGCTTCTCGACAAGGGCTTTTAGTGTTGCTTTCCAGGAGCTTGTGTTGTTTGGTTTTTTTTTGTTTTTAAGTCGCTTTTCCCTTTGCAGAGCCCAGGCAGGCTGTCCCTGGTGGTGACCAGACCCAACTTCTCACATGCCAGGCTTTGTCAATGCCGGGGGGCTGCAGCCCCGCTGCCTCCCGCACACCATGGTGCTCCGGGGAGCCTCTCCTTCTCCAGCCCTGAAATCCCCCCAGCGGGGCTGCCTGCGAGACAAGGAGAGCTATTTTCCGCTGGGGCGCAGCTAGCACCTTCCCACACGCTGGCTTTGCCTTCCACCCCCGGGAGGAAAAAGTAGCAATGTGTGGCTGTGGTGGCGATGCTATAGGAGGGTTTCCCAGGGGCCACAGGAGCTGCTTGTCCCCACAGAGGCTTCATCACCCCCACCCTGTGACTTTAATGCTCTTCCCATACAGACCATTCCCATCTCTGGGTTTGGGGGTGTTTTTTTTTTGGGGGGGGGCGAGGGGGGGTTTTTCTCCTATCCAGTAGCTGACACAAAGCTACAGTGCAACAGGGAGGCAATGTATCTTTTTGTACAAACACAGAGCGAGAAAGAGTGGCAGGTTTTAGTCTAGGAAAGTAGAAAGGTGCCCCAGGAAGACTGCGCCTCAAGCCCAGCAGGCTGATTTACCCAGCAACTTCTATGTTCTAGTCCTGGACGCTTCAAACACTATGGCATACTTCAGAAAACATTAAGGCTCCATCATAACCCTGCAGTTGAGTCCTGAGGCTGTGTAAGCAGTGGAGAGGAAACTCTGAACAGGGAGAAAGTGGCTGCAGAACATGAGCTTTTTTTTTTGGTTGCATGTGCTCAACACACATCCTGAACATCATGTTCCTTACATCTCAGGTTGGTAGTTAACAGAGCGCTTCCCCACATACGGTATTTGTTTGCCAGTTTTGCCAGAACTTGGTAAAGTTGGCAGCTTCTTTCATTTGTTCAGCATTTACTGCTTCCCTTGTGCTACGGGAGACTTTGCAGAGGCAAGAAACCAGAGTCCTGGAAGATGTCGCATGTGGAAGATGTATTTGCTGCAGCACCAGCTGACGGGCACATCCACTGCCACAAGGGACAGGGGAGGGAGGGCTGGCTTCTCCATTAAATGGAGTTAATTTATTTTTGATGTTTTGGGGCTTCCCAGGAGTAATACCTATAGTTCCAGGCTTAGTTTCTAGTTAGTACCTCAGTGACCTCATTAAATAGGTCCATCCCAATTTCAAGTCGATGTCCCTGTAGCCCTGCCTGGGGATCCCTGGTGGCTGCCAACCCATCAGCCTCTCTGCCCCACTGTAGGTGCGTGGGGAGCATTGCTGCTCCACAGCCAGGACACAAGTGACGGCATGGGGACAGCTAACTCTCAGCTAGGGGACAAAGCAAGTCTTTTCCCGATACCCAAGGTGTGGCAGACAACAGGGGGGCAAGGGCACTGCAGCCTGAGGCGTGGGGGAATCACTTTCCTACTGGAAGTGGATATCCTTTGACCTGGAGAAGACGGCTCAAGCAGCAGCATTAAATAGCTAAACAGGGGTCTTCTCTGGAAAAAGTGCTTTCAAATCTTTCTGTGCTCCAGTATGCATAACAGTGCTGAAATCATGGAGCATCCTCAGAGGTCCTCCATGCACCGACAAATGCTGTTTGCACCTGGGCCATCCCAAATGCCACCAAGCTGGATTTTGCCTGTTCAGGAGCGGGTCTGCCCCAAGGGCTCTTTACCTTTCTCCCTTTGAGATAAGCAGAATTATTAGCCCAGCTTAATAAATTTCAGATTTAACAAAGCAGTTAGAGGACAGAGATAATTCAGGGTTTGGGGATTAGAAAGTGTAAATTGCCTGGATTTATTCCAAAAGTGGTCGTTTTTTGTTGATGCTGTTGTTTTTGTTTGTTTGTTTGTTTTTCCTGATAGAACCTGGCTGGGGAGAATGTTTTCCTGACTCTTTGAGAAGTAATTGACTTAAAAGTATATCCAGTGTTGTTTACCATTTTGTCATCTTTGAATGTCCTTAAAAATCACTGAATACCCTCCATAAACTCATCTGAAGCAGATGTTAATCTCCAGTTTTCATATTTAGACAGAAATATGAAGTGTCAACTAGTTTGCTTTGTAAAGTGGATTTAGGTGCCTAACAGGTACCATTTTAGCTAGTTTTTCAGCTAGGTTCAAGAAACAGCAACTTCAAATTACATACCCACGGCAAGTGACTATACAATTTAGGGTAACATTTAAATGTTTTTTTGTAACTTATGTACTCAAGGGTTTGTTTGTTTGTTTGTTTTTCCAAAAGAGCTTTTTAAATGAGAGTTAGGTGCTAAATCAATACTTGAAATTTTTCACCCCTGCTGTCAACTCAGGAATTTCAAACTCTTGACAGGCAGTTTTTGAAAGTGCAGAGCTGGTAAATTTGACTTCAGTCTGGTTTATTGCCCAAGCATCTGGAGTCGCAAAACAATCAATTAGGAAGTATATTGGATTGGAAAAGTCCTATCAGCTTTCATAATTAATATTGTGGATGGTAGTATAAGTTACCGCATTTTGCTCTAGATGCGTTCTTAAGATTCTCTACATTTATAACAATTTATACAAACCTTAATCTAATTACAGAACTCAAGGGACTGGTAATTTATATTTTCTTTTGTTATGGTGGCACAGCTCAGGTAATGCAGTACATTGCAGCAGGCATTGTGCAAAAACAAAGAGCATCGATCCCCATTGCAAAGATTTGGGAAATTTGATTCATGACTGGAACAGAGGTAGCCAGGTACCCCATGTTAGGTGGGACTTGAGCAGTGCTTGTTTGAACAAGCAGAGGAATCTCATCCGTGGGTCGATGATTATGCGTAAGACTCAGTAACCCATCCTTGCACTGAGCATCGCTTCCCAAGGAAGATACTGCCATTTCTGGGCAACTCGCCTGAGGAAACACTCGCTACACAAGTGTTAACAAGGGGTGCAGATTCAGGCTCCACATCAGGTGATTATGTTTGGTAGTCAGGATGCTCTCGGCTACTGAAATACTCCTAAAGCAGCATGAAGTACTTGAGCGAGAGCTGTCTTTTGCAAGCTCCTCTGCTGACTGTTCTCAGCGCTGGGTAGCATGTGGCATGCATGTTGTGGAAGGTATATCACACACCTGCTTTTGGCTGTGCCATTCCCTCAGGCTCTGCCATGCTGCTCTTATTTTATGGCAGAGCCCAGCATAGTGTAATCAAAAAAGCAGGTGTGAGACATGCCTCTTACTTCACTGACATTCATACCACAAGCCATCAAATACTGCGGTTTTATCACGCTGTTTAGATAGGCGATTACTTCCTCTGTGATTGCCTTGTGTGATATTGTGGATCAGCAAATGAAACTACCCTTCCGATATCCTACATTTCAAGAGCAACACAATATCATTCCCAGTTGAAACTTCTGAGGTTTTTTCTTCATGCTGAGAATGACTGTTTGTGGTGGAATTGTGGTCTGAGGAAAATTTCTTTCAGCTTCCAAAATTTAGAATCATAGATCACTACTTTGTTTACTCATTTAGGAAACCAGATCTCCCACAGATCACCCAAGCTCATGTGCTATACTACTGCTAAATTTTCAGTCCGGACATTACATCAGCAAGACTGTGGGTCAAAATACATGTTACTACCCAGAGAAAAGAGCTTTAAACTGTTTCACCTCATAGTAAGCAACACTCCAGAACTGTGCTGAATCACCTGGGAAGCGATATGATGTCCTGCTCATGATACCTTGCTGGATGCACATGCTCCCGCTTATTTAATAAATTTATGGCAATTAATGTTGCCCTCACTGTTCTTTCGAGCAGTTTGGCTTCTCATAATGTCCTGAAGAGGACATTCTTGAACTAAAGGAACATTTCAAGTAATTATGCTAAAGTTAGGGTCAAATTCTGTGCCTGTATTCCTGCTGGATACTGTACATATCATCCTGTTGATATTAAGCTTGTAATTTGTGCACAGGATGATGCTGGAGCGGGGGAACTCATATGCCTAGGGAATAAAGATAAAAAACTCAAAGGTGTTTCAGTAGTCAGGGACATTATATTTTGAATGGCAGTGGGGCTCAGCTTCCTTGCCCATTTTTGAAATCTGTGCCCTCCAACTGCAGCCAAATAATATATCCAAAGAGCTTTTCCTTTTATGTGAGTTACCTGTAAACAGATCCCAGATTTCTTATTTATTTATTCGCTCTTCACGTTTGTTTGGTGAATATTTGCTCTGAGCAGTTCCGGAGCTGTAGCTCATTCACGCACAATTCATCACGGGTAGCGTGGTATTCAACTATTCTCCTTATTCCTGCAGCATGACACGAGATCAACACATTTCCCATCAGGAGCGGAGCGCGGCGGCTGCGGCCGGCAGGGGGAGGCGTGCGGCATCTCCGGCGGCCCCGGCCCCGGCCCCGGCCCCGGCCCCGCGGGTCTCACGCAGGCGTCAGCCGCGGTGCAGCTCCGCGTCGGAGCCCCGCTTCTCGTTATCCGAGCGTTTTCTCCCGGGACAGACCTCTCTTGGGCCTGGCCCTGGTAACGGCGTCATCCCGCTACGGGCTGCCCAGGGCTGACGCCCGAGCTTAGCGAAAGGACATGAATAGCTCGAAAAATATCTCAGGCTGTTGCACAACACGGCTGCGTTCCTCTCTCCCTCTCCACTCTATTTTTGCAGCACTGTTACTACAGATCTATCTTTGAGTTGAATATTACTGCAACTGACAGATGTCGGTCTTTATCCCGCAATTATCCCCATCCATTTCCACAGAAGGTTTTTTTTTTTTTTTTTTTTTTTTTTTAGTTTATTTACAAGGACTAATTTCTGTTTGCCCAGTTCAGGGTGGACTTCTTCCGAATTTCTTTACTGGTGTCACAAGAGTCCTGTCCCTGCTGTCTCACCATCACCACACTGCCCACCTCTGCCTCAGGTTTCCTCCCTGCCTTGCTTACCGGGAGATAAAGGTGTAGCTGCAGTTTGGGATCTGTGTTTCAAAGTCTCCCTGTGTGTGATGAGTTGCTCTTACTCCATTTGTTATTTTAAGGATTCTCTTTTGCCTGATACACTTTGCATAAAGTGCCATTAGAAAGAATTATGACTACGGTATTTATTAATCCACTTCTTAAGCTGATAGCATGCAGAAAGAAATATAAAGGAAGTATAAGGAAACTTTCTGGCAAAAGATGTTTAAGACAATGCCGTTTCTACAAAGAAACAGGAAACTTTTTTTCTCAGAATGGTTAACAAAGTATCATTCTTAACATGGTATTTTGGTGCTGTACAGTAGGGTCAAACTTACACACCTGTGTAACATTAATTTGTCTTCTAGATCAAAAATGGCATATTTTTCATTGTGAGAGGTTTTCTTCATAGTTAAATATATCTGCAGGTTCGTGCATGAGCTATTTGGTGAAAGCAGATCACATTAAGCAAACTATGGGAGTCTGAGCATGTGGCAGCGGTCCCAGCCTCCCCATTTACATCTACTTTGTGAGAAAAAAAACAACAACAACAACAACAACAAACTACAACCAGAACAAAACAGCCTCACTTCAGTTTTTTTTTTTTTTTAATTTTGTTTTCAGTTTGAAACTTGAGAAACTGTTCCGTTGTAAAGTGGGTTCAAAATGCTACACTCCCTATGGCTGCTCTACTGCACCTTCCAGAATGCATTTATTCCCACTGATGTATAGCCAGATAATCTTTTTTTCGCCCAGCAGAAAGAAGCTTTCATAGGGAAACCCAAAATTCCTGAGCAGAGTGTTCAACAGTAGGAGGAAAGCTGTTGTAGGCGCCTGTAATGCTATGCCTGGCTGTGTGTTTTCAGTCTTTTTTCTCCTGGCCTCTTGGTGGCAGGGCAATTAGAGCTCCAACTGTACAGGCAAAAGATATCCCAGTACAGTAATCAAAGCAAACATTATATAGATTTTGATTGCTCTGACAAGAATGAAGTCTTTGTTAACTGAAGTGCCTTTATTGATTTGAAAGAGACAATGTATTTATTCTGTTTTGTGAAGTGCTCCAAGCTGTGCGTGTATTTAATGCTTATGAATTCAGAGATAAAGGAGTAGAAAAGTTCTGTGTAAAACTGTAGAAGACAAACTGTATAATTTCCAGAACATTTATTCTAACATTCTTTTCATAATGGCAGTTATAATACTCATAGTTATCATTATCATCTTATAACAGACCTTAATGTTTCACAAACTGCATGATTTGTTTAAGTCACTTAATTAACAACATTCTTGCCTGTTTAGCAGTAATTAGTTTGTTTTAGTAGAAATACCCAGTTTCATCTATCCTTGCAGAGGCTGGAAAATGATGGAACAACAACAATGTTCAGCCCCACAGCTGAAGATGAAAAGTTTATGAAAATAAAAATCACCCATAATGACAACATGTGATTGTGTTTTAAGTATGACCTTTAGCTCTTTAAAGCACATTATTCAGTGCTAGAAAGTAACTTATGTGGTTTGCATTACTACAGTAATTTAAATCGACAGCCTTAAGATTTCTTTGTCTGAAGATGTTATTAGGAATTCAGCTGTGCCTTTCCTCCTGTGGAGCACATATAATCTCAAGCAAACTTGAAAAATAAAGTTTCCCCTTACTTCTGAAGTCTAACCATGATCACATGCATTTCTGGTAACACACTGGAAAAAAGGTTTAAGTTTTGTCCTGAGTAGATGCAGATATTCTGGGTCTGCTCTTATTTCAAATGCAGTTCCACAGACATTTAAGGAAATTGGCTCAGGCCCTTTGGGAAAAGTGAAAAATGTTGTGCCCTTTCACCTGTAAGACTCTCCCTACCATAAACGTAATAGCAAGAGCTGTATTTTAACCAGGGAGCATTGCAGGTTATCTGAAGCTATCTAGTTTATTATTGCTTTAATTCTAGACTTGCGTTTTTATTCATTGTTTCTCTTTTGAGCAAGATTTTGAAAGGTAATATCACATAAATGGGCACCTGGCTGTGGCTCCACACAATGCTTTCTGTTATTAGACGTTTCAGTTGATCTGTGTTCGAGGATGATGAAAGTAGCTTGCACTGAGTTTCTTAGTTTATTTCATTCCATACACATTCATAAATTAGTAGATGGTAATCTGTTAATAAAAACTTAATGTTCTACATTACCCTCTGTAAAATGTTGCAGTGTTTTTTTTTTTTTTCTTTCTGTGTGTTTCTGAGCTGGAACTATTCACAGACTTTTCAAGAGTCTGATGAGATTCCAATACCGGCTTGATAATGGCCAAAACTTTTCCTTCCTCTCTGAATAACATGAACTCTAAGATTTAAAGGGGTATCTTACCTTCATAACTAAAGTATCACTCATTATTCAGTCTCTAGGCTATTAAAAACAGCTCTGAAATGTGGAACAAGAACTTACCACAGAAAAAACTGGATGTAGTGAATTCCAGTCCTTTGACCCAGCAAAGCAGTACAAGGGATCATGTTGTTAGCAAGAAAAAGAGCGTTTACTTACACTCCCAAGAGCTCCTTCTTCTCCAAACCATAGGAGGTGAGGAAAGGAAGAATACAATTTTGCCAACAGAGTTAGACCGTAACAGACCTACCTGTGGTCTCATCGATTTCTCTGGAAATAAGATGTTCCAAGTATCAACAATGCCATCTCACTTAATGATCCTTTGGAAAAACAAGTTTTAATCATCAAGTGACCAAGATAGAAGGCACAGGATGGAAGAGAGTAGACATGGGAGGAGAAGGAGATAGCACATTACTGAAAGGTCTCAAAATACACTGGCTATGGCAGTAAGTTTGTTAATGGCTGGAGACCTCTGATGCTTCCTGCTTGCTCTACACACTCTCAAACATCTGGAAGAATAGGGCATAAATTGGAACTGAGCAAGACTGGCATTTTGGAGGCTGCTGGCTGACTTTTTATCCTTTGTTTTTTTAATCAATAACAAAGATTTGGTTACTTTAGAAGAAAAATGAAGAACCGATCACAGTTTACAAGGATGAGTATGTGGGAGGACTGCAGGGGATGGGATACTGCAAAAGTAGCAGGACAGTATATAAAAGCAACATAATCCTCTTTCTTAGAAGAATCAGATTAACAATATGATCATAACTAGTATAAGATTCACTGTTACAAACCAAGAAAAAGTTTCATGATGCATGTTCCTCCCTGCGCTTGTAACATTTTAGGAATTACTAAAACCCCTCCAGGAGCACAGAACAAATTACCCATTTTTTCCCTTTCCCTTTTTTTTTTTTTTTTCCAGAACGAATTTCTTTTCCACTAAAATTTACTTTTACCCCATGCATGCCTCCTTTCCTTCTCTGCAAGGACAATCATTCTCACAGTGATGTAGCTTGCACTGCAGCCCTGTTCTCCTTTATCCTCCCCTAAGGGAAGGCCATCAGATGAAGGTAGCAGCTAGTGTCACTGTTATGTCAGGCAGAGAAACCGCAAAGCATTTCCTTAGATGTCTCGTCTCGAAGGGGTGTTGAGAGGTGCCTTAACAGTGCGGCCTTTGGCTGACTGGCCTCCGCAGTTACCTACTCATATTCCTTTCTGCAGCGACGCCAGGACAGCAGTGCTTTGCACAGCAGTGTGTGCTGTGAGTTAGACTGCCTTTGAGCATTGCAGTGAAAGGTAGCTCTGTGACTTTATCCATCTAGCCAGTGCTGGGTGGAGCTCCAAAAAAAGAGTGCAGAGAGTGCAAAGGAGCCTCTGTGCAGTCCTACCCTATTTTGGCACAGTCCCAGACCTTTCACTGCCCTTTTAAGGACATTCTTCTGTCTTAGGAGTAACAAGTGTCCTTCATGTTTACAAGAGAATTAAGATCTCCAGTGATAATGGTCTTAGGATGAAGAGGCAAGTCTACATTCAATACGTGTTTATTCTCCTAGCTATTTTTCCCAGAATTAGTACACACATCAACAATTCCATAATGTATGAGTAAGATCTGTTTATTCCTTACCACAGTTCTAGCATTAATCATTTGTCCTTCTCCAAACCATCAGTAAAACTCTGTGCCATGGAAAAGTTCTAAACAACGTGCAGTGCCTTGAAGCACGATCAGGCTCAGACCTATTCCAGACTGAACACAGTTCTGCAAACGGACATTGCATTGTAGTACAGCTCTCTGCCCCAAAATAAAGGAGTTTTTCAGTTTTCCATTCAGCTGATTATAGAAAGTATAGATAGACATGTTTGGACACATACCTTGCTTTGGACCAGCAATTTTGGAGAAAAGATTAGCAGAGACATCCAAATGTAACTATGTAAACATGCTAGAGAATGGTAGATCATTTATGTGGTTCTTTGCATCCAAATTATAGAAAAAAATTATAAGCTGGGAAGACCTGCAATGTTTCACAGTACTATAGAAGAGCTGCAAGGCCAAAGCTAATGGAGTTTGCTTGGGTACCAGATTAGTGTCATCCTTATTCTCTGCTGATGAGTGGCATGATTAAGAAATCTGTGCCAGTCTGTGGATTTATGATAGGAGTAAAAAAACATTTTTAGATCACTGCATCTAGTTGATTCATTTGAGAGCACTGATAAACAGACACAGCTGGTGGTGGGATAAGAAGCTGAACTGCCCTGCTTTTTCCTGTCTCTTATTAAGTATTAATACAAGGTGAAGGTGATTGGTAGTGAGACGTATAAACTGAAAGCAACTGGAAGAGAAAATAACAAAGAAGAGAGCTAATATAGGTCTAGAGTCACCTAAAAACCATGAAAACATGAAACAAATCTTCCATGATGGTTCCTGGTTTCCTGAGAAATTCAGCAGGTATTGCTTAGTGAACTAACTCCTCCTTATAGCTACCAAGGGCTGGGTGTGCAGTAGCAGATTGGCCATGCAGCCACCTAGCTGTGCTGCAAATCACTGTGGGTGTGTGCATTGCTTGGAAGTCAGGGCCACAATACTTTGTATGGTTTTCACCTCTCACTGAAATAGTTTTCATCTGGACCACCTAACTGCTTGTGGTTTTTAATTCAGCTGGTCTGTAAATAGAGATGCTATTGTCCCCGTGTACAATATCTATGTCCTTCCACATTTAAACCCCAATAGAATTTGTGCCAAAGGTGAACATTAAACCAGAGAACTATTCCTTTAATTACATCTGCTACTGACACAAATATTCTTTATAACCGAAATCTCCTGCTAGCGCTGTTATGAACTACTGTATACCTCTGGCGGGAAAACGAACATTCACAGGCTTAAGGAATTCCATATGCATTTTATTGATGCTAATGCTGTTAGTTGCGTGCTCTGAGGCTGCTGCTGGAACGAGTACTGTTTTGGCTGATGGATTTGTACACAGAGCATACATTCAAGAGGATTCACGAGGGAACTGAAAAATGAACCATTACCCTCATATAGACATTGGGAGAAAAAACCCAAACCTTAATACAATATTTATCGAGTGTGGTTCAGCCTGGATGGTGGGGTTTCTGCAGATCCTGCTTAAACATTTGTAACCCAGTCCAACAACAGGAAAGTTTAGTTTAAGTACCTAAAACATATGCAGATGGCTTACAATCTTTTCCTCAACATTTCTAAAGATCTGAGCTCCATGCAGTTTACCTTTCTTTGTCTGTCCCTCTGACAGACACAGTCTCAGAATAATCTCAGATTTTTTTAGGAAGGAGGGGTGGGAACCAGCTGTCATTCTTGGTTACCTGTGGAGGCATTCACTCTCTTGCCCTAGAGAATTCGGCTGCCTCCAGGAAGGCAGGAAGCTGGGGCTCCTTGGCCAGCGTAAGCACTCGCAGTCAGTAACCGCAACCACTTCTCACTCTCCCAGGGTGAAGGAAGTACATTGTCTACCCAATACTGTTTTTCCCTAACTCTTCACAACTCCCTTTTCACAATCTCTTTGGGAGCCGTAACAGACTAAGAAGCCCTGGCCTTCAGGGATGCTGCAAGCCCATTCAACCCCTCTGTACAAACCTGTACAATTTGATGGCAAAGGAAAGAATCTGATTCTGCAAATACCAGCACACATAAATAGCCCTGGCAAAAGATGCAAAGAGAATTAACAACAGAATGAGTTTGGGAGCTTGAGGATGAACATCTATAATCTAAACCCATACAGTTTTGTGCTTCTGGACTCTTCAGACCATGCCTGTTCTTGGTGCATCTTAACTAGACATCAACTGGAACTCATTTATTCCTTAGAAATCATAGAAAAAAGGTTGGAAGTTGATCTCACTGCCTGAAGCAGGGGTAAATTACTCTGTGTCTCAAGCACGCCGTCAGGAATGACAATTAAAATCCAATTCTAATTAGCAATGCTGGATGCTACTCTAAATAAACAATGATGTACAGATTTTTTATGCAGATTCCTAGCTGCAGAAGTAGGTAAGTAGTAGACAACGTGTACTTAACGTGTGTTAATCACTTCTGCATCAACAGATGGACTGGCTTATAAATACACAATACACACACTTGATACTTCCTTTGTAAGATGAATTGTTGCAAGAGCAGATATTAAGGTTGATAGCCAGGGTAACCTCTTTAGACTTTACTCAGTGTCTGGTTTGATCTCTGGTTAATTAGGGCTGAGAAGCTGGAAAGTTTGCATCGCTGTTGCATATCGTTTACTCGCTCTGAGAAGGCAAATGAAGAGAAACTCCAGGCTGTGAATGAGGAGAAACTCCAGGCTGTCACTTTTGTATCTCTAATAATCATCCAATAAAAATTACAGAGAGGCAGAAAATCTCTTTAAACTTAAGGCTACCAGCTTGGATGCATTACTAGGCCAGCTGTGCCAGTTGCTGGATCTGAAGAGCCAAAAGAAGCAATGATCCAGGGATTTTAAGTATATAAGGTAAATTGTCTTGTGTTTAATTGTTATTATTAAAAACTTCAGGAGATGTGCAAGCCATTTTCCAATTAAGACAATTACAGGGTGCTGCATTTGCCATTCTCGATTTATGACCATGGTCATACATTCATTAATTTCAGTAGCACTAGCTCCTGATCCTGCATATATCCCATCATGCAGTGACTTCATAAATGTGACTAGGGCTATTATTATTCATGTGTGTACATCCTGCAATGTGCCTAGGGCCAAGATCCTCAAAGTTCAGCATCTAAATATCTTCTAAGATTATGGCCTACATTAAACATAATTGAATTTTAGATGCTTTTTTGCATAATACTTCCAGAAAGTACACTAATAACTGTAATATTCCCTAACCTTACTGTTACAAGGGAGGGGAATTGAGTTAAAATTATAAGAAACAGAAACACGTAGAAATATTTAGAGATTGTCACCCAACATTATCTACTGTGCATTTTAATTGCATGGGAGCGGGAACTGCAGTGTAAAACAGTAACACTTGTGAATTTGGCCTGCCATTACTGTCATATTTTGTTGAGTGCTCCATTTATACACATTTTAATGGTACTCGAAATAGAATGCCAAACCTGCTCAGCTTTGCTTGCTCTATAAAAAGAATCTCCAGTCAAAGCCTAGAAGCAAAGGAAAAAAAAAAAAAAAAGATGAAGAAAGAATGGAAAAACAGGAAAAAAATCTAAGCGTTGCCTTTCCTGGAAGCAACTCCATGAAAATAGTAACAATAAAACTATTCTAGAAACAAAGAAATATAATCCACTGCTCTATAATGAAAGTAGATCTTTTTATTACTGCATAAACTGTGAAGTGGTACCTGCCAGCAGTTAAGCATAAAACAAAGCTTTTGTCTTCACCTTCAAAAACAAAAATCTGAAAATTTGACAGCAAAACAGAACTAAATACAAACACAGTTAATTCCATTAAGTCCATTTTGTACACATTTTGAATAGCCCTTTAAACCTCTGTTTCATTACCATTTTTTTTGTCCAAGTCATATAATGGACCCCCACACTTTCACATAAATATGTATTTTATAACTCTTTGAGAGCAGCTTTATGTATTATGAAAGAAAGAGGAAAAGGAGATAATGATGACCCAAAGATGTTTGGATGCCTTCTTGCTTCTACTTTCATACAATAATAAAACTTCTGGAAAGCAGATCTGCAGAAAAGGACCTAGAAGTCCTGGTAGACACCAACCTGAATAAGAGTCAGCAATGTGCCCTTGCTGCTAAGAAGGCTAATGGTATTCTTGGCTGCATAAGGGAAAGTATTTCCAGCAGGTCAAGAGAAGTGATCCTTCCCCTCTACTCAGCATTGGCGAGGCCACATGTGGAGAACTGCGTCCCATTCTGGGCCCCCCAGTACAAGAGACATGGATGTACTGGAAAAAGCCCAACAGAGGGCCACCAAGATGATCAAAGGCCTGGAGCACCTCTCCTGTGAGGAGAGGCTGAGAGAGCTGGGACTGTTAAGCCTGGAGAAGAGGAGGCTCAGGGGGGATCTTATCAATGTCTGGAAATACCTGAAGGGAGGGTGCAATGAAGATGGAGCCGGGCTCTTTTCACTGGTGCCCAGTGCCAGGACAACAGGCAATGGGAACAAACTGGAACACAGGAGGTTCCATCTAAACTTCAGGAAGTACTTCTGTGCTGTGCAGGTGACCAAGTACTGGAAAAAGTTGCCCAGAGATGTTGTGGAGTCGCCCTCCTTGGAGATCTTCAAAAGCTGCCTGGAAGTGGTGCTGGGCAGTCTGCTGTGGGTGTCCTTGCTTGAGCAGGAGGGCTTGGACCAGATGACCTCCAGAGGTCCCTTCCAACCTCAACCATTCTATGATTGTGAGATTCTGTGAAATAAGGGACATATCTGTCCTCTTTTTTAGCATATGTCAAGTTGTAGAGCACATTAATATTAATGGCCTCTCCTTTATCCGACCGTGAGCAGCTTCAACTACAACTGCAAGTCTGAGTCTAGCATTTTATCCAAGACCTTTATCTTTGCATTTACTTAAATTCTGCTTCCCCAAGGTGGTATGAGTAAATTTGCATACACTGAACTTAAACATTAAAAAAAAGATATGCTTTCACTTCCAAAACACTATAATCCCTATTTCTGGGCTAATTAAAACTTAATTCAACCAAGACATAACTGACCAAAGCTGCAGAATGAATTCTGCATACAGTAATGTGGTGGATGCTAAGTTGCAGACACGGTAGATGTGGATTGGTATTTAAGCTGCCTTTCAACTTGCTGGCAGTGTTAGCTCTTAATCATTCCTGGAAATGTGGTTTTTGAACATGTGACACCTAGAAATGCTATTACACTATTGGGTAATTCTTATTAATTCAAACTCTTATATCATTGCTGCACTTCTGCAAATCATGCAGAGTAAGCCTACCAACTTAACCAGTATGCAGGCAGGCTGGATGTTTGGGAAGTTTGTGGAGATGTTACATTCTTTTTTCAGAACTTATCAAAGTAGATATAAGACACTGACTGCATTTCAGAATCACACGCCCATGCCTCAAACACATTGCCAGTAATAATCATCTGAGCTCTTATTCCTTAGCTGAATTTAAAGGCAGTGACATATACAAAATTAAAACTTTAATTAAATGGTTCAAAGTAAAACACTTGATCTCTCACTCCTACAGTTGAGAGATTTCTATTACTGAAGAAGGTCATGCAAATATCTAACTTAAAAAAGCGAGTTAAAGAGTGTCTCAAAACATTGCAGCAACTTCAGAAGAGCACTGACTGTGTAAGCATTCAGTGATGTCACTCTCCTTTTGTTAACCTAGAGGGAGTTGAAAACTGTTTGACATTCAGTGGCACATGAACTGGACTTGGATTTCTTTAAGCAAAAATGGATGCTGCCACCTGTACTGTTAATACACTGCCTTGTTATACTGCCTTGCAGCTCAGTCCTCTTACGGCCAGTGTAAAGACTGGCTGCAGAGGTTCACACTGTAGTCATGTTGTGACTACAGCATGAAGACAGAGTGGGCTTGTAAAGTACATACGCAGACGTGGGAATTTGCAGTTAGGTCCTATATACATGCAGAGCAACATTAAGATAAGTGGGGCTGAATTTAAATTCAGGGACTGTCCTAAACATAATCCTTCATGGGCTAGGGTCTAGAATGCAGAGAACTGGGGAAAAGCTCAGTAACAACTGTGAAAATACACTCTAAGATTTTCCATCTTTTCCCCTGGCATGGGCGTAGCAGTGCCTCAAATAATCTAGAAATTATTGTTATAATGATTGACATACTCGATTGGGAAATAGACTGAATTTGCCTGGAGGGAAGAGGCAGGACAAAAATCAATTCCAATACAATTATTTTTTATGGTATGCAACAGGTCATGTATGCACAAACAGCTTTCAGCATTGCATAATTTTTTTTCTTTCAGATCACCAAAGTAGTGCAATAGCTGAAACAAGAGCTACATGAGCTAAATAAAAATACAATCAAGTTCTAAAATATTTTAAATTTACAACTAAATTTGTCCGGCCCATGGCCAAACCCTGCTGCCAGATCTGGATATGCCTCTTATACAGAAATCAACCATCCCCTTGCTTTGGTTGCAAGAATTTTCAGTAGCAAGTGCTTCCTATTGAGGGTGCAGCAACAAGCTGCCTGCTAATCTTGCTTCCTTGGAGGGCCTGCAGCTGGCTTGTTCAGCACTTCAAGCAAGTTAGATAAGTACTTATATATTACAGCAACAGGCACTATAAATATCCCGCTTTACTGTGTGCTTATGAAGCTGCATTAAGCTTGGTGCAATTTACATGCGCATCTGGAGTAAAAACATTCGGTGTGTTTTCTCTTGGTATCCATACTTGTAATGGCCTTCCCAGCTCTCCAGCTGAACTGCCTGATATCCACAGATGCTGAGCTGACTCTTTTCTGCCCTTGCCTACCTGGGAAGCACCTCCGTCCATCAGCAGAAGTGCACTGCAGATGTACCTGCTTTGTGCACTAACAAGTGATGACAACAAGGACCTCAAGCTGGTGGCCTTTGGAGAGCTCAGCACCCCCTCACTCCTTCCATTGACAATGACTTCAGTGTGAACTCAGGGCACTTTGGGTCTCCCAGCTCTGCAGCCAGCCCAGCTATGAATATGAGCCTCATGTCACACAACATTTTGCAGTCAACCTCTGGATTTTGCTTTCAATATGACCTGAAGTTGACCTGAGTCTCCCTCCCTGGAGATCTTCAAAAGCCTCCTGGACATGGTCCTGGGCTGCCTGCTGTAGGTGTCCTTGCTTGAGCAGGGGTGTTGGACCAAATGACCTCCAGAGGTCTCTTCCAACCCCAGGTATTCTGTGATTCTGTGTAGTTAAAAGAAGTTCCAGCTCTAAGTACTTGTACTATCTGCATCAACATGATTAAGCAGGTAATACATTCTGAGCTTTGCATATGAGATAAATTAAAGCTCTTTGTTCAATGGCACTGAATGCATTTGAATTAAAAAGGGTGCACAGAGTGTCCCTTCAGTAACCTTGCTTTGTCATCATGATACACCACCCTGTACTCCTAAACTCAGGAAGATTAAGAGAAGCATTTACATCTTGCATTAATGAAGCAACAGATTATGGGGTTGTGCACTCTGTTATTGCTTGTTTGCTTATTTTTATTTATTTATTTTACAACCTAAGTGAATCAAAGTTACAATGGTCTCAAGAGGATGATCTCAGCTGATGTCTGGAAGTAATTTTATAATGGCCTGATAAGTCAGAAATGACAAAAAACTACTTTTTTTCCCATGGCACCGAGACCACAAGTTTCTGTATTTCCTGCTGTGTCCTATGCTATTTGTACTCAAGAGTTCTTTAAAAGAGGAAAACTGTTTACATCTCTGAGCTAAGATAATATATATCGTGTGGTAGAGGATATTTGGTTACAGAAGAAAGACTGAGAGATGGGGAAAGAAAATAAAAACAATGAAGTGGTGACTTAAGCCTTCAAACATTCTCCCATTTTCTTAACAGCACTTTGGGCTTTTTCTGAAATGATGTCTTAGCAGAAGTCCATCTTGCAGATGAGAGTTACATATTTCCCCCAGTTGTTTCTAACTATCTGCTTGCACAAAGTAGCTCAGTTACTCTCTTGAGCAAAAAGCACTAGCAGCCCTACCATCATTAGAGGGGTTCATGGTAACTCACAGCAATCTCTGTATGAGGGAACCTTGCTCAAATTGACTTTGCAGCAGCAAAGGCCGGTGGCAAGAGGTGCAAAACTGAGCTTTCATATTTAATCCCAAACTGTCTGTGAATGTAGCAGAACTCTGAAGTTTGGAATTACCTCCACCTCTTCCTCCTCAGGGTGAAAATGTAATTATGATAAATCCCTCTTCCTCATTGTACCATCACAGCTGAAGGTAAACAGAACTGGGCAGAGCTCAGAATTAACAGTCACTGAACTCCTTTCAGAGCTATTAAAATCTCTCTCTCCCTTGCCTAATGCATGCTGTCTGCTGTCCTCTGCTTTTATGACAGATGGTCTGCAGCCAGCGTTGATATTTGGATGGTCACCACCATTCAGATCCCAGAGCACTAAGTGAGGCTTTTACTTAAGAGTACGTACAGTACAATGAAAAGCTCCCATGCAAACCAAGAGGAGGCTGCATGCAATGAACCAAGCAGCCAGCCTTGTGCTTGGTACTGTGTTTAATTCCCTGCTCACAAATGAGGTTACATATTACATACCCAGATCAGGCCAGCCTTTTGTGACTGGGCACTGTCAACCTCATTCATGTAAACTCTCTGCCTTTTGATTGCAGAGGCTGTGTTTGTACGCCACATAACACAAAGGTCCTGCTTTCAGGTGGGCCCTGTAGGCAATATTGCAGTAAACTTAAAGGGGAAATAAGATTTTGTGATGTCCTTGGTCTTTTTTTACAAGGGCATTACACACCCTGGGGTTGGCCAGTTGGGATTGTTCCATTTTGACTGCCAGGCTACAAATTATGTCTCATCTGATTAATTCCTTTTATAGTTTATCTGTAGGTGTCAGTGGATGCAGTGGGGCTGCCTGTAAGCAGTTCTTCACTGTGACAAACTTAGTCCAAGTGGCTTTCCAAATATTTTTTCAGGGTGCCTGCTGTATACAATCTGTCTTTTTGGCATCTACAAACCTTATGATGCATGCCTTCCCATCATCTGCTCTTTGGCTATTGTCTAGTTTAGAAAAGGTTTTTTGGAACTTAAATGTCAACAGGTGTGGCAGAGTGTACTAAGGTATGCAGTACAGAAACATGTCTAATTATAACTTTTCACTTAATTTTTGTTTCCAGTTAACAATTAAAGTTAAAAATAACTTGTGCATACAGAACCCTGTGACTTTTTTTAAAAAAGTTTTCTAATTAATGTAGCTTCTAATTAATGACACATTCTATGTCAGTTGTAAGTCATCCCAACTCATACACATCTTGCTGCTTTCTGCAAGTTTGGAATCAAACTGACCTGTCACATACACAGGATTTCTAGAGTAGGGGCAAGGGTCTGACCACCATCTAACCCTCATAAACAGCATCCTAACAGATGGGATTGGAGAGCTGGCAGCCAAAATACCCATTCTGTTCATCAGCTGTGGGCACGAAGCACAGACCGTCCAGCCAGATTTTGCATCTTTAGTTAGCATGCCTATGGCAAAGGTGTTGTACTAGGAGATCTATGAATATTCTAGAGCTCTCAATCCCAAGTATCACTGATATTAAAATGCCAAACGGGAGACAGTATTTGCCACCCAATTGAGTGCTCCCTAGCATGCAGAGCAGCATTCCATGAAGACAGAAACAATCTTTGGCTCATTGGTGAAGAGCTGGCAGCAAGAGGTGTAACCTATTGCACTTACCTCACTATGAGCTACAGAGACAAAGAATATACTCTATTTTTTCCTCTTGTTTCTCCTTAGAGACAAAACCAAAAAGACAATTCATGTGTCGTCCTTCATCACATACAGTTACTTAGATTGAAGGGGAAAGAAAACTGCATGGCCCCCTGCAAACAAACTCCAAACAAACTAACAAACCTCTCCAAACAGACTAACCAAAGTACCAAGAAGTGGGCTGCCCTTAACCTAAAGGGCACAATCTAGAATATATTATCTACCTTGTATGCTGAAGTGCTGACTTCTGCTCATCTTTAAACATCTACAACTGTCCCTACCCTATGCAGCTCTTTCACAGGCTGAAGAAGGGAAATGCATATCTGAGGGCAAAAGATAAAGACAGGTAAGGCAAGGAACTCCTGTATTTTTATGATTATTCACAGATGTGTTCTTAGTGCCCATCTTATCAGTAGCTACTCAGAAGCTCCTCTTTGCTACACTCAGGGTCAGAGCAAACACTCTGGATTATATCTGTGTATGCTTGTGAAAATGAGGGTGGGGTAAAGGAAGAATGAAATGTTAGGAACGCCAATGCTGTAATTCCACCCTCTCAACATTGCCTCATACCGAGGTTTCTCTGTGTTCCAGGTATTGTCCATTTATCTGTGACTGTGTCCTTGCTTCTCCTACTCCTCTTAATTCAGACAGTGCAGTAAGGTTAATGCAGAAGCTGGTCAGGGAATCTTTTTGCATTATGCCAAAAAGATTTACTAAAATACATCTGTGTAAAAACTTCATGATGAATTCAGAAAGCCTCCTGTAAATGCCTAAGGAGTTTTCACCCTATAAATATTTAAAACAAATATCTCCCAATACATAAACACTCTCATTTCCTGATGATAAACCCAGACATATCAGCAGGGGTAGAAGGAAAACTGTTATCTTTGCTCAGATGTTGTTTAGCATATCCCTAGATGCAGTGAAACTTTTTGTGTTAATTCTTCCTTTTCACTTATCCTTTTCATCATCACATAATGTTTCAAAAATGCAGGAGATGTAATCCAGCTCCTAATCTTAGCTAATGCGAGCTGTGTCTAATTAAAATCTCATCAGTGCAAAAATATGTTTTGTTCCCAGCAAAAGTAAAAAAAAAAAAAAAAAGTTAAAAACACCATCCTGCAATTTTGCTACTCTTATTTCTTGTGCATGATCTGTGCAATTAGACAGTACTTTACCTCAATTAAACAACATCATATACTTGCAAAAGAAGTCTTGTTTACACTAAACAGTTTGGGAAGAGGAAAGCTGTTTTCTAACACAGGAGTCAGCTCATCCACTACTGAAAGTAACTACTCGGGGGCAATAAAGTAGCTCCTGACAGCTTAGTATAGTATTACACAGCAGCAGAAACCTAATAATAATAATATGATAAAAGTTCTCCCTGTAAAGGAAATTCTACATTGGCATAGCATTTCCATATGATGAACAGAGCAACACTGATTTCTGTTTAGCGGAACGGTGCATCTGGGTTATAAGGGTCTCCAGATAATTAGGCCTCATTTTTGTGTCTCAGCTGTGCAGCACCCTCTCTGATCCCACTGCCGAACAACCGTGGTTTGGATTCAGGGAATGAAAGCACTCAGCGAGTGCTGCCATCATGTCTGCGGCACTTGGTCTCCTCTGAATGCTCTGCTTGGTAGCTGAACCCTGGCTCCGCTCTTCTGACCCCGAGCCATCTGTGAATGGACGCAAGGATGGCAAATACACAAAACTTGCTCCAGCATCTTGAAGTCTGGCACCATCCCAGAGCTCCAGGAGATGCTTCGCTGCCCTCTCCTAAGATTTACCAGGTGGTGGGTGAAGCCCCAGAAGGTATGCAGACTCCTGTCTTTGTAGTTTTATAATACACATCCACCGCAAAGCTTAAGCGCGTATGTTGTTTACTTGTCAGTATTTGTTTGCATTGCTACATTTTTACCATTCCTATTTAGAGAATGGTTTTCCTCTCCTCCCCCCTTCCAGAACAATGCCTTGCAGGGAAACCCTTATTAATGTGCTCAGGAGAGCTCCTGCTGCCTGTGCGTGGGAAAGAGTGCAGATTGCATGTGGAGATAGTCAGGTTATATTTCCCCTTTTCCAAGTTCAAGTAAACTTCTTTAATTTATTTGGTAATGTGGAATTAACTTTACATTTAAATAAGCCCTGTCCCTATGAACCCAGCATAGCAGGAAAACACTCCTTGAGTTTTAAAGGCTTTAACTCTTGTAGATCTGGAGAAACTTCCCTTTTCCCCCTTTGCTACTCCTGAGTCCCTGCAGCTGCCATGAACAGCAAAACAACTGGAGATGGGCCAGACAGGCTGGGCGACTGCAAAGATAGGTGTACAGACCTATGCATGTATGTATGACCTATTTTATATCTCACCTTACAGGTGTGAGGAGGTTTACATTTTCTATTTCTGTCCTTTGCCTTGCATGCCNTTTTTTTTTTTCCCCAGAGCATGATCTTCCTGTTCAAGCAGCTCTACAGATTCCCCTTTTTTGGTGCCATTTTGCTATTCAACTGTGGCTGACAGCATACAAGAGTTGCCTGGTACACTGCATGGAAACATGCCATGAGTGATTTTGGAAGCCATTCATGGACAGCTGTATTTCCTCTCTTTTAAATACTCCTTTTCAATGTGAACTAACTAAACTAAGCCATCTAAACCACGTATCAGCTGAGCCTTCATTGTTGGTGCTTCAGAGGACACACAGCCCCTATTCCACATGACTTACTCATTTTTTAAAGTAACCAGATGGAAAGGGAAGCAAGTTTGCCATCAGGAACTTTAAGTTACTATTATTACTACTTTATCAAATATCTGCAGGCTAAACTTGTAATCTACACCTTTGTGACACCTACCACAACTCAGGCTTGGCTGCTTAAAGCATCATCATAATAGATGGCTTGGTGAACTATGTTCTGTTAATCTCCAAAACAGCATAGCATGCTTGTTGTGCACTGATCTATGACTTTGCCTCAGCCAGATCCAAAAAGTAGACAATTGTCCAGCCTGTGTGTTTGCTTCTTCCAGTGATACATTAAGCTATTGAAGGTAAGCGAAGTCCAGATCAGAAGTGAACATGTAGTGAAGCTAGGGAACTTTCAAGATAGACACAGAACTGGTCCAACTAAGAACAGTGACAAAACTCAAGTGTGGCATTAGATCCTACCTAAGGAACACAGGCAAACATATGGAAAACTAGCTCATCTGTGTAATTAATTGGTGAAGAAAGTAAAACTTGGGATGAGCTCTTGAGTCAATGGTTCTCCTGATAAGCAACTCTGCAAGCAAGAAGTATCACCCTGAAGGATACCATTTCTGTCATCAGAGCTACACCACTACTGCTCTGAGTCTCTGCTGGACCTTGGCTGTCCCAAAAAACTCCTGAACAGGATAAGCCACGGAAAGGAACACTGCTAGTCCTAACACCTCCCCCTGGAATAGGACACTGGTGTTCCAGCTGTATGTCTTCTCCCTTTTTTAATCTCCATCTCTTTCCCTTTCTCCTTTTCCCTCTGTTTTGACTACCTGGCCAACTGAATCCCTTGCAGTACCACTAAGGCTCTGTAAACAGTGAAATCATCAACCTCCACGTGCTAAATAGCACAAAAGAGTTGCAAGCTTATTGGTTCGGTGGGCTTCAGATTGTCCCTGCCCTCACCCGTCAGGGAACTTGAGAAGTGCAAAGAAGAATCAACGTTACTAGCAGAAACTCCATTTGCGGTGTGAGTGAATGTGTTTGTTTTCAGGTGGTGGAGATTGGGCTTTAATGGCAACGGTCTAGACCATCTCAACAAACTTGGTTTTCCCCCCAAAACCACAGTAATCATTATTTTTCATCCCACTTAAATATTTGCTTTCTGTTCCTCTAAATAAAGTAATATCTATATCTAAATAAGGGTTAATGGAACAAGCAAAGTTGAGTGAAAGCCTTAATACTCTATACTACTGAAATGTTTTCTTCAATGTTTTTCTTCATTTTTCTGAATCTCTAATGAAAGCTGAAAGATTTTAAATGTTGCTTTTTGCCATGGGACTGAAGTCTCTGTGCTCAAAACCCCGAACCTTGTTTAAGTGTACAGAGACAGGCTTGTGCTAATGCCTTTGACTCTTCAGGCCAATCTATTCCAGTTAAATTAACACAACATCACCAAGTCCTTGACCTCTCTGCTAAGGTGGTCAGCAAGGCTGCCAGCTGTGATGACGGCATTTACAAGATGAACCCTCACCTGCTGTCAGCTGCTGGAATGAAAGGAGACTGCTAGAAATTTAAATCCAATGTTAAGCAGAAGTGTGATGATGTTTTGGGATTGAACTTGCAGTAAGCTTCCAATTTGTCTTGATTTCTGTGGTAACACATTTCCTGAACAATGCCCTGAATCATATTGTGAAGCTTGACTTGTTATACTTTATGAACTATACAGCAGGGCCTCTCCTTTCATGGCCTGTGTGGTCTGAAGTCTTAATCTATTTATATTTCTTGTTTCTATTTTATTTCTTTTATTTATATATTATTCATATATAATTTGCAGAGGAGCCCTGTAATTCTTCACCCTTTGCCCCCTAGCCACATTTGATTACCTCTCCTCTTGTCTGCTCCCACAGATGTAGAAATGAAGAGGATTTACTGCTTCCCAGAGGCCGAGCCTGGGGAGCATGCCTTCCCACCTCTTTTGGTCACTGTGCTGAGGTCCAGGTCTCTCCCCAGCACCTCACTTCTGCATAGGGAGGTTTTATTCCACACTGTGAGGCTCAGCCTTCACAAGCAGGTGATGCACTACTGTGACACCTGCCCAGCTAAGAGAAGTGGTGAAGTTACAGACAGTAAAGTAATTTACTCACCAACATTTTCTGTGAATTTAAGGAGATGCTGTTCAAACAGGGCAATATCTATCCTGCAAATTGTATGGTGGGCCAGGCAGAGGCAAGCCTAGAAAAGCTTTCTTTTTATTCTCCAAGATCAGAGTTTTTCACAAGCTCTCTACATTTTTGGTTAGAAAGTAGGAATAGATATTAGAAATTACATACGCAGGGTCCACCTCCGCTTTGAGCTCCGTGTAGTCGTTTCTACCTATATTAAGCAACTAGGAACAGCACCTGAAAGAGGCAGAACTCTGCACCTACTCCTTGGAAGTGTGACTACAACACCCGCTGCAAATGAGATTCAGCCCTACCATGCTCTACTGTACACAAAGCGATGTGTGATCCATCAAAGGGCCGGTAGGAGGAGTATTGCCAGTGCAAGGAACTCAGAAATGCAGAAGGAGAAGCAATTGAAGCACTCAGTGGTTATAAAGAAGCACTTTGATGTATTTCTATCTCAATGGCAGAGCAGAGTGTGATGAGGAAAGAGGAATAAATGTGTGCAATACTCAGACAGTGGTGAAAGTAGCAATGGGACAAGATGGAAGCTTGTTGCAGGTAGGCACAAAACAGCAAATTATATATATATATTTTTTTCTATTCTAAAAAGAGAGCTTTTACACATACTCATTAATTGAGTACCCTTCATTTGCAATATCAACAGGAAACATAAATCCTAACCATTTTTTGTTTCCCTCATAGGAGGCTTTATCACTGAGCAAGCAATAGCTAGATGTACTGTAAGAAAAGCTATGATACATACTGAATTTTCACAGTAAGCCAGAGCTTTTACCTCTGCTTCTTTGCTGACAAGTCTTGTTATGCAAGAAGCAATACAATTAATAGAAGAGATTCAGGTTAGAAGACAACATGAAGGCAGTTGTTCTGCTGGTGCTATTCCTGCCCTTCTCTTTGGGAAGATCTTGCCAAAGAATTTTGCTTTCCAGAGGTTTATGTTTCTCTGGGGTAGGTGGAAGAAATCATGGTCATTTTTAACAGCATAAATAAAAGCAAGGTCCCCTACTTCTCTGGGGAAATAGTTACCTGGCATAACACAAAGTGTGAAATTCTGGCCCTGTCAAACATAGTGGGAGCTTTGAACAAGGCATTGGAGGGGCCAAACTCCACTCTGATCCCGCAGGACATGCCTTACTGCATTACATTTTAGATGTAGAGCTTAGTGACATGGTTTAGTGGAGGGCTTGTTAGTGTTAGGTCATAGGTTGGACAAGGTGATCTTGAAGGTCTCTTCCAACCTAAATGATTTTGTGATTCTGTGATACCTGAAGCTGGGCTGATGGAGAGCCTGGATGTGATCAGCTGGATCACAGAACCAACCCACCAGGCAGAGGTGAAAACTCCTCTGCATCACCGCTCAGACTGTCTCTTGAATTGCAAAAGTTGTTAACAATATATTTCTGGATTTCAGTAAGGCCTTTGATACCATCCCTCATGGCATCTTTCTGGACAAATTGTCCAACTGCGAGATAAACAGGTTCATGTTATGCTGGGTGATAAACTGGCTCAATGGTAGAGCTCAAAGTGTTTTAGTAAATGGAGCTACATCTGGCTGGTAGATGTTCACCAGCGGTGTTCCCCAGGGCTCAATTCAAGGGCTGGTTCTGTTCAACGTTTTTATCAATGATCTGGATGCAGGGGTGGAATGCATCCTCAGCTAGTTTGCTGATGACACTAAACTGGAAGGTGCTGTTGACTCCCTGGAGGAATGAGAATGGGGGTGCTGGTGACAGCAGGCTCAGCATGAGCCAGCAGTATGCCCTGGAAGCCAACAGGGCAAACTGCATTGTGGGGTACATTGAACATGGCACAGCCAGCCGGTCAAAAGAGGTGATTCTCCTGCTATAGTTAGTGTTGGTGCAGCCTCACCTTGAGTATTGTGTGCAGCTCTAGGCTCCACAATATAAAAAGGATGTTAAGTTACTTGAAAGCATCCAGAGGAGGTCAAAAAAGCTGGTAAAATGGCTGGAAGGCATGTCCTATGAGGAGAGGCTGAGGACACTTGGGCTGTCTAGTCTGGAGAAAAGGAGGCTCAGAGGCAACCTCATTGCTCTCTACAGCTTCCTGCAGAGGGGAAGTGGAGAGTGAGGTGCCGGTCTCTTCTCCCTGATAACTGATGACAGGACACGTGGGAATGGCACAAATCTGTGCCACAGCGGAGGTTCAGACAGGACATTAAGAAAAATGTCTTTACTGTGAGGGTGGTCAAACACTGGAACAAGCTTCCTAGAGAGGCAGTTGGTGCCCCATGCCTGTCAGTGTTCAAGACACATTTGGACAATGTCCTCATTAATATGCTTTAACTTATGGTTACCCTTGAAGAGGTCAGGCAGTTGGACTAGATGATCTCTGAAGACCCCTTCCAACTGAACTGTTCTATATTTAAGAAATAGTCAAGAAAGAGATGAGAGGGGAATAACCATATTTCAAATAGTTTTTTGTTTTTTTTTTTGTTTGTTTGTTTGTTTGTTTGTTTTTTTCCTGATTACTGACAGAGCTGGCTGGAAAGGATCAACATTTTGTTTAAAAATATGCTAAGATAAAAAGGAAAATGTATTTCCCCTGTATTTTCTTTGTTTGACTTCAGGACAGAATTAATTGCCACTTCCTTCCTTATCCAGGAAGTAGGAAGCTTCTTGTCCAAGACAACACTGCAAGGAATGCATGGAAGCAGAAGTGGGCACAGGTCTTTGGGACTTGGACAAAAAGATCAGCTACTTTTGGATCAGAGGTGCTGGAAAATCATTGAATCAATCTGTTGAGGAAAAGAACAAAAGGACTGCATACTGGAAACCAGATCTATGTACTGCCTGTGCCATGTCACCTACTATCCAAGGTTATGAGCCGAGTGTACACAAAATAAGGCTAAATAAGCAGCATTTGATACATCCAATGTATTTTTGAACATGTGTGACTTCTTGATTTCACACCTGCATGGCAGGGCTTGATTCCTTTTCTACATTTTCTTTTGACTCAGTAGGCACTACAAATAATCAGCGTTCCCTGATTCTCCACCTCTCTTCCCAGGAAATCTATTATCTACTTTTTTTTTTTTTTGTCATATCAAAAGTAACCAACTGTGTTTTTAACCCTGAAGTGTTTAACAGCTTCTCTCCTCTTCCACATCCTTTCCCCACTGTGGGATGTAATGACCAGCTTTTGAATGGATCTGTAACAAACTCCCTCTATCACACAATTAGCAAGCTTAAAACTGCTCCAAAAGGTCTATCAGATTCCCAGAGAGAGAAAATAGCCTTAAAAGCAGGTCTTAGAGTAACAAGAACAGTCACTCAACTCCAGCATCATGCAACTAATCACATTTCCTACATTTCAAGCATTTGGGGTCTGGAAAGGAGGGATCTCCGCTAAGTTTCTTCAGGCAGCACAAGGGAAGCATGCTGGAGATAATTCAGTTCTGCCCACACCCTCCTCACATGCAGATTGAACACTGCTTCTGCACAGCTGGGTGAAGATGGCTCTCTGCACAACTATCCCCTCTCCCTTATAACCAAATGTGGTGTACTTGATTGCCTACCTCCACATTAAATTCACAGCAGGTACCAAAACACACACAGGGTACAATTACTGAACTAGCTTACTCACTTACCTTAAAGCTCTGTTGGCTACTGTAGAAGTTAGTTTGGCCCTTGATTGTCAGCCTGTGTGTTGTAGGAGACCTCTGGAATCAAACTGAGCTCTCTGGGAAGCAGCAGGAAATTTCACGGAGGGGAGACCTTTGAATGAAAAATTTCTCATGGGCTGAGAGAAGACAGGCAGAGAGATGACCTAGGCATGAAGATCTGATGCTTCCTCGCAGCTTCCAACAGTGCTCTTATTAGCGCAGACCAAAGTACAAACACAACACGCTTGCTCACAGCCCGGTGGGCTGCACCTCCTTTGTCTCTGCCTCCAGCAGTACAGGCAGCTAAGGCTGCAAGGGCAGAGGGCCCTTACAGACAAGGAGAAGCCAGAGTCCTACCACAGTAAAACAAGGGTTAGCATGGCTGTACCTCTAACTGGAACATATATGGGTGCTTCTTACAGCCTTGTTCAGGAGTCTACCTTGGAAACTGTGACACTTCAGTCTGTGCTCCTCAGCAAAGTCCTGGAGGAGCTGGTCACGGAGGAAACTGCCAGCTAGCAGGAACCTTACCTTGTAGCAGAGGGAATGAGTCACCTTGTAGCATGTTGCCAGTCTCAGAATATTGTAATAGGACTGATGAGGGTTTAGGTAGAGCACTCACTGACAACAAATGCTGTCAAAAAATCCTCGTCCTTCACTGATCCAGAAGGCAATGTTCCCAAAGCCAGAGACATTGGTTAGACACATGAGCACACACGAGAGTGTGTGAAATTGTTGTAATGATGTGATATAAAATGGATAGCAAGGATTTTATATAATTGGGCTTGATGCAGTTCTGAAGTGTTGTCTTGTGACTTACAGAATCAGGAGTTCATGGAGATGCTCCAAACATCTGTGACTGATATACAGAGAATGAAGTGAACATTAACAGGACAAGTCACAAATTTCACATTATGAGTGACAAACATGCATGTACCATGGATTGAATGTGGCAGAATTAGTCACACTTTCCTATTTCATCTGATTTTTGCAGTTTTCTTCTTAGGAAAGATCACAGGTAATTCAAATAAGGAGGACTAGATACCTGGCCAAATACCATAGTCTTGTTTTCTCCCTGATTCTTATTCACAACTCATTTTTTTTCCATGACAGAATCACATTTGTTCCTCAAATGCTACCTCTGCTTGCAAAGCCTCAGTCTTATCCAAGCTAGGAGTAAAAGCAGCTCTATGAATTGAAGAGTGGGCCCAAGAGTCAGCAGAAGCCTTGACGCCATTTGCAGCAGGCCCATGGATATCACACCCTTTTTCAAGGTAGTTCATCAATTAATAAAATAGTTACAGCACAGGAAACATTATATATGGCATATAAAATACTAAAGACAAAACCGTACAACTATTTCTCATAAAACCCCCTAAAAGTGATTATAAGTATTTCAGTTCATTAATACGGATTCTAACCTACAGCTGACAACTACCCTGGGTAAATAGAAACGATTTAATTAAGCCTTTCCTTTTATAAAAATAAAAACAAACCATGTGTTTCATCTAGGGTTTAGGTGGGATTTTTGCCAGAACGAGGGGTAATTTTTGCTAACTACACTGGTTTCTATAGGATATCCACCCACCCCTGTCATAGATATTGCAACTGGAAGAAACCCAGGCAGCTCATACAATGTTTATCAATCTTGCCCTGACAGAGTGACTACCTTTTCCTGAACTGATGCTGGTGCTTTCAAGCAGATTGATTGTATTCAGTTGAGGTGACAGTGTTCATTCTGCAACACCTCCTTGACCCTCAGGATATTTTGCTTCTCTGCAATGCACTGCAGTGACTGCATGGGTAAGACAAGTCTTTGGCTTCTCATTTATCTGGCAAGCTTAGGTATTCACGAGCATGTCAACACCTCTTTGGATATTAGTGGGAGTATAAATGTTAGTTTATGCTAATAAGTAATACAATGAAAAACAAAGAAAAGGTCAGAAATTGTAGTTTTATATTGCGTGATTTTCCAGGACAAAACAAATCCAATTCATGGCACATGCTTATAGTTTTCCAAGAGATATATTTGTAGCTGTGAATATGTGCTTTGGCTAAGCCTATTGTAAGCACAGAGCAGAGAGGAGTTTTTTTTTTTTTTTTTTTTTCACTTTTAAAGAAAAAGGGAGAGGTTAATTGGTTCTGCTAGCTGAAGGGCTATGTGTGAGACAGTGGGAGCATGCATTGAATGGAAGAGCTACAGAGACAAATGAGCCAGCCTACATGATGAAAATACCCACCTAATACCTTGGGATAAAGAGAAAACGCCAAATCACTAATAAAATAAAATAAAACACGTGCAAGAAATCTTTGACTAATTTAGGCACACTGATATTAACCAGAATCTCATGCAAACAATGAATAACTGTTTGCTTAGAAGGGTAAAGAACGTATTGTTTTTTTGCTGTAATTGCTAGAAGAGGCAGTCATGTCAAGACTGAGGTATTGCTCAGCGATCACCATCATATTTACCCTTTCCAGCCCAGAGACTCTAGATCCAAAATTAGCTAAAGGCATTCATCTTTAAAGGTTTCTGTCATGATCACAAAGAACAAATCTCACTTATTTCTTCTGTTTAAATCAGGGATGAATGATTTGTGCGAGCAAAAGAGCAGTGCAGTAAAAGCCAGCTGGAACAGACCTCACAGGCCTTGAAAGAAAATCACTGATGAAAGGGGCAGAGATTCCATGGCAATGTTTCACAGACACTGGCCATCATGAACATCTACATAAACTCACCACAGAAAATCTACAGAAGGGGAGTTCTTGATAAGCAAAAAGGTCCTCTACATAATTTTGTGGTTTATCTGACTTTTTCCTGCTTAGTCACAATGAGCCCATGGGCAAAGAGCACAATTTTGCGTAGGAAAATCATCTTAAATTGTCTTCTTACTTCTCTTTCTGTCTAGCTCTCTGTCTCTCTACTCTTTCTTTCTTGATTTGGTAGAAACTTCAATTCTCCTTCAACAATACTACTACTTTCTCTCAGTTGTTAATTTCTATTCACAACCTTTCAAAAGCTCAGGGGGTTGGCATTATCTCTGTGGATGGAAGTTTATGTAAACCTATGGAAGGAATGACCTGAGCCTGCACCCATGTCCAGTAGCAATTTCCTCCAGACCTGGCTGGACCCAGAGTACGTGGAGCTTCAAAGGTGTTTGGTTTCATGGGAATTAAACACCTGAACAGCTTTAAGGATCTGGGACAGGAAGACTGAGAGATGGGTCTGGAAGATATTTTTGTCTGACTCTACACAGCCCCAAGTGACTCAGGATTTTAAGTCCCACTTTCAAGCATGACCTTGCATTTAACAGCTTAGGATCACAATTTATCTGTGATTTTCATATGAATGTCCATTTGGATGAATATGAGTTTGCAGCATGGTTTCGATAGTCTTGTTCTGCTAATGTGTTTTATTTCATTGGATGTTACAACTCCTCAGCTAAGTATTCTTTTACAGTTGTAAAATTTTTGCACTCTGCTCTATAAAGTATGCAACAGTTTAAAAATTGATATCACTAATGCTAATACAAAATTTGGAAATTCTGCTGTGCCAATTCCATGGTGCCCCGCACTGCTGGAGGTCAGAATTGTCTTTCCGCGTGGCTCTTTTTAAATTGACTTGGGGAAGTAAGGCTACATTTCCTTTGGTAGGTCAGCAGTAAAATTTTGCTTAGTAATTAAAATAAAGTTTAGAAATAATTTCTATTGGGATTGAGCAGATGTGTAACTTTGAAAGAAACACAGAGAAGTAGACTAGCAAACTTACAAGGCCAAAATTTCCTAGTGGGGTCCTTTTTCCTTCATTTCTTAACAGTAAAACTCTAAACCACGATGCACTGAAATTTCTAGAGTGAAATTTCTATTACTTTTAATAGGCTGTGAAGGCATAATTTTTCATGTGCTTGGCACATGTAAGAATACAATTGTATTTTATTTTTTATTTTTGTCAGGATCATACATTAAAAGACAAATATTGAAAGTTGTCTATCTGGTCAGGCTCAGCACATTGTGTGACAACACTATGTGGATGTCTAGGGTTTGTAAGAATGGTTGGATACTGTGTAGATTAGATGACTACTCATACAAAATACTGTGCATTAATATACACAATATGCATAATTTTTATGGTTTGAAAAAAATAATAATCTGCAAAAATATGTTTTGTAGAGTTAAGCATTAACATTGGAATGATTTTGTTTCCAACATATCTTTCTTTAGCTTGAAGGGGTAGTTGTTGTAAAAAATTCTGTTACTCTATCCAGTAACAGGCCATGTTAACATATGCTGAATGACCTAGCTTCCAAATTTTCTACTTTTTCCCTCTTACCTCTTAATGCTCATTCTGCTGTGCTTAAAGTTATGTTAACATAAGCATTTCTGTTTCTCACTTATTACAAAGGACAGATAGGGTAGTTACATTTGAATGACTAGTCCTTTAAATGAGAAGCTGGACTATGAGCAAATTCATCAGCTGAAATCTCCCTTTAGAATCAGAAGCTGAGCTTACTCTTGTTTTAAAAACCTAACTTTTATTTGCTTTACTATCAGCTATCAGAGCTCCTACCTATGAGCAAAGATCCATAGTCGCTTTCTGTCGCTTTGTTTCCAAATAGTTCCTGTTTAGCAGTGAATATTTAAAGGTCCTGACTTACTGGTGAAGTGAACTATGGAACAAATGATAGTCTCTGTTTCATTAGCTTTGAAGTCTATTTTAACAGGCAGAATCAAGGTTGAGCATGAAATGATTATGATTTGGTTCCACTGCTTAGAGACACAGGATTTGTCCGTGCAGCAGTTGCAGCCGCAGGAATGAGCTGATATACCAGGGTCACAGGAGTGCTTCCTGTGACCAAGGAGAGCTGCTTAAAAGGCAGCATGGGTATCTCAACACCACGCAGAAGTCATTGCTATAATCAGTGTGGACATACCCAATCTCTTGATTTTACGCCTCAGATATATGGCCAGGAAAGGATGCAGGAGGAGCACCAGCTGCAGCTGAACAGTCCCACCATGAATGAGATGACTGATACGGAGATAACCGAGAGTGAGTGGTATGTGTCTTTCATTTCTCTTTCGACTTAGAAATGTGCTCATGCAAGGTCATTGCTAATCCACAGCCTCCTGGTTTCTGGGGGAATTCTATTTGGATAATAAAATTATTTAGATACTTCTTTGGTGATTTCTACCTACGGCAAACAAGTGGTGTCTCATGATACAGAGGCAGCCCTGACCCCAACAAATATACGCGGGCAGTGCAGTGCCTTGTAGACATACTGCCTTAGTCTTGAAAGGAGAACATATGTCTTAAGAGTCCACGTGCCGTTACCAAACAGCCTCCTTTATCTGCACAGTCTCTCCAAACCTGTGTTTTTCTCCACGCATGCCTGATGTGTGGTTAGACGTTCCCTGTACTCCTTCCTATCTAAACCAATACAACTACAATGATGAGAATGATTCCTGGTTTGGTTTAGTTTAGCTCCAAAACACATATCTTTCAATAATCCTAAGTGACATGCAAGGTGGGATTTTTTTGTTTGTTTGCCTTTTTTTTTTTCCTTCAAACTTGTTGTTGTTGATTTGACATCTTTTCAAGGGGGAACACAAAGAATGGAGGATCAAAAGAAACGGATCAATGAAAATGAATGAAGACAGTGGACTAATACCATTTCACCACTTTAAAAAAAATCTGAAATAGAGAAATTTCAAAATGAAAACCTTTTTGAATGAAAAATGAAATCTTTTTTCTTTTTTTTTTGAAAAAGGCTTCTAAAAGTTCGAAGTAAAATATTCACACCTCTTTTGTCTTGCTCTTTTAACTGAACAATTCTGTAAGTTCAGTACAACCCCCTCCTTCCCTCATTTACATTTTTCTCCAGAAGTAAAGTGCTTCAGCTAAAAATTGACATGTCTCTGAACAAAAAAAAATGTAGAAGACATTATTTTGTCCTTACTGTGATTTATTTGCTTTCCTGAAAGGAGATGCTTTTCCAAGCCTTACCATTCAATGCTCAGGTGAATTTAGGATAGCTAGAATGGAATTTTTCAGGGAATAAATATAAAAATGAAAACTAAGAAACAACAACAACAAACAAACCAGAAAACATCTGTTATAATCATTTGAGACTACTATTGTATGCATGGTTGAAAAACTCTGTATTTTTATTAATTTAACTACTGAGATGACCAAAACACTATAACTTCTCATTCACTTTTATGGGAACATTAAAGTTAATGATAAAACTTCATAGAAACCTAATCTCATTGATGTCTCTATTTTTTAACTATTTGAAATGTAACCCATAAAATGTGATTGCATACCCTCTTTTTCACAAAACACTTTACATTTTATTTTTATTTATGAGTTAGATGGGGAAAAATAGGAAAAAATAAGAAAAAGACAGGTCTGTATATTTAGATTTTTTCATTATGGTGATCTTTGAAAACTCCATTGAGACTTTCTATTACTATAAATAATGAAATCATTCAAGTGGAATTTTATTTTATTTTTTACAGTTCTGTCTTTTAATTAAAACATTTTCTACGTTTATTTTACTACTAGAAAATGCTTATTGCCATTTTAATTTAAAGTTATACAAATTATTTGAACTTTTAAAAGCTCTACTTAATAAAAACAATTAACTAAATCCTATTTAGTACATATATAATTAAAAAGAAATAAAATGTCATTAATAAGAATGATAGATCCTGACACTAGTTTTGTAAGTTTCTCAGAATGGAAATAAAACTATCTCTTTGTGTACACATATGCTCGTGCATATTCCTTAGAAAAGAGAATGCATTTTACTTATATTATTGGATGCATTCATTTTGTGCTACATGCTTCATGTGGCTGAGGAGATGAGCAGTACCTACATTCAAGAAATACCTGCTAGAAAGATCAGACTTTGCATTTTTTACTATTTCTGGACAAGACAGAGAAGAAACTGCACCATCTTCTGTGCTAAAATTGGGCTAATCAAAGGTGTCAATCATCTTCAAACCATGGAAGAAATGTTGTGAATAAAATGTTATAGTACACCGAGTTCTCTGTTGATTTTAGTATTCAACCATGCACCGTTGGCACCAGGGACTAGAATATCATACAGTGTATGTTAAAGGATGTTCCACTCCAAGCAACACTCTCAAACGATGAGCACATTAAAATGGAAGTAAGAACTCTGCTTAGGACAGGATGTACAATATCATTGCTTTTCAGTGAATTCCGACAACTTGCACCGTGTGGAAGAAGTGAGGCAGACTGACTGAAGGCAAGGAAATTGGTTCTGATGTGTTTTTGCTTCCACATCAGAAAATATTGAAATAAGCACTCAAGACAAATAGTTACCTTTTTCAAAGCTGCCCAGCCTTACTCCTTCATTGCCAACTCTATCAGTCAGAGAATGGGAGTGAGATATCATTTTGCGAACAGAGGTCATATTGGAAAGTGCGATTCCATGCATGACTAATGAAGTCCTCTAATTCTTGAGGAAATTTTGATTTTAATTTCAAATCAATAGTGATCTCTACCCAAAACGGGTTTTGAGCAAAGAAGAAAGTGAACTCTGCATTTCCATGGAGATAGTTCGTGAAGCATAACATATGATGGGTCTAATCTCTTTTCATATGTCACTTCTTACCATCAAAGTACACATTACTCCTTGCTAGAAGAGCGCAGTAATTCATGAAAGCAATCTTTATTTTTCTGTTGGTTTTACTCCACTCTGTATATATCTCAAGAAGTGAAATTCCTTATTATCCAGTTATTAATATTGCTTTATACAGTTTTCTGTCTTATATGTAACTGAGATAGATTATAGCCCTAAAAACAGAATAGTTTCCATAATAGCTTAAAAGGAGAGACGCAAGGCAATGTTAACACTAATAAAATCTCGCCAACATTACATTACTTAAAATAACCCTCCCTTTAGCTATGGGAGGTTTGGTTAGTATACCTCCTCCATGGTTTTACTTTTGTTTCCTGTACAGGGTATAAAGCTGGCAGTCTCAGTTATGCTTCATGGTCTTTTTTTTTTTCTTTCTTTCTTTTGTGCCCATAGTCTTTGCCAAGAACAGCTTCTTAGTGCTCAGCACTGTTGAAAGGGATGGGCTGTAGCAGGGAGACAAATATAAATGGCTACACCAAGACAGATGCAAATCCATGTGACCATCACCTCTTCTGTTTGCATGAACCAGGACATACTGAATGAGCAGGACCAAAGCTTTGAGGGTAGTTAACATTTTCTGTGCTCAGGCAAAAAAAGAAACAGAAAACACCGTCCCTCATTAAAACCAATGTCCAAATTCCCAACAGTGCAGCAGGCACACAAAGTGTATGCCTCCATCAAATGTTGGGAATGGAAATATTCTGAGACAAGCTGATGGCAATTAGCGACAATAGTGTGTCTTAACTGCTATCTTATTTTTGTTAGTCATGCAGATCTGGCACAGAGAGCGCCTGAGCGGGATTATGCTCTCATTCGTAACAAACCTGTTAACCTAGCTGCAGCTGCCAGTCCAGATGTGCCTCCATGGCACCTGTGCAGTTCCACTGTCTACATCCCTTCGGGGATATACAGTAAAAATAAATGTGATGGGAATCGAGGCATCTCATGGCAATGAAGTTGCAAAAATGTAAATGAGGAAAGATTTTGCCTTGCTAGAATTTTTGTTACACATGAAGTTATCTTTACCAAACAGAATAAACATGGATTTTCAGATACTAGCACTGGCAGTAGCTGAAAGCACTGACTATTAGAAAACTCACAGAACACTTTGCCTCTGACAACTTTGGGAGCAGATGCTCCAAACTCTCACAGTGTTGCTTCCACAGGTACAAATTTCAAAGCATAATTGCAATTTAAACCTGCAAGCACGCACACTGCTGATTGCATGTGAGTTGCTTTCTGCTGCCTGCCTGCACCGCAGAGCTGTTCGTTTAACTGATGGGGTCACTCTCCAGGTATGAGTATCCCATTAAATCACGGTACAGTATTGTATGGATGACAGAAAGTACTAAATTACTGGGGAATATGCTAAGCATTGGGGGAAAATATGAAGAAAAACAGTATCAAAAATATCACATAAAAATTCTCACTCATACAGTAAGAACCACCTTAAACGCTCTTGTTATCTTTTCTGAAGACTAAAAGGTGCTCTGACCTTGTCTTCAAAGGTAAACCCCAGAGCCTCTCACAGCAAATCATAACGCTTCCCTCTTTCCATAACTTTTTGCCTGGTTAGAAGCCAAAAAAGGAGAAAGCAACAAACATGAAAGCTGCCACTCACCTGGCTTAACACCTCTCTGGAATATGGTCGTGGGTGCAGAATAAGGATGGAAAACGTATTAAGTTGAATTCTGTGACTTAGCTACAGAATCAAAGAGAGTAAGGAGAGGAGATGCAGGATTAGATCTATTACTGTGTTTAAAAAAACAGTGGAGAAGGTAAAGCAAGAGCCAGGTCACCTTTCTGTTACAGCAGCTCCACACATTTTCTCTCTTGAAGGAAGGGGAAGAAAGAACTTTTTCTTTTTTTTTTTTGCAAGTGAAACTGCAAGATAATGTAATTATATAAGTGGATTTTAGCTCTGACAGCAAGGTTAATGATCCAACACTTGGAAGTATGCCAGGACACATTAGTGACCATAAGCAGTCATAAACTTGGCTTTACAGTTAAGTGAAAAAAACCCTGCAGTACAGCATCTCTTGTCACCCCGGTGAAACTTTGGTTATGTGCTGAGTTGGGAAAAATAAAACCTTTGCATTCATTAACATCTTTTCTTGTGATAGCTGAGTTGTATCTGGAGATCACCCATTTGAAACCCGATCCCAATCCTACTTCAGTAACGAATAGTCTTTTTATTAGCATTTTATTGTTGTTTTTGTTCTTTATACTCTGGAATATGGCACTTTACTGCAATATCAGAGGGCCCTGCTGCCCTGCCTCAAGGAGTGTTAAACTCGATGCATAAACTCGTAGTTGAAGGGGACAGAGAGAAGGCGGCTAAGGCCAGTTACGGCATTGCAAGATAAACACTGCAGCATTAGCTGGAAACTGTGGAAAGGGGAAAACTCTCTCAGATAATTTTTTATTTTGGAAGACTTAAGGTCAACCATTTGGACAGAAGTGGGTGATACCAGAGGAGGCATCTGCTGCCATCCCAGCCCTAGATGATACGGCTGCCCACAAAGAGAAAGCAGAAAGCTGAAAAATGCCAAAGGAACAAGCAGCAGGTCTAAGGCAAGTAAGAAGTTAATAAACAGTAAGCTGACAGAAAGGTACAAGGGAAATAAATCAGTCAAACATGGGAATTAAAAGAAGAGCAAAGCCCAAAGAATGCAGTTAGTTTAAAATAGCTTTTAAAGTGTCTAGCTTGGCAGAACCTTTGGAGAAAAGTATGATTTCAGTAAGAAGTACTGATGAGTGCTAGAAGGAAGCCTGGGCAGGTTGGAGCTGGGACAGAGCTCTGAGCAGGCCCAGGAATGACAAACAAAAGGAGCGGGCTTAGACAAAACACTTGTATAGTACTCGCCTGAAAATGCGAAACCAGACCATCACAATACAGAGAGACAGATCAGAAACTGAAGATAAACAGGAACTGATTTCATTAGATAAGCTCTCAGTCTATAAGCAGGATATTGCTTGGGCAAACAGTGCACAGGCAAAACTTTTCCAGAAACAACCATATTCAACAGTTATCTCTGTTTATATTCACTGTAAACATACTTTCCCAATGTGTGTCACAATAATAGCTCCTAATTTTTCTCTGTCACTGGATTTACACTTTTGTAAGTGCATTGGCTTCATCAGTGGGCCTCTCAAATTGCAGCAGGGTAAGTGAGAGCAGCTTGCACCAACACAGACAAAAGGCACACATGGCTACTGCAGGCAGTGCAAGCACAATCCTGTTTCACTCCCACTTGCAAATTCCCAGAGCTCCTTTGTGTCATTTTTCATTACTGAATCCTTCCAAATTTACTTTTATTCCTTCTTATAATTTCATTGGAGCCTGTGGTTGCTTGTAGCAGAACACAACAACATATATTTTCCGAGCAATGGGAAACAAAACTATCACACATCCCCACGCAAGCCCTGAACGCTCCACCCTGGCTCCCTGCGAAGACCTTAATTGAATTTACGCCAGAACAGTTGTTTTTCAGGTTATTGGTCTGACTCCCATTGATACTGGCTAGCAGTAGCCCAGGGCTCTGGCTTTCTCATCGCCTCTTCCTCATCTCAGTAGCTATTTGTTTTCTGGTTTTCCATTTCAAGCATAAGTACCCCTGGGGACAGGGGTCTGTCAGAGCTGCAGACTGTAAGCACCAAGAGCTGCCCACGTTGCCCTGCGAGGTGCAAGCAGGGATGAGGCTCAGCAAAGGGGGCCGGGGAGGGAGCAGTACTTGAGCACAGCAAGCTGCTCCCCGCTAATTCTCATTACCTTCACCGACTTCTCAGAGCTGCGGCCGCTCCGTTCTCTGCCTAGTGGCTAAATGCTAAAGTTGCCTGTCAATATCAAAGCACGAGGTTAATGGTTATATTCTCAGCAGGAGTCTTTTTCTCACTTCACATCAAAATTGATGTGTCCTGAAGAGCCAGTCATGTATTCCTTCATGCCTTAAAACTTCCCTGACTTCACTGGGAAATTTGGCTGAACTAGCAATGCAACACAAGACTCAGTGTAAGCTTCAAGACAGTGAAATTGTAGAAAATGCTCTGATTTATGTTACTGGCTCTTATAAGGTAAACTTATAATTGTTTCTATGATTATATCAGGTATATTTTTAGAACTTACAAGCAAAAGTCATTTATGCTGGGCAAAGACCAGTGATGCTTTCTGTATTTCTCGCAATGCATCTTGCCTCACTACAATAATAGTTGCTCTTCTCTGTCTTTGAAATAAACTGAATATTTAAATGACATAATTTTAGTCTTATTTCAACTGAGCTCCAGTTAATTCATCTTCCTCCAATCCCTATCTCTCCTTGGCACTGAGAAAGCCTATGTACAACACTGTCTGTGTTTCACAGATATAGGAAGCTATGGAAGAACAGGAGGAAGAAGGAAGAGCTACATAAAAAAGATTTCACTGCTTCTGAAAGTACGATCATATGTTCACGTTCAAAGACAGGAGGAAATCATTTAGATATCTGCCAATACAATATACAAAATACTCAAGCTGTATTTAAATAAAGTACCAGAAAATAATTGAATAAAAATACTTATGTTAATACAATGAATTTATATTTGATTTTAAATTAAATGTCCTTTTGAGTAGAAGGAAGCAAGCTGAGCTCACGCTTAAGACATGAAGAATCTGAGCCTTTTCTGGATGAGCTAGCTCCACGCCAGAAGGAGACGAGGGGTACTTACACTAGGCAGAGTGGCGTGTTGATGTAGCCATAGGGTATCCAGGACCCACAGAACCTATGGCTCATTCACAGCAAACACAGGTATTTCTACAGATGGCAACCACTCTAGTTTTACTGAATTTACTGTGCTAGCATGGCCATACCACTCTGGGAGTGAATCGGGCTGCCCAGAGCCGAGCTGGGTATCCACCAGCACATGGTCGTGCCTTACAAACAGGCCTCAGTTTACTGAAGTGGTTGCTGGTGCAAAGTGAGTGTGAGCCAGAGCCTTTCCTCCTGTCTGCAAATCACAGCAGCAGCAGCAGGTGATACCAAATGCTGGTGCTTTTCTCTAGGAAGTATCTGAAGAGACTCCAGGCCCTGATGAGGGGTATGGTGAAAGAAACTGCAGAGGCGAGGCTGCTTTCTTGCTACCAGGGTAAGGTGAAGGTGAAAGGTCCTGCATTTTGTTGTAAAATACAGCTCAAATTTTGCCAAGCCAGCATAGACACTGGGATTTCTAATCTTAATTCCTCTGCACAATAATCAGAAGTCTTGTTGGGCAGTTACAGCTTTTATTTCAGACAGATTCAGTAATTAGCTGACCCAAAGAGAAAAGTTTTTTATTTTTTTCCTTCTTCATATCTGAAATTTTTCACTTTAAAGCAGATAGTGATGTTTAAAGTCTCTTCCTCACCAGGTAGAATTTCTCCTCTTTTTTCACCCTCTCTTACCAAAATAATTATTACAATCCACAATAGTAGCCAGAACAAAGTAGGCAGGCTTTTTTTTTTTCTTTTAGTCTTGTGGACTGAACATGAGAGAAGACACTTTCTAGCTGATATCTAAAAAACAAAGAGTGGGATTATTTACACAAACTTATCTTTTTCAGGAACCTATGTTATGTTCCTGAAAATAATCTTCGTGTAGCTTCTTTTTTAAACGATTATGCATATAAAGTAGCAATAAATTAGGAATAAGTTAGCAACAGAGTAACCCACAGAAGCTCAGGAAGATCTTATTAAAAACTCACTGCATATGGCATTTCAAAAATGAAAAATCCATTGTTGATGCTGTCTTTTTGAAGATCCTATTTGAATACAGTCCTAAATATTAGGGCTAATTATTAATTAAAAAAAAAAAAAAACACGGCTGAGTGAAAATAGAAGTGAATTTGAGATGACAGTTCTCTCTGGCACTAGCACATCTGGCTAGCTGGATGGAGCTGCCAAACGTAAAGCATAAAGGTGGAATCTGGAAGTGACTTTTTAGAAGAAGTTGATGGTGACAGTGGAACTTAATTTGTAGATGTTCAGTACACAAAAGAACTAATGCCTGTAGTTTTTTTTTTAATGAGGATGGAAAACCCTGAAAAGCTGGAACATCTAAGGAGGGGGGGGTCAGTCCTTAAGCATCTGAGCTCTTATTTGTCTCAGGCTGACCATGCAGAAATGGAGCCCTCCTAAACCTGTACACAATCATGAAAATGCTGACTTCCACTTTTTAACCCTCTGCTAATTTGATGCAGTAATTTTGTGTTTCACTGTACCTGCAGGATGAACCCTGCTAGATGACTGCAGCATCTCTTGAGGAAATACTTTTTCTGTCTACAGAAACAAATGTTGTCAAGCTGGCAGACTGAACAGGGAGAGTTCACTTCATGCCCACAGACACCTGCCTCGGGCATCACGTCCCTGACATTCAGCCTTCACTGCCTGTGGCTTCGCCCCTCCCAGGCTGCTATTATCAGGTGCCCTATCTTCTCACATTCGGTATATCTGCCAACAGATGTAGCAATATTAAACCACATCTGTTTGATAACGTCTTAAGTTTCCTGTGCTGTTTAGGTCTCTTTGGTCTACAGCCTCCAAAGACAGATTTAAACTGCTGGTTTGCCTACGGCTTCAATCAGAGCTGCTCGCAAAGCTGCATGTGTGTGTGTGCACAAACCTTTCCCTGAAGTCATTTTCCTTCTTCCCTGTTTACAACAACCAGGCACTTCAGCACAAACTGTTTTTGACAGGGGAATAACATGTGTACTGTGCAGGAATATTTAGCACGAAAGATGTTCACTTTGCTGGAATTTGCATAGGAAAACTCTGCCCAGAGCCCTGACTGGGGAGCCTTGTCTGATCTGCAGTAAGTGCAAATGGACAAACAAATTATTTCCATTCCCCAAGATACTGTGCAGAATTTGCACAATTTCAAAGCTGGCTGGGAGGAGGAGTTTTGCAAAGCCTTGGGGCAAGGTACTCAGAGGTGGTGTGAAATGCCAAAAGGATTTCTCAGTGGGCAAAACAAAGGTTATGTTTTGATACAGGAGAAAGATCTCAGATAATCAAGGGAGATCTTAAGAGTTCCTCCTGTTGCTCCCCACTTGATGCTACCAAAGCATATGTTTAGTTACCTCTCAGGAGGTATGAATTAATACTGTATTTGGCTGTGAATGGGTTTTTATGGGTCTTCTATTCAGCAATCACTGTCCTAGAGATGTCTCAATTCTCGCACAGGAAAGAATGTTTTTACTGATAAAATTCCTCCAGGAATAACACCAAGTAGCATTCAATTCAGCCAAAAATATGCAGGCATATTACCAAAGTATTAGCTGCTTGGACAAAAAAGAATCTACATATAATCACAATTTTTATTTATTTATTTATTTATTTATTTGCCTTTTTTGGACTTCAAGAAGCAAATCCCATTCCCCTTTAGACTTCTCTGCAGGGCATAAGAAGATCCCTGCTCTGCCTCTATCCCGCAGCATGCTCATCCCTATCCTGGAAGCTGTCACTCAGCTGGCCGTTGGAGACAACAGCCAAGTAACCAGTCTTTCTGGGCTGTGAACAGTGTTTTCTGTTTGTATTACTGGTGCTAAGTAAATGTTAGCATTTTCCTGATAAGAGCAGTTCTTAGTAATGAAAGAAACCATGTGGTAGGCATGAACCTTGGTGTGCCCTTAATCCATTAAATGGACAAACTGAAGAGACAGTTTAGGTTCCAGTGCCTTGCTCTGCCAGAGCACATTTCTGCAATATTTGAAAGATGTGATATCTATTCCAAAAGATAATGCAATTGCTTGATTTTCTGTCTCTCTGTGCCCCAGCTTGAAATTCAGAATGCAGACTCCCTAAAGTTATTTAGTAGTATATGGTTCTGAGAAAGCTGGAAATCAAATATAATAGATATTTTCTGGTACTGAGATGTTTCTATGGATGTGGAAAAGGATTAGATGATCTATTTAGCCCTCCGCCAGACCATCTCCTATGATTACATGGAATCAAAAACAAAACAAAACAAACAAACAAACAAAAAACTACAAAACCTGAATTAGTTACCAATATTTCTCCTAAATACTCCATGGTTCTCTTCTTCTTTTGCCCAAGTACTGTTTCTAGTGACAGAGAAGGGTAACTTGGTTGGTTTGAAGGTGAAAAGACCTGAAAAGACTGAAAGACCACATTGGTTTTGATTTCTCCCAAACTCTTTTACCAACTGGTTTCATGGTTTCAGTTTTGTAAATTGGAGGTCATTCAGTGGTCAGTTTACAGTTCTTTTCTTGCTCTTTGGGCTCATTTGGCATTTACACTTCAGAAATTTAGGTGTGGTCTATTTAAGTCTTAGGTCTAGCCACAGCACTGAGTTCCTCTATGGCTATTAACATATCTCTAATGGCATTTATAGACATATTTATCCAAAGATCCTCAGGCTATTCCATCTTCTGTATTATAATCCACATTATAATGCAGTATACCTCAATTTGACCCACCTGCCAAAGCAGAACACCAATGCTGTGGTCCTCGCACCCTTCCCCTTGCCCCACACAGTCGTTCTGCACTGGGGTCCCCATTGTATGCCCACATTATCTTCCTCCACTTCCACAAACCAGTACCTCAGGCCACAGTTTGTGGTCTCCATAAGTAATAAAATATGAATCTTGACTGTATAGTCTCCTTTACTTCAGCCACCGTTTTAATTACACAATAATGTCAATGAAATCCATGGTGCTACTTTGGACCTGGTGTAATTAAGACAAAAAACCTTCCCTCTCTCCAGTGCTAAGCAACTTGTTACCAGATGACATCTGCATGATGACATGTGTGAAAAGAGGCAGTGGTCCCAGCTCACCTTGCATTTGGCACTTGCAGTGGTTTATTACCTGCCTGCCACAGCTCTCATCACTTCTCTTCATGCCATGACTCCATTTTTTCCAGGGTTAGAACCTCAGTTAAATTAGAAACTTATCATAATTCCACAAGAAAATGAAGGTCTTCAGCAAGTGCTTTCATATCCGTGCTTCTTTCCACTTTTCCGTATTAACTGTGGCACCTTTGCTTAAGATACTGCAGTAGAAAGCACTGTGCCCTGCTTTTATTTCAGGCAGTGCACACCCTCCTGTGAGCATTTTTAGTACCAGATCTATTTACTTATCCTTTCTCCAACAGGACTTTGCAAACTATGCAAATACTTTCAGGAAAATATTTTTATAAAAATCTTCCAATATTTCCTCAAAAGTTACAAAAATGTGGATACAAATCTTCTGAAATATTTTTTTCTGGTTTTAGTTTATCTTTCTCTAATCCCATTTTATTGCTGGAAGGGAAAAAAGGGGTTAGAAGAAAGAAAAATCCTAAAATTAAGTGATGAAAACTATATTAAAAACAGCTCTGAACACCCCTTAGCTCTGTTCCTAGAAAGTTTTGTGAGCACTATCAAGCAAAACAGAATTTGGTCTATTCTTTTAACAAAAAAAAAAGGTTTTATTTATAGGCTCTTCTCAAGAGGAGTAGCTCACATTTACTGCATGTTCCATATCTACTACTGGTCATGCTTTCTCTTCTGACTTCCAAGACAAAACTGCTTTCCTGAAGAGTAGTAGCTGGTTTGTAGGTCACCTGCTTTGCTTCCCTTTTAACTTCTCTGTACAGCTTTTCTCATTTTTTTTTCCATGCTTCCTCCCCCTCCTGCCCTTTTTCCATCCTCAGTTTCTAGAGGGCATAAGAGTATTGTTCCTTCTTGCTTTTCAGCTATTGACAGAGCTTTATTTTTAGCAAGCATAGTTCTCATCTGCTTGGAGGAAAGTGGCCTTGATTGTGGGAGTGCACCAGAGACAGACTGGATCATCGCCCTTTCTCATAGCAGCCTAATCTTTGCACTCTTAGACTTGGGATGGATGGCAGGAGGGGGTCTTCCTCTGACACCCACACATTTCCAGAGAAGACTCAGAGGAACCTTTCTGCCAACACCAAAACCAGGTTTCAATCAAACTGTATCATATGCTTAATTTAAAAACAGCAATATGTTAAAATCATGACACAACTGTAGTTCATTTTGTTCTTTTCAGAGGCTTATCAGGTATACAGATAATGGATTCAAATCTTTTTTTTTTTTTTTTCCTGCAGTTATGAGGTATAGAAACCCTTTTGTTTCCTTTTCATGATAAAAAAAATGGTTTCTGGTCTCACATGATTGGAGGACCTGAAGTAATAAGTAAAATACCCAAAAGAAAGAAAAAAAAAAAGAGTGGGCATTGATAATTGTCAACCTGACTGAGATATAGAGATTTAGAGGCATAAACTGGTGCTTTTGCTCTACATAGCTAAAATTAGAATAGGCTGCTTACAAAGTGAATTAAAAAGGCAAGAAGAAAGAAAAAGCAGCTTTTCCATTTCATGGGGTCGTAATCTCAGCATTAGAACTGCCAGTTTAATACATATGGTGTGTTTATCAGGAAAAAAGTCGTCATTTTGTTCAAGTAAGGAAATGACCGTCATTCAGTAGGTGAGACAGAGTGGCTTTTCCACAGCACCTGGCTCAGATGTCAACTATTCAAGATGTCAGATTACATGGCTGGTCAGGTAAAGGGAACATAATTATAGCACAAATTAATTTGTTGTGTAAAACTGGGGCTTTGAAATATGGAAGAGAAATGGAGAGGACATGCAAAAGATAATATTAAAATTAAGTGGAAATAACTAGAAGGAATCAGGCCGTTAAAACCTAATCTTAATAGTGGATACTTTCTTAAACCTAACCACTAATATTCATCACATTTTGTACATACATATATTTTGTGTATCCTTATCTGGAAGGTGGACTAAATCTTGGACTTTTTGCCTAATAAATATGCAAAAGATTAATATATTCCAACACATATAGGCATCTTTTTTTTTTTTCCACATAATTTGAGTGATTTAGTTATTCAAGGACTAGATATGCAGCAGGTAACTCCAACAGGAACTATGGTTTAATATAGTTTACTGTCAAGGATCTGACAGGTAAGTTAGAACAATTCAAGTCAAAAATAAAAAAAGGCAGAACAGCATGATTTATAAAGAACAAAACTTTATCCTTGGGCCTGCTCCTAGTTAAACTGTCATGAATCAGAAATAACTCCAACAAAACAAGATTGGAGGAGCAGATATTTGCTGTTGAACTGTGTAAGTCCTGGAAAGGGAACCTTCGTGCTCTTGTTATTTATGTTTGTTTTTTAATGTCATCCTCCAGACTTTCATGTTTAGTGTTTTATACAGTTCTTTACTGGGCTCTCAGGAAAAATGCATATTTATGCAGGTTCTAAAATCTGTGTTATTTAATTCAATGACCGTCTGTTGTATAAACACCTAATTAATCCTCTTTTTTATTTATAGATCGTACTGCTATATGTTCCCCAAAAAAGCTGCTTCAGCCTTTTGAGTAAATACTGAATACATCTGAAATGAAAATGTTTATGCATTTTTAAAGTAAAATTAAATAAAACACTTCTATAGTGCAGTAGAGATTGAAATGGCTGTTTTATTCTTTGGGGGGTTGAATCCTTTATAAATGAAGGAAAAAAATGCATGCCATTTCGTGCTCTTTTACACGTGTAAAACAGAACTCAGACCCCACAACTGCCTGTGACAGTGCTGTAGAAAGTAACGAGTGTTCAAAGTCAGATGTAGACAGCTAATCTTCTACACCTAACACCTACATGGTGAACACGCTTTGGATAGGAAGTGAAACCCCAAAGTAACAGGAGGAAGCCTGACAAGAAATAACATAATTGCCATCGCCATGTTTATCCATGGACATGCCCCAGCACACCATTTCACATGCTATGCATAGGGACCCAATCTGATCTTATCGCAGGGAGGCTCATGGAAGAGAAAAGACAGAAGACAGACTGATAATAACGGAGAACCTTGGCTTGCACTAGCTGTGCAGAGGAGACAAGTTTGGGATCTCTCCCACCTGATTCATTCTGCTTTCCCTGCTTGTACAAAGACAAATCACATTTGCAAGCCAGAATGCCTGGCTATGCTATTGAGCTGTCTGCCTACTGAGTTACGGGCTACTGCATCTCAGCCAGCAAAGCATGTCCCCTCACTTATGGCACCCTAACTTGCCATACGTGACATACGCAGGCTATGCAGTAGATACATTTCCAGCATGTTGCTCCTATAACTGATGAGCACCTTTAGCTGAAGTGTGTGTGAGAGAATATGGAGAATAATTTGGGTGAAACGGAGCTTATTGGACCAGGCAGGCAACTAGGTGACTGGAATGCTTTTCCCCTCAATGCCATCTTCAGCAAGCTACACTGTTAACCTGTTTTTTTTTTTTTTTTTTTTTCCAGACTTTTAATAAGATTAATAATACTTGAGATCTTGCAGATTCATATTTTCAATTAGCTGGTATGGGCCTTCCACCAAACATCAAAAACCTATAAATGCAAGGGTGCTCCCTACCTGCTAAACAGATATGGTTTTGATCATCTATGTCTTCTCCTGTCTGCAGGGGCATTTTGTACATTTTATACAACACTTGCACAAATCTGGAAGATGGTAAAGCATTTCTTTGTGCTGGGTTAGAGCTATTCCTCTGTGTTTTCTGACCTAAATACTCATTAAGTCATTCTTATCAACAAATTAATATGTGTATTTTTTAAGAATCCACTCAGAATGCTGATTTTAGGAAGACATTTGAACAAGAAGCAAAATTTCTGTATATTCAATTTCTAGACCCACTTAGAAATATGGTTTTGTAATGAAATGCTGAGAGATCCTTAATTATTGCGGCTTTAGTGGGCACTATTATAATACTAAGAGACCATGTAGAGGATAATTCCCTTACTAGAGACTTGCTGACTACACCTGCTTCAGCAAATGAACCTAGAATGCAGCGTCAAAGCGTCTCTTTGACTTAGTGCTGCTTTCCCACTCTCCTGGTCTCAGTATATCTTGCACATGACTGACAAGTATATCTGCAAAATAATAAAATGTGAGAAAGAAAATAGCCTTCTAGTTAGTGTTTCTGCTGATGTATTAATTCATTTCACTTCCTATGTGGTATCACCATTATGCCTAAGCAGATTTTATGAGAAGGCTCGCTGAAGTGAAAATCAAGCCAATGAATCGTTTAATATGAACTAATGAAAACCAGATATAAAAGGCTTTCACAACTGGTTTGGAGCTTTAATTGTCAAGCTGATGTAAATTCAGAGCAGTCCTAAGTAAAGCAAAGGGACTGCAATGCAGAAAATGGAATCACTTTGTGATAATTGGTTTTAATTAAATAGCCATATAAACATCTCTGTCCTGCAGGATACTAAGTGAAATAAAAGAGTTTGCAAGGTAAAAGTTAGGATTGCTAAAGAATGTAAAAATGGCAAGTGTCTTATCATTTATGTGTTCTGCCTTGTATTTCAGCTATAACTCCTGATTAACGTATCTTGTTATAACTTAAGTAACCAATCTTGTCATAGTAGCATTTATTTTTCTTGATCTACAAATGCTTCTTCACTGTACAACCTGAAACCCAAATGAACCGAGTATGACAGCCTCTTCCATTGCTATACTGCAGTACTGCTTGCAATGCCAAATCACGGGCATGGAGTCCATTGTCATAGCGTGTTCGTCCCTTCCTTGTACTTGATAAACTTTTGCTGGGGTGAAATATGCCCACAGACAAATATCAGTGTGATTTCTGCGAGACACTGTGCATTTGCACATTGGTAGGCACTTAACAGAAAAACAACCTTGTAACACTTTTTCCTCTAGCTATGTGGACTGTTGATTCCAGAAACACTGAAGAAGATTTGAGGTAAGTATTTTGCATTTTCAGAGAGAGAGAGGGAAAGAGAGAGATATTTTGTAAAGTGTATTTTCTGCTTTTCCATGATTTCTGGTTTAAACCTGCAAGCTGAGTAAGTCATAAATGCAAGGACAAGTTCCTTTTGGCTGGAAACAGATTTAACTCTTTTGGATTACATAATGTTTCCACTGGCATTGGTGGAGTCATAATGGTATATATATGTCTTTGCATTTTACATAACAATCCTGGGAAGCAGGGGCTATAGTACATTCTGTGGGGTTAATTCTGCACCTTTTTTTTTTTTTTTTTTAATTGCTGTCATATGCCTTTAGTGGGTATTAAATATTCAGATTTAATAACATTTCCCACCCAGTTTACTCTGATCTTGAATTGGTGGAAGCTGTCAACCTGTGGATGATGCAAGGGAGGATCAAGGCTTACATTCTTAAAATCCCCAAGCTGAATGGTATCTGTTTTTCAAATCATTTAAATTCCATATGGCCCACATGAATTGACAGACATATTTAACCAGAATTCAGTGTTATGTAACAGAAGTCATGCAGAAAGAAGGGCAAAAGTATCTCCTCACATTGAAGGGATTTTCAAAGCCTCATATTCTTGAATTTAGGTTTTCATTTTTATCTTCTAAACATCTCCATGTTGCCTTAAGCCAGAAGACAAAACCCTAAATAATCCATATAGGCTGTGGAAAGCCCAAGGCTTTGTTCTGGTGCAGGTACCACAATGTGGGTAGAGCTTGATGTCATACCATCTCATTACTGGTCAGAAGATCTCTATGCATTTTGCTTTCCAGGCCTCATCACTGTGTTGAGAGAAGGGTTATCACAAGCTTCAGGAGGAAAATGGGTCCATATTTCATTTCTACAACATCTTTAGGGAGCTTGAGATGGTTTGTTCCAGTGTCTTGTGATTCAATCATGCAGCTTGAAAGAGCACAGTTGTTCCCTGTGCAGGATGTCCTTGGGCAGTACCTAAGTCCATACTGCTCTCGGTCTGACAGGAAGGTGAACTGCAGTTCCCTGGAAGCTTTTTGTGGCATGCTGAATTTCATCCTGCTTGTTGAAATATATGGTTTAAAATGAGTGAAGAACAGTGTTTGATAGGCTCTGTTTAGCATGCACGTTCATTCGTCTCGGGGGCATGTGGAATAGAAAGGTCTATGATGAAGGTAACAATCCATAAAAATCAAATGTAACAGTGTGCCTAATACTTTGTGGCAGAATCAATATTTGAAGGACTTTCTGTTTTGATGCCTTTGAGTGATGCCACAGAAACCTTACTGCTGCAGGGCTGATGAATGGAGTCAGCAGAGCTGATCTGACAAACACTGGCGGAAATGAGCTCAGAATCTGGCCTCCCTGAACAAGACTGACTTTAAGCATTTCATTCATGAAGATAAAATAACTTCAGGGAATCTAGTTTTGTCCAAGGCACTCCTATATCAATTGATACGTCTTGTTATATATTGGAAATGTTTTAGCCCACAAAGATCAACATTTTCTTTGGAAAGGTTTGACTTAACAGGCTGACTTTGTTTGCAAATGCAACAAATTTATACCATACTTAGTATTCACTTCTGAAATGGCAAAACATTCTGAAGAACGTGGACCTTTCTGTTCCTGCCAGCTTCTTTCTTACTTTCCTCTGTTGTGTGTGTTTGAGGAGGAAATACTACTGAATTCAGCACATTTTGATTTTTTTTTTTTTTGCAAGGCAAAGTTAATTTTGTGTTTTCCTCATATATCTTCATTATTCTGGACATAATTATCAGGCCATCCAAAGCAAACTCTTCATTTAATGCATTTAGAAGTACAAGTACATATGTTCTGTCTCATTATTTCTCCATTTTCACTGGAAATATTAAAGAAAAGAGCTAGCTACAGCATACAGTTGAGCGGCTAAAGTACCAAGTCTTCAGAATTCATTTACCCATATGTCTCCCTAATTACATATTATTTTTTGAAGTATTCAGCACATCCTCTTCAGCATGACTAGCCTTCTTCTGTCTACCCATTAGCAGAAGCACCATTATGTATGGCATTTGCTCTCAGATTGGCACAGTTGGTCTCCTCGGTACGGTGGAGCACCCAGAGAGATCAATCAAGCCATGGCCTTTGCAGGCAGCGGCATTTCTAGTTTCGATACCAGGGGGCTCCTGCTTCAGCTCTACCTGGATAACCTTCCCTGGAGAGCACATGCTGTGAAAGCATCGCTTTTCTCTGCAGCAGCTTTCCCCACCAGATGGCAATGCGACAGCAAGAGGCCTACTACATCCAGTAGGAGGGAAGCAAACAGCACTTCACTTGCTGCAAGTCATTTCCATGTGGAAATTCACCTTGTTGCAAGTCATTTCCAAGTCATTTCCATTTCACAGATGATGGATGAACCTGGAAGAGTGTTCTTACTTACTTCTTTTCCCCCTCCCCTCCTCTTTTTTTCTTTTATTCAGTCTTTTGATTTTTTTTTTTTCTACATTAGCTACTCTTGTTTACAGCTAGAATGTTCATTTATCTTTACTATATTAAAGCAGGCTTTTATTCTTTCCTTTGCATTGTAATCATCCATAGTAAAGTATAATAAAGATACTTAGCATGTACACAAGGCTTAACATTTTCAAAGTACTGTAAAAAACACCCCACTTCTATTAGTTAGGTAAGCATCATCAGCTTTGTTTTACAGAGGGAACAAGTGAAGCAGTTGGGTAAGCAGCTAAGGAGAGCCCAGATTAACAGCAACCATGACTCAGAAGCTCTTTAATATCCTGTACATTGACCATTAGATAACACAACTCTACTGCTGTATTTACAGCTGTTTTTCCTTGTTCTTTTTCAAATGCCCAAATCTGGGTTGTCTTTGTTTTAGAAGCACAGTTCTTACTTCATTTCATCGCAGAGTATGATAGGATTTTTTTTTTGCCCTACTTGTATTTCAAAGCAGAATTCTTTTGCTGCATGGCTAAAGCAAGGTTCTTCTTACTGGTACCTCTTTTTGTAGTTCAAAGCGGGATTTTTTGACTTCTTGTAGTTCAAAGCAGTGGTCTTTCTCTTGTAGTCTAAAACCAGGGGTCTTTTTAGCTCAACCCTAGATAATTTGTTCATCTCAGTGAATTAGATATGCTTTACATAAGTATTCCTAACATTAACTCTTTCCTTCAATACAAAGATATTTAATCACAGTCAGTTTCAAAATCTTACTGCTTCCCATCACTCCTTCTGGCTGGCTGTTTTTCTCATGACCCCTGGCGTTTTCCATTTCTCATCTAATAGTGATGATATATTCAGTGCAGTCATAGACACGCGTGGTGTTTAAACCACATTTTCAAATGGAGCTTGACAATCAGACAAATGTATTTTCTGATTTTGGGGGAATGCTTGTTTTGATACACTGACATGGCTAGAATTCTTCCCATGTGATACCATTGTGTATATTGCTGAAAATATGTTCCTGACTTCTTTTCTGCTGTCTGAAGTTCAAAGGTGTTATTGTTCTCTGTTTCTCTTCCTCTGCCCTGGCACTCCAGAACACCAGGCTAATGGCCAAAGCTAATGACCAACTGTACAAGCAATGTACTGAATTCAGCTACTTTATACAGAAGGTACTGGCTAATATGTAGTTGTACTTTGAAAAACAGAGTTTTTCCTCTCACTTCTTCATACTGCCAACCCTTTTCTGCACAAAACAGAAATGAGAAAAAAATCTTCCTATCCAGAAAAACATTATTTTTTAAAAGCGTTTCACGAGATGTCTCTCAATGGGTATTTTGGGACAACCTAAAATTGCCAAATTGAATTTGGAGACACCAGCTTGTTCCACCAAGCATTTTTTAACCCTTACTTATCATCGCTTTCAAAACATCTCTCCGCATGTCACTCGAAAAGATCTGTGCTGACAGAGTGCCATGGTATATTATAATGCTGTTCTAAAAAGGAAACAGAGAAGTAACTGGGAAACATATCTTTAAATCTACACAACTCTTAGGAGAGAGGGCTGAAACTAAAAAACCGCAGAATGGGGTCTCTGGAAGCGCATCAGCTGTGGGCTACCTCTTTCTTTGTGTGCTTGCTTCACCTACTAGTTGCACCTTATGCCCTTTGGCCTCAGTGATGGTATTTAACGAGAAGGAGGCAGATCTGCACAGCAGAGACAGAATGAGCCCTGAAAATTAACAGTTTTTCAAATTTTGCCACAGAACATATGTGAAAGTCTTTGCTTTTCCATCTGCAAAATGGGTTTGATAATCTCTGTTTCACTGAGAGATGACAGAAACTTGTTATGTCAGTTAGTCATACCATCAAACCGATGTAAGTGTGGTTTGGCTCCATCTACCATAAATGTCTATGCTATCCTAATACAGAATGTGTAACAGAAATATATTCTGGTCTTTGATTAATAATGCACAAAGTGATATTGTTTTAGGTATGGAACACTGAAAAATAGAACTCCTCAAAGTGATTTACAGTTTTGACAATTTAAACCTTTTACTACCTCACTGTGTGCTCTGCAGTCTGAAAGAGCAAGGCTCATCCGGTCTCAAATGTCACCATGCCATTAAAAAAAAGAGGCACTGGGATTCCCTGTTGTGTGACTGGGGCTTTAACTTCTTATATAATTGTCTGTTTCATGTCTGTTTGTATACTGAAAATTTGGTCTGAGCAAAGTTAATTTTTTCACCTAGTACTCCCTCTGCTCCTTTCTGAAGAAGAAAAAAAGATTTCCTGTGAATTGGCAAGAAGCTCTGCTAGCTTTCCTCTCTCTCTGGAGGAACGCATTTTAGTCATGGGAGTGCAGCTGATAATGGCTGTAGAAATAACACTTCAGCTCAAAGTTTCTTTAAGCACTACTTTGTCTGTCACCTGAGTATTCTCAGGAGTAAAAACTGTTATTCTACCTTCACTGAAAAATGTGCGTGTTTTTGAAAGCATTTCTTTCTCACCCACAAATATGCATACACAATGCCTACCTCTGCTGAGCAAAAAGCACTTATACTTATCAGTATATTCCTGATTAAGTCCTCCCCACAAGTTTCTCCTATTCCTTCTTGGTTTATTAGCAACAGATTTGTTATTTTCCAGGCAGACAATACCTGCTTTTTGATATGTGGGAATACAAAGTCCATCTTCTCAGCCTTATCTGACAGAAAAGGAGATTGGGTCCCCAGAAAGACAGAGAAATAAAAACAGAATTGCTCTACCTGGTAGCATCAATGACTCAACAATATTATCTACCAACCTTTGTATCTATTCAGTGGAAAGGTAAGAAATGGTGTGAAATCATTTTGCATCAAATTCTCTTGGAGCCAATATATCGTTAACCTCTCCAAAGGGTAGCTGTGGTCATAACACCATAGGAAGCCAGCGCAGCACACATAAGTGTGCATGGTTGCCTAACACCCTATATCAGCTGCCATGTTCTCACCCCTTTTGTAAAGTATCAGAGACGTGGATAGGTCTATGATCAGCACTAAGGAATCTAATTATTCGTTTGCACATTATTTCATAGCTGTATCCTACATGAAAATAGCCAGCTTACTTTCACACACCCAGCTAACTACTTGGAATCTTTGTTTTCCCCCATGTAGATATACCTAGATGAACACAGAAGTAAAATAAGATAAATACACAGAATCACAGAATCATTTAGGTTGGAAAAGACCTCCAAGATCATCCAGTCCAACCTATAACCTAACACTACCAAGTCCACCATTAAACCATATCACTAAGCTCTACATCTACACGTATTTTCGAAGACCTCTAGGGATGGTAACTCAACCATTTCCCTGGGCAGCCTGTTCTAATGCCTCACAACCCTTTCAGTAAAGTTTTTCCTCATATCTAACCTACACCTCCCCTGGTGCAACTTAAGCCCATTTCCTCTCGTCCTATCACTAGGCGCATGGGAGAAGAGACCGATCTCCACCTCGCTACAGCCTCCTTTAAGGCATCTGTAGAGAATGATAAGGTCATCCCTGAGCCTCCTCTTCTCCAGGCTAAACAACCCCAGCTCCCTCAGCCGCTCCTCGTAAGGCTTGTTCTCCGGACCCCTCACCAGCTTTGTTGCCCTGAATACACTAGGAGTGAAGCCTAGGTCTGTTAAATTCACATTGAGTTTAATCTGATGTAACATTGTTGCTCAGGAGGCTGAAATCCCCCCCGACACGCATGGTTCAATCCTATGATGTACACACCCGTGCTGTAAGATGCAGAGTATCTCCGCACCGACAGTGTCCAACATTCACAGACCGAACAGCTCACCAGAAAAGAACTGTGGCTTTGTTTTCTGACAGCTCCCTGAAAAGTGACCTGAGCTTTGGTGTAAATTACAGTGCTCACATAGATGTCCCCTGGTCACTGTGGCATGCTTTTCCAGTAACAAGATGGCAGCTTCAGGGTAGGTGGTAAATAGTGGGAGCTGCCTGGGAACTACCATTAGATGGTTTCTGGATGGGGTAGGATGGACACTCTCCTTATACTTTGCCAGGAAACAGAACCTCTATTCCTGACCACTCCGGATGGCTCTCAATGCAGTGATCACAGAAGTATGTCTGAATGACTCATCTGCAAGCACTAATTTATCAAATTGATTTAGTTCCATTTCCTGTTTGTGGAACTATTTGCATGCAAGTCACGATTTCCTCAAATGTATTCATTATCCAAAGCTGATTTTGTTTAAGGATGTGGACTGAATATGAACTGTTCTCTGCATTTGATCTCTTTTGCTCCAACAAGATTGGCAAATAATTGTAAGAGATCAAATCTATCATGTGGCTTCATTTCTGCTTCCTGACTGAGTGAAAGCAGTGTTGGACATGAAAGTTGATAAAAAAGGTTTTGGTAGAATGAGACTCTGGGAATGAGGAGAACAGAATGGCTATGACTGACGGCATGCGGAAATGACCGCTGACTGGCATACGTAGGGCCAGCATGAATTGCAGTCAATAGTATCTCTGGGAGAAATCACTGCACTGGGCTGGATTCTGTGCCAGATGTCCCCAAACAGATCTTTCTCCAGCATAGATTGAGCTTGAGCCACTGCAGAACTGGTCCCCAGTAGACAGTCTGATTTGCTCACATCTTTGCTGAGAGCTTATAAATTATTTTTCTTCACAGTAAACTATGGCACATCTTTTTTAAATGCCATTATATAATTTTTTTCTGTGACTGACTCATCTCCCCATTATGTCACAGTTATATTAGTAAATGCACTGAAGATGTTCCTGATTTAAACAAACAAGCAAGAGGGCAATCAGACCCTACATACTCAAGCAAACAATCTAGAAACTGAATTATAGATAGTCCTAAAGTAAACGTATGAATGTGTTCAAGCTGATTTGTTGACTCAGTTCTATAAACACCTCTTGGATTTTAATCTACACTCTTCTGTTTTCTGTTTTTATGCATCATTCTATTTTTTTACAATTCATCTTTTGTGTTAGATTTCTTCATGTATTTTGTCATTCGGAGGCTTGTGAATGCAGCACATTTCAAAATGCTGATGTGATATATATCTGATTTTCTCAGGAAAAGCAAAAAATCAAAATAGAAAAAAAGCATAAAGAGTGAGGAATATGTAAAACCCAGCAACGGCAGCATCTACAATAACAAAAGCAACAAGACTTGCTATTTATATCTGAATCAACCCCACATTTCCCATTGTATTTTACTGAGGCTTCTCGTTTTGTCTAGGTACTGTCCATCTGTTTTGGTTTCCTACACTCTCCTCAGTGTACATCTCCACCGTGGGGTTGCTTTGCTGAGCTTTCCTACCTCTTCCATTGCAACTACAATGAAGGCTGACCTGCCAGTTAGAGTCTACCCATGGATTTAAACTAGTGTAATTGCTTCCTTTACCTTGCAATCTACCTAACCTAAAAAACATTAAAAAATAACAACAAAACAAAACAAAAACAAACACACAAACAAAACAAACAAACAAAAAACAAAGCTGGAGTTTTGGTTATCAAGGGAAAAATGGGATACACAAGCTTTTTAAGACTGAGAAGAGCAGTGTCTGAGTTAATGCTACACAACCCCTAAGACTGTTTACCCCAAATGCAGACTAGGAAAAAAAAAATCACAAACACAGGAGAGAAAGCAGTTTCAAACCAGTTGCTTAAAGAGAAACAGGCAGCTATTTCTAGCAAAAGAAAAGTAAATTGTATTGATTTTACCAAGCTCAATTGTGATGGCTGTAGGGATGTGAAAATCAACTTGGATGAAGTGTTTGCCTATTTCTCCATTAGTTTGTATTTCTGCATTTTCTCCCACAAATAAACAGTCCCTTCCTTCCTTTTTCTTTCTATCTTTATGTCCATCCTAATGTAGTAACAAATATTTAAACTAGCAAAAAAAATATTAGTAAATTGTTGCTGCTGCCCATGACACTAACCGTACACTGCTGTACTGAAATTACGTAAGGGCAAACCCAGTCTGAATAAAAAACACACGCCAACCCATTGCATGTGATTTTAACCTATTTTACATCTGCTTAACACTAGCACAACAGAAAAATTAGGTCGCTCATTTGTACAGTATGTCTAACAGTGTATTGGATTGGTGGCTTATCTAATTACTTTTTATGCACTAGATTTTCATGCGTATAGATATTATGTGGCCTGATCATAATTGCTTCATTTAGTTCCATAAATCAATTTTGGCTATAGACTTTTATCTAAAATGAACTAGATATAAAAGCAGATACTTTTTGTATTGCTAACCGTTTAACCACAAATCCTAGATATAGCATCTCAAATTTATGACTGCAAAGTGAAGGCTAGCTCCTGAGCTTTTCTTTTTCTTTTTTTTTTTTTTTTTTCCCTGAAATAAGTTTGGTAGCTAGGCTTCATTAAACCCCTGAAATAAATGACTTTGACAAGATCTCAACTAATTCTTCTGGCTCTTGGACCTTTCCTTGGAACAGGGGAACACAGTGCCTCTGTGCCTCATACTTAAACTCTCCTTCTCTTTTATGTTTTTACTCAGTGTCACTTGTATCTAGCACCCATCCTACATGTGTGACAATCAGATGAAACTAGGCTGTTGTTGGTTTCTAAATATATCAGTGTGTGAATGCTTTCAACTGGATGGTTATCCTCCATTGAAGTAAGGAATTCAGCTGCTAACATTGTATTAGCCCCATTTCAAGTCAAGTGCTTTAAAATCATTGCAGAATCTATTTTAGACAAACATGACCTTAAGATTCTTCCTCCTGCCAAGGCAAGGCTGCCTCTTGCAGTTTACTTATCTTCCACTGTTTCACACGCATCCCAAGAAATAGGGTTTTTAGCACATTTCAAGGGAAACACTTCCCTTACGGTAAGAAGTGACGCTTAGTTCAAATTCTCTTAATATTAGATTTAAATTCTTTTACTCCAGTGTCACAGTAACAAATCTGCCTACTCTCTCTCTTCTGTGTTCAGGATCAGTATTTAAAGACACATCCATCACTGAGCTAGGAAATACCAAATCTCCATTGAACTGTATAATCTTAGTTGTCCCCTTCCCGGCATATCTTGAGAAAAAGGATGACATAGGAAAATACATGTAAATAGCAATCATATTTGTTTTTCCTGAAAACTGTGAAAAACTTGGGCATGTTTTTCTGGCTGCATGCAGTTGTCTCAAAGTCTTTGAAGCTGATACATTTCCCAGTAGCACTGAGGATAAACAGCAATACCTTTACTGAAGCCAGTGTCCTTATCAGACCTATTTAAAACCTGCAAGAGAGATCAGGAACAAAGCAAATACTTGGGGTACAAATGAAGATCTATTAACTTTTCTTTTCTGGTCTGAATTTCATTTTAAAATTTCCTGTGCACAGTTGCATTCTCTGTTCCTCTTATTTCTCTCCTCAGTGATGTTTGAAGTTCCTCCCAAACCAGGGTCTTTTCAGCCAGTTTTCAAACCTTTTGACTTCACTCACATCCAAATCAATTTGAATTATTGTTATTTTTTTCTATACAAGAAAGGTTATGCATGGCCAGTCTGGAGTTTCTAGGACAAAAGACAAACCAGCTGCCCACAGACTTCTCATATTGCTTGCTGTTTGTATTTGAAATCTCACAGAAAAGGAAAATTATTTTCTGCACAGTGCATCTGGGAACAATTGATAGAGTTTACCAGACCAGCAGAAACTCGAGGTGTATTTAAGCAGGTTTTGGAACATTGTAACAAAGGCCTGACCCCAAGCTCTCTGAAGTAAATGGAAGAAAATTCCCACTGATTCCTGTGGTCTTTTTGGATCAGTCCCTTAGTTACTTAAGCCGGAGGACACAGTAAGGCACTTCAGTAATTAGCAATGCCTGACTTCTTTGCTGGCGACACAACCTCTGGGGGCAGCATCTGAACTCTGTGTTTTCTGACTTACTCAACCTCAGAGCAGAGGCATGGAAAACTCATTTGATATAAGCATCTTAAAGTGACTTTACCTTACCGCAGCTCTTCTGGCCCTGTGGCATTGGAGGTTGCATACGGACCTAATGTGATCAAGGATGCAAGACGAGCACAGACTGCTGTTCCTTCTGTGCATATGAGATTTGTATACTAATGGTTTGTATCAATAAGGAAGTTGCAAGGAATAAAGTAGCAAGGGCTAAAAAAAGATTCTTCACTAAAGACAGTAAGCAAAGTGCTGCTTTTATGCACCAGGTTTGCTTCACAGAAGCCCTCGTTTGTCTTGTGTCTTATTATAAGATGGCTTTTTGCTGCCATGGCAATTTCCTGATGCTAGACCAGCTTGTTGCACAATGTAGAGCAGCCCATGACACAGGTGAGCAGCCTCTGGCCCATCACATAGCATCTAGGATTGCTGTCAGGTCTTCTCATAAAACATAATGTGTCCCAGTCTCTTTCACTGACTCCAGAGTGAATCCATGTTATTTTGTGGAAAACTATGAAGTTCTTTTCCAGCTAATGTGAATCAGAGGAATCTGGCCAACACAAATCAGCCATATTTTGTATAACATATTAACATTAACAGCCATATTTTGTATTGTTCTTAAAAAATATACTATGTATTCTCAAATACTTTACCCAATTCAGCAACAAAATTGACAGGTTAAATGATAAATGCAAAGAGAAAATTAATAGCTATAAGCAAGTGCTAAACAGTACATTTTCAGATGAGATTTGAAAGGAGATGGAGAGTTTCTGAGGCAAAGAACTACAGGGAATCAGTTCCAGATGTCAGGAACTGCAGTAAAAATGTGACAAGAACCACAAGTGGTGGGTTGTATAGAGGGACAATGAAAATTCAGCTGTAAGATGAGTATCAAAAGCAAGAAAAGTGATTGAGAAGGAAAACATTCAATAAAATATGCTGTGGCAGGTCTGCGTAGGGCCCAAGGAATAAGAAGTCCAATTGAGAAATGAATAGGGAACTCACAAGAGAGGCAATGCTGTCTTTTTGAGAAGGTGGGTAAAGCTTTAGAAACCTGCTGCTTGGCAATGCTGCAGAAAACAAAACTGAACTAGCCAAGGTAGATACATAACAATAATATAGCAGAGGGATCCAGTGGGCATAAGAGCAAGTGAAGGCAGGTTTGGGCAGTGCTAGGTAATTGCCATGTCAGTGGGGTGCATGCTGTTTTCCCCAGGAAGAGATTGCTTTGGAGCATCTATCTCTTTACAGATACCATTGTAGCATCAGTCCATTATCACAGTATCCCACAAGTTTAAAGACCATTATTTATCACTAGAGATTATCATTCCAAAGGTATAGATCTGGGAATGGATGCACTGAATCTGATTGTTGCATTGCATATATGTTTACCTGGAGTATGATGGAGCAGCTGAGCAATGCTTGTGTATTTATTAAAATTGCTTCTTCTCTTTGGATTTGCCATACAAACAGCTGAGCTGTCTCTCTCAGTCCAGTGCTGCAAATGCAAAACATCCAATAAAATGTAATTATTGGATGCTGCAAACATCCAATAAAAATAATAAATATACATAATTTTTCAGTTTAGTATTGCCTCCGGGCTGACCAGAAGGGTTTAAAAATGCTGGAGATATCACTGGGGTTTTCCCCTCAGTAGTAAGGATGCTTAAGGAATTGGTAATTCTTTTCTTCAAACAGGCAAGAAACTATGGTGTTACATTTGGAATTATCTCAGGCTGTCCCTTTTCAATTAAAGCTGGTCATAGTTGACCTATTCGTTATTACATGCTAATCTGTAGCTGCTACTGACACACCAGTGAATGCAAGGTCTGGATCTGAATCCCAACCAGCTTCACACTATAAGCAGTGATGCAGGAAAAATGCTGTTGCCCCTGTGCTAAGTTTTCTTCTATAATTATCACCATATAATATGAAGGTTCACAATTAAAAGAGAATGAAGTTTAAAAAAGAGCTAGTTAGTATTTCTAGCCACTGTTTGTACCAATAATATTTAGTGTAACTTGTAGTCAGTGACTTTTCTGTAAAAAAATCTTTTTTTTTTTTTTAGGAAGCAGTCCAGTCAGAGAAAAATTAGCATTGAAATATATTAATATTTTATGTCTAAAGTGTGATATGCATATATTTATTCACAGAGTTTCTCACAGCTCAGCATTTATGTTGTTTGCTCTGCATTTGACATCATCTCAATAATATCAAAGCTCCCAGGGATATCATACTTGACAAAACTCATCCTTTTCTACTCAATTTTGCCACAAAATTTTCCAACTTATATCCATTATTTTGGCTTTGCAGACTTTAAAGAATTAAATATCACATCAATCCTTGCAATGGGGTATTCAGTGAACCTCATTCTGTCTTCTTTATTACTTCATGTTTATTTGAGGGCTTCTGGTCCACTCACATGATGTGTTGATGAGGCCATACATATTGTTTTTTTTTCACAGTACAAGTCCAAAGTAATTTTTAATACTACTATTTCTTATCAAAGTAAACAGCATCCTTGATTTAAGTATAATAAGATATGGTCCAGGAGTGCAGATCAGGACTTTAACCTTCTTCTTTGAACTGTTAAAGCAACAAGAGTTCCTTCTCTTTGTACTTCTAGCGCCTTGTATAACAAGTGCTTCCTTTATACATCTTTTCCATATTGTTTTATTTTCATTTTCTTCACAACACAATGCAAGAGCAGACATCCTCCTGAAGAGATCTTTTTTCCTTGCACTGTTTGATGTTTTCCTTACCCTATTTCCCCACCTCCCTGCCATATTTTCCCTACCCTTTTGCTATTTTCTCATGACATTTTCATGAGGAAACATTTTTTTCAACAACGTAAAAGTCCTCTTTCACCTCAAGGACCATCAGAGTTCCCAGGTATCATTGCTGCTGAAAAGAAGGACAAAGCGATGGTCCCTGTGGAGCAGTTGCTAGTTTTTGTAGTTACCAGGGATCCATTTGAGAAGGGTTCTTCAGCTCTGAGGTTCTCCATCACAGAGTGAGTGCAGGAAAGCTGAGTCCTCCACCAATCTTTTCAGATTCTCTGCTGTATCAGATTTGACTTGTCTGAAGACTCTCTGAGGCCATGTAAATGACAGGATATAATACATAACACAAAATATTGCTGGAGGACATAACTGTGCCTTGGTTAACTGGTAGAGCTAGTTAGAAAATAACACAATTTGACTGCAGTTTCCCTATCTAGTATGTGTATTTATCAAGCGAGTTTACAGTATATGACATATATATGTCTGTCACATTTTGACATTCCTCCTCCTTCTTCTTGAATTAATGTGAAAAAATGGGGCTCTTAGATGGGCCTTGTTAGCAGTGCTTTGGTGTGCATTAACCTACTGGGTAGCTGGAACAGAGCAGCCAAAGACAAATATCACTGCAGAGACTTACTGTGATTTCCACTCATACTTAACGTCTTTGTTGATCTACTGAAAGTCAGATGAACATTTTAAAATCCCATGAAATATGATAGTTTTGCTTTCTCATGTGTTGTTGCCAGACATTATTTTTCCTCTTAGAGAACAATCACGAATCTCAGAGCTTTGATAGACTGACCAAGGAGACAAAAGTTTTCTTACAGCAAAGACAATCTCACATTTGTAGCTGTCAACCTAGACATGATTAATGAGTCCAAATCTGGATGCATTGACCTCTGCTTTTTTTTACCCCCTTCTCTCTATCTTTCAAAATCCTTATTCTGGGCATCTGTTGGATTTGTGACATTATTTGATTCAAGGACAATTAATAAAAAAATAAATAAGGGTGTAGGTTTTGTCTGTATTCTTGGTGGATACATACTCCATGCAGTATAACTTTCTAGTGTACCTATTTCTGTTAAGATGTACACCATCATAACAGTGATGCAGAATAGTTATTTAGTTACTTAAGCATCACCTGAATGACTGATACTGCTGTTTATGTAGGGGTTAATACTTCTTAATTGAAAATACAAGAAACACAATTTTGAGTAGGCAAGATTTCTACAGTATTCTACAGAATTCTATAGTTTTACATGCAAGATTTGAACACAAGCAGTGGCTAAGAATCACCTGCAAAATAGCTAGGATTGTCTGGAAACTGGCAATTTAAGATGCAGCTATGTGCATATGGTATTAGAGTAAGATGGTATATTAATATAACCCTCTACTTATTTGTATATGCATGCATATAGTTCAAAGAACAAATGTAGGCAAAACCTTCAAGATGTAAGCAATGTAAGCAAACCTTCAAGACTAGATCATTACAGCAGGCACTGCTCTGAGCAATAGATCAGTGTAAACATCCCAGAAGTAGCCCCAGTAAAGTAATGAACTCATCAGTACATTTTCATGTCACAGTTTCTGAATAGAAAAATATTTTAGTAATAGTATCTTCTGAGGACATACTCATTCTCCTTTTACTCTCTTGTGCTGTGCCTTGGTAGCAACCAAAACTCCCAAGAGGTAAGGAAGAATATGACATGGCTGTATAGTTTATGCACAATGCAGAACCCCGATTCCTATAGGGTTATCATATAAAGGCCTGGTCCTTGGGAGCAAGTAAGGATGCTTCTACAAATATCACCTCATTATAAAGTCTGTAGAAGCTATTTCAGCAAGACAGATGTGATCTCTGGGGAGGCATTTTCATCCCAAGTTAATTCACTTTGATGCTTCTGAATTTGACCCTGAATTATCAGTAGCAAGCAGCCCATCTTTGGGACTGAAGAAGGTCCAGGCAAGAACTACAGAGCTAAAGAGCAGTCTGGTGGAAGGTCTGGCTTTTGGGACCACAATTATGTGAGCTCCTGTCATAGTCTTTCTTCCAATTCACATCATATGTGAACCAGGGCCCTCTGGTTTTAATTCTTCTTCAGTGAAGTAATAGAAAAAGAATGGGGGATGCAGTTTCAGATGCAAGAATTGCAGTCTGCATCTCTGAGGATCATAGATTAAATTTGCCCTGGAAGAAGATTAGATTAAGATTCTGTCTGAGAAAAAATATTGTAAAGTAAGGTTTATTTCATGTATGATACCTTTTTCCATGGGAGGTGAATCACCACATATTGCTTCTAAGGAGACTGTCTGCAAACTCAGATAGTTTGTAGTATGCTAAGGCTGGAGTTCAGGAGTTTTTAATTACATGTTCCTGTTCTACTGGAAAAGTTTATTTTTTCAGTAAATAGGAACTGGTTAAGGAAGACATTAGCTCTGTACAAGTATGTGATCTTACACCACTAGTGATCTAACAGATTTTGTGACCTAAAAATAAACTGCTTTGGCAATGGGTTCAGATCTAACTGACATGATCCCCAGAGACTCACGGTACAGATTCAATGCAAAAATCTCAAAGCGTTTCTTCAGCACAATTGTTTTCCTTGTAAAAAATACAAATAAAAACCTTCAAGGAGGAATGACAGGTCATGCTTCTGTATCAAAGGGTAGATGATAGCTTCTGCTTGCATGCAGCTAGAGGAGCAGGAAATAAGTCCCTTCCCAAGCAATTTAAGGAAGTGGGAAACTTAGTGTCCTATGAAGATCATCACTGCAATGGCAGAAAGCAAACAGCATCTGAACTGACATGCATCAATGAACAAGGAACTAAAAGTTTGAGAGTGGAACATGTTACACATAATTAAGTATGGATCTTTACTAATCAATGGTGAGTGTATAATTATGTTTCTCAAGGTTAGTTAGGTAGGGTGTTGTGAGGAGACACGATGAAGAGAGTCAAGCAGACAAACTAGAGAATCAAAGATGTGCTCTGCAGCATTAAGAAGGCTCTTAGCAGTCCGACTTGTCATACTTGAAAGGCTCACACTGAAATTTTTATCAGTAGTCTCATTAAGGAGCCACCAAGCAAGGTCAAGAAGGCCTCCAAGATGAGGCAAATCCACTTAAGCAATGCTGCAAAACCACTCCAGCAATGCTGTCTATGTCTGTCTTGTTCAGGGAAAGCTTCTTCAGGGTATCTCTGCATTTCTGCACTTTGAACAATAGTGAAAAGAACCAGACCAAATTTCTTGAGACAGTGAACATTGCTATCTTAAAACAGGTTTGATAAATCCATCTCTTTAAAATGGCAAAAATGTTTAAGATTTAATACTAAAATGCTCATTTACCTGATGAAAGATTCTGTTGCAAGCCTATACTTTTTAAAATAAAAAAAGACTAAGCAATATGATCATTTGAAGATGTCATGTAAATGTACATGTGCCAATCTGACCATGAGACAGAAATGCCAAGTAATATAATTGAGTATTTATGCTAACTATACAGTTAAAACATCAACAACTGAAATGCTTTCCTCCCACAAATGATGTCTGTTTTAAAAGAGATTTGTTTTGAAAGCAGCTCATAAACTTTTGATTTCTTCATCTTTTGCCCAGCCATTTGGAACCTGTTCATTTGAAAAGAATCCTACATCCATGCACTGCCTCTCAGCAGGAAGGGAACTCCATGCAGTATCCTGATAGTGCACACACACCCCTTCTGCCCCTGCCAACGCTAGCTCCAAACAATGATGTGGACAAACTGAAACATCGCATGAGAATGTATGAAACCTCTTATGAAGTGTTGAGGCTCTGACATACACACCTTTAGGGTAAGATTCTGTAAAACAGCAGCTTTTCCTGCAAATAGCTGTGATCAGAATTCCTTTAACCGAATTCCTATTGTGGTTATAACCAAGAGACTGGAATTTCTTTAAATTTAAATTAATAAGGAGAGATGATTTGGAAAGGGAAGAAAAGAACATGTTGTCAGTGAAGGCGGTGGTTTTTTACAAAGGCCTGCAGGGATTTTTCTTTTTTTGGGGGGGTAGGGTGGGATTTTTTTTTATGAAAGCTAGATCATCATCTTATATCATTCATCATAGTATAGAGAGATACTCTACTCATACCGATTAAGCTTGACAGGATCTCCAAAAGCACAATGTATGCCATATACATGTGCAATATCTATATTGAATGTATTCAAGAGAACATGAGGAAAGAATACTGAGTGCATAGAGCCTTAAACGAAGATTTCAATTCTACCAGTCTACAACTGCATGGCCTGAGCAAACTCTCTTTTCCTTAAAAATAATACCATTATTTGCAGTTTTTGTGTAGCATTTGGAGACTCCTGATGAAAAAGCCTTAATCCCTGTAGGCACAGAAAGTTAGTCCAGATTTCCAACAGATTTTTACCAAGGAGAATTTAAGCCACAAGGATGCAAACTAGTAAATATTTTCTCACACAAAGAATTTTTATTTATCTAAGTCGTAACAGTAAGTTCAGTATGATTACTAAATGAAAGCCACTTAGAAAACAGAATGCTTCATTCTCAGCCCTTCTGCCATAACTCTTCCCCACTGAAAATTTCCTATAAATGCAGAGAAACTGTTTTATTTCAGCAGCATATCTTCATATTAGCACTAAAGCTATATTAAAATTTGTCCATCATAATTTGTTCCAACTGGTACTGTTCATGAATTCTGATAAGACAGGATGGGGAATAACTGGCGTATAAGCAGAAAAAATACTGGAATAATTGTACCAATAAATGCATTAAATTTGTTAAAACACAGGGTTTGCAATAAACTGTAAACTTTTCCATTACATGCATATTCTTCCCACATTGGACATGGTTTTACTGGTTGAGGTACAGAGCATGCAAACACCTCACCCCTGCCCAAGAGGGCTGGTGCTGGGTGGCCATCACCTGGCAGCTGCTTACATGCTGACACAAGAAGTAAATGTAAGTAAAGAGAACTGTGAGCATCCTGGTGTAAACAGCTTCTTGGCCCACATTCTTCTGAGAAGCTGTTTAGGAACAATATTCCAGAGGATATGTGTCCGAGGTAGAAGAAAAACACTCATAAATATGAACTGGACATCGTCTTTAATTAATTTCCCTTAGAAAACAGATACAGGGTTTCATTCAGAAGTGATTAATAAAACTGCCTAAATTAGATTCTGTCACTCTTAATCTGAGCATATATAAGGGAATCTAAATGGATATAAAATTAATATCACAGAGATGAAAATTGTTTTAGTTTAAAGATATTGCCAGGACACTGACCACTGGGCTAGCTCTGTGTGCTCATGTTGGACCTGGGCTCATAGGCCATTCCCTACCTTTCAACGTCTCGGAAAGAGCAGGACTTCTCCACACCCAGGAGGGACAGGATTTCACTCATTACTTCACTCACTACTTAGTGCAGATCTTTATTTCATTTGTCAACCAGACCCAGGATTGTTGTTCAAAGCTCACAACTTGTTTTGCAGTGCAGTTTAATTCCTATACATCTGTTCTCCTTCACTCACCTGCCAAGACCAGGTCTACTTTTTTGCTGTGAAGTTTAGGCATGTTAATAATAATCAAGGCAAATCATTTTTTTGCAATTCTTACCTTACCTTGAAGATATCTGTTGCTATCTTGAATTCTTACAGGAGAAACAAACCAGATTCTGGACACTGGCAAAAGAAGAGAGGAAAAAAATTATTCTCAGGCATTTTGTCCTAAAAAGCACTTGAAAGTTTTAAATGCTGCCACACAGACTATTCTCTTACTGAGCCAAACCTTAAAAAACCTTTTCTTTCTTTTTCCAAAGTTTCAAATTAGACAACCAAGTGTGTTGCAATTGCTTCTGAGCTGGTTGTGAGTGCATAGTAATAGCAAGGCCAGTTCTCCAATACTGCTCGGCTGATGAAAGTGAGCATCACTCTCATTTGCCCTCATTCAAGAAAAGTCTTAATGGGAAGCAGAACTCAAAAGCAATTGGCACTTTGAGAAAAATGGCTATGTGGAGAAGAGCACTTTTGTTAATAGTAATTGGGGGACATACTGCAACATCTTTTCCAATTGTCTGAAAGTCTGCGGACAATCCTGAGCCCCATTTACCCCCATTTACCACCAGAGTAATTCGACTGACTGCATTGTAAGGATCCCTACTTTACACCACTGTTAGCAAGGACAGGATTACACTCAGAGGGTGCTGAAGTCCCTAGTAAAAGTGCAAATATCTAAAATCCATAGAGAGCAGATGTTTAATTCAATGCCTACATTATGTCTAGAGTTCAAGGCTCTGATGGTAAGGACAAAAACAAAAAGACAAAAGAAACATTATTTTGAGTCAGTGTCTCACTGTAAAATACTAGAAGCATAATGACATAATGATAACTTCAGCAAAAGATACGGAAGGTGACAAAGAAATTTCTTTTATCAGCTAAGATATCTTCTGTGACAAAACCACTGCTCTGCAGTGCAGCCTACTTCACCCTCATACAAATGCAGAACAAAGAGGGTGAAAAAAGACCTTTCCTCTCCCACCTTCTTTTATTATTTTTTAACAGCATTACTCAGAGGTAGATTTCAGCCAAGCTGAGACATGGCCTTTCAAGACATATTGTACTCAGTAATTTCATAGGTACGTTATTAGACAAAATTATTTGTAAGCACAAAGTGGAACAGTAAAATGTCTCAATTCCTGCTGTGTAGCAGCCCTCAGGTAGGGAGAGATGCAGCTTTACAGATTTGTTCTAGTGACTGAAATTTATTCCTAAATCATTGGTAGTTCAGCTGTGCCCCCCCTCCCATGCTGTCTGCCTGCAGTGATTCTGCAGTTCTGATGTGTGTTAAATGTGTGCGGTAATAACCAAAAATTTAAGAGTATTCTTTAACTTCGATGCAGTTCTAAGGGATGAGTTGTAATTATTTCAGACTGGTCTGAAATTTCAGACCAGCTTGGGTGTCTCAGACCAGCTAACTGTCTTTGGACGAGGCATCAGTTGTAACCTCAGGAGCCTGAATCCCCAAGTCTCTGTTGTTCATTCCTCCTTATGACTGAGTTTGGGTGAGGAATGGTAAGTAGTATTTGCCATAGAATACGCTTGCTTCTCCAAACAGAAATTGAGAGCTGGGAATCAGAGGAGGCCAGCTGGGAACCAGTTTAAGACAGCCCTGCTCCTGCTGTGCTCTGTGCTCCTTACTCCTGCCCTTGTTGTCAAGCTTTGCCGTTCCCCAGTCACACTGATTTAACCATTCATGTGGCCACACCATTAAGCAGACATATGAAAGAACTTGTTAAAAAAGAAGGAAGAACAGAACAGGTGTGACGGAGTAGCTGTTCTGCTGGTGTAACTGAAGGGACTGGGACCTCCATGGAAGGGGAAAGGGAAGAACAAGAGCAAGACGCTGAGTCAGGCTAGGAGCACTAATGGCGCAGCCAAGAGATGTTACCAAACAAGCAAACAAGCCGGCATTGTCAACAATTTGTCTCTTCTTGTTTTAAAAATAGTTATTTTCTTAAGTCCTAGTATTTCTTAGACAATAGTGTAATGCCTGTCCTTGGGTAGTCTGGTGTACACAACAAAGTGAACCATTCTAGTGATCAATCTCCTCAAAAAATAGCTGCAAACCACGAAGCCCTGGACTCCAGCAATTTTATCTTTAGCTAGAGTTCCTGACCTAAACATGACTCACTGTCCTCAATCAGTCAAATATTTTAAAAGGAAAAAAGTTACTAGTACAAAGAGTACCACTAAACAGAGACAAAAAGATGGATCCATACATTTTTCTATTGACAAATGACCATATTTAAAATACACATTATGGTACATTTATCAACAATTTAAGAATACGAGTTCGTACAGCGCCTGGCTTCAACAGCTATGGAGGTGTTAATCTTTGCTAGAGAATGAAATGCCTGACTTTCCAGTGCTGTCTTCATTTTGAGGCTTGTTAATAAATCTAGGTTTGGAGATGTTCTCATAGAATGATTCTATGATTCTATGTTTTCCATAATGGTTTGGAAAAGTAGTGTAAGGTAGAGCAACTTTTCATGAAGTGTTTATTTAAACTCTTCAAACCTTCTCAGCAGGTGCTGTGACTTCCTTCATTTATCTGTTTAACTAGCTGAACTTATGAAGTCCCTCAGTAACAACAGCAAAGCTTGCAAGTCCTTTGATTTTGGATCCCTGTTCTCTCGTTGGGTTGTTTTCCTGTGAAGCTTACGAGCTGGAGGATTTGCTTCTATTGCTGTCCAAAGTTAAATCCAGTACAGGATTAAAAATGCAAAGAAAGCATTTCTCCCTGGTTTAAAGGTTTGCCCTTAATTTCATTTGTTTGGTTAGATATATTCTCCATAATTACTCTGTTGAATGATATTAAGTCACATATACTTCACTGACTTAAGTAATAGGCAGTGGATGGTATTCAGGAATGTTAATTCTATCACTGAAAGATTAATCTGTTTTTCGTGGATAATGCTACCTCTCTCTGATCACTGAGTAAAAAAATATTGTAAATAATAAAATTCAAGATCAATTCCTAATACCATTATGAAACAAATTAGAGCTTGTGACATGGGAAAGATGGGAAATACACCTTATCTTCATTCTTGTCTTTTCTGTCTGTGGATCTCCTCTTGATTCATAACATCCTACCCGTTTGTTGTGTCATCTGGTAAGTATACAATCTAATCATTCTTCATAACATGGGATTAGACAAGAAAATCAACCTATTTACCTGTGGCCTGCTGGGCATATTATGTATGGAACATATGTAGTCATTTTTGCCTCTTCATATTTTATGTTTTAAGAATTTCGGAGTTTGCTTATGACTTACATTTTTAAAATGGATGGAGAAAAACTATAGAATATTTTAACATTAAACTCTGGTCCTTGGAAGTGTAGCAGTGACAACAACAACAGATTATTAACAAAACATACACAAACCAATACGAAGACAATGCACAGCATACCACAAATTTCTTGCAAGTTGTTTGTTTTCTGTACCTCCTAGTTATATCAGTGGTATTTCATTAAATGTACTTGAAGGGAAATTCCAGCTAAGAAATGACTGGTAATGCCCTCAGGTTCTTAAAGATTAAAATGATAACAGAAGTGGGTTGAATATTTGACATTATGCCAATTAATATTGGCTAATAAACAAGACCAATTGAAACAATGTTGTGGTGGTGGTGGGGAACTACAGATTTCATTAAGGTTTCTAAGGATTCCTTTAGGTCCAATCATGTTTAGCTGTGAAGTGCTCAATAATCTGATGACATCAGCAGTACAACATACTCTTAATAACAAATAAATGTCATAGCTGAAAATTTACCATATGGATATAAGCAAGTCTGTAGGCTGTGGGTGGCCTTAATCATACTGTTTCTTTCTTTGTTTTTGCACCTGGCCCATTGTGTAGGTTTTAAAAGTAATGGATATAATTTCTTAGAGAAAGTGAATCACTGCTCTGCCTTTTTTTTGCTGCTTTTGCTATTGGTAATGTGCTCATAGATTTTCATGTGCATAACATGATTACCTTGCCAGTTTCACTTCTAATTCCTATGGCTGGTTACATACATTCTTCACACCTTTGTCCTCTTGCCATTGCATCACTGTTTTGGCTAAAACAGTCCCTAAAAAGCATTCTAGTCATATTTTCCACTGAAATTCTTTTGTGAGAGTCAAACTAACTTGCCAGAAGCCTTACTACTCCTGCAATACTTAGTCTTGAGTGTCTCTGGATTTATATCCATCACGTGTGTGCCCTTGTGCTCTCCTTCAGGTGAGGCACTGCAATATTTTGACAGTGTTCTGATACCTGGCACTATGTTAAAATAACAGACAACTCAAAGGACAGAGGGAATAAACCTGAACAGATAGGGGAAGATGTACAGGTAAGAGATCAAATTCTGCCAATTTACTGCACATAGGTATTCTCTGTAGTACCTGAGCTGATCTATGTGTGTGTGTGTGTGTACGCGCATACATTTTTCTTTAAGCCCAAGTTACATTTATGCTGTGTGTGTGGTTTCTCAAAACTGAACAGTGAATAATCTCCTATGGTTTCATCCTAAAACATCAAAGCTCTCTATACAGTAACCACAGAAATGATCCACTTCCATTATATGGGGAATAAAGGTCAGAGCAATTTTCATCATTTTCCCTTTCTCTCAGCCTCTGAAATCAAAATCACCATGACAGCTTTCTGCAGCACTGAGCTTAAACCTTAAGTGGGATTATTTAAAAGATGTTTTACTATTTTTCTGCTGTAGAAAAATAATAAAGTGGTTGCAGCTATTACCTAAGACATATCACTTTGGAGGGACATTTGCAACACACTTTCAGAAAGTGACCAGTCCTTCCAGAGGTGAAATGCAAAACATCCATCACCTATCTTTAACGGAAAAGCTGTTATTTCGACAAACGGTACTTCTCTCTTTGAAAGTAAGTAGGCAGTGACCAACATAGGGTAAAAGTTAGGATGAGTAACTGCAGCATTAATAGACTGGCTGAGAGCTCAGCTGCTGTTCAGCCCAGTGTGTGATCTGTGCCTATCAGATCACCTGTTTTTTTCTCCCCCCACTATCAGGCTGCTGGCTCTTTATCACTTCACTTGTGGTCGACCCAGAGAAGTTTAGGTAGCCAGTTCTCCCTTTAGCAAGGGGAACGTGAGCACAAGGTGAATAACAGCTTTTAGAATTTGCTTGAAAAGATGGCAAATCCCACTCAACGTTCTTTTGCCAGAAAAATCTGAAACAGCAAATCTGTGAGGATCATTTTAAAAGCTTTGTCTTTGAATATAGGATGCTGTACCATGGAAGGCTGTGATCACTGTGTACAACACAGCAGGTGAAAGTATTAGACACCAGTGATATCTTCAATCAGAGGTACGATAGATAATTTTAACTGTGGAAATTTTACAGGAGTAATTGGCTCAGCTCATTCCAGTGCCTTCTTCCACCATGCTCTATAATTTTAGCAAAATTGTAGTAATTTTTCAAAGATTATTTATAAGAACTTTACACACTTGATTAAGGTTTTGTGGGCCTTCGACTAGCAGTATGATTTGCTCTGCTAAAATATGTTATCTTTCTCAAGATAACATGTCTTTCTTACATGTATATGCATGTGGTTATGCCTTTGTCCCTGTTCATCTTCCCTTCCTACAGAGATATGTAACAGTGATGGGTTGGGAAATCTCTAAAACAACATCTAATATAAATGAATATATAAGTGACACTGCAGAATAAATTGGTTAAAGGAAGGAGAATGTGTTCCCTGTTAGACAACTTGTGGTGTGCTTGTTGGCAGAAGTTAGCATCAGCAAAGGTGGAGGGAATCAAAAGGAGTGGGTGAAGGTGGCAGAACACAAAGCTGCAAGATCAAAGTCTCTGTCTGATGTCCTTTCATTTTAGGGACAAAATTCCCAATTCTTTGAAATCCTTTTAACAAGTATCCCCTCAAGAAATTATCTAGAAGATGTTGTGTAGGACCTAGTAGAACCTAATGGTAAATTGCATGAATTATAACACCAAACAAAATAAAATAAAATAAAAACAAACAAACCCCAGAGCACAATTGATTGGCTGCTGTAGTACTGGATCAATATAAAGAACTATATCTCAGCATTTAATAGTTCTTTAATCAAGATAAACACTATAACATGATAAGGAAATAATGCACGAGTCATAAAGGACAATTAACAATAAACATATAAACCACCATTTGGTAGAAATCACATTATATTCATAACTATTATGGTGTTCTAAGTTACATACAACTTCTTTTTCCAGAGATTTACCTGTGCCTGGATACAAACAACATGCCAAGTACTGAAGATTTGCTCATTCAAAACATGTGCAATACATTTATTCATGTTTTACCATTTGCTGCATTTGTTCTTCTCCCTTAATGGTGTCCTTTCCATGCTCCCCCTAATAAGCATATTCTCTCTCATCGCTTTGTGCTGCTACTGACCTTCTCCATATCCTCTCAGTCTTGCCACTCCTTTCGTCTACTGTTTCTTCCCCACTCCCAACACACACACACATTTTCCTGCTTCCATCCATTTGCTCTCATTGACAGACTCTCATTTATGCCAGGGGAATGTGCTGCTTCCATTAGCCCAACATCCATTTTTGCTGAAAATCCTGGATTTTTTGGTGCCCGTTTTAAGTGCAAAGAATGATCCTGTGCTTAAGGCACTGGGTTAGTATTGTTGGGTTCAGATTGTGTTCCCTGGCTTCCTGCCCAGTTAATGTAATATAGTTTTAGTGTAATTAAGAATAAGGAACGCCACACATGTAGAACTTTCAGCAAATCACTTAAACAAAATGCTTGGATGTCTGAAAGCTTTCTCCGAGGTATTCACCACTCTGCAATTCCAATGGGAGTTGAGGGCATACAACACTATGTAGGACACGTTCATCATGTTGAAGGATTGGGCTTAGTTCACCACCTGCAAAATGGGGCTAATTCTTACTCAGCTCACATAAGGCTTATGATGATGAAAACAATCTATTAATGTTCATTATGTGTTCAGTTGCTACAGTAGTGAGTGCCAAGAAGTAATTCTCTCAGTAAGATGAATGCCAACTAAAATAATTCTGCTCAAATAGATTAAATTCAATGCAAGGTCACCAATCACCTTCCTACAGTACCCTTTATCTTTAAAATGTTCCCAACACGGAGTGAATCTTTGGAGGAAAAGTTTAACATGAAAGTCCTGCTCAGCAGGGATGCATATCAAAGACCAGTGGCACTTCTCTTAAGCAGAGGAGTATGCCCCAGCACCCATGGCCACAGCTAAGCAATGTGCTGGTTTTTATGTCTTTCGGCTGTCAGCTTTCACATTACAACCGTCTACAAGGCAGAGGCAAGGCATCTTCTGTTGATGTCGTGTCAAGTTCAGATTCAGATTCACTCTTTGAAACTTACCTCTGGATTTAAGTATACTATTTTTATTACTAATACACTTCCTTCTCCTAACCCCATAATTGCAGCCCTCTTAGATTTTTTTTTCCTCTCTCTATTATTTTTTGAGTCTCCTCTTCATTTCCCATATCTTTCCCTTCATTTGGCTCCCAGCAATTATTCTACATAATGGCCATTTCATGCTTATCATCTTCTACATCCACTAACATCTTTAACTGGCAGCATAGCTGATATGATCTCCCCCTTCGGTGCAATTTTTCATATGAGTTTGTTTGGAACTCACTGTATTTTATAATTTCCTTACCCGAGCACAGAAGATAACTTCCATTTTATCAGCTTTTCTGTTTCTCTTTAGAGCACTGGATTTACCTTAACATAATTGCAGCTCCATTTTGAATGTAAGAAATTGAGTTTGGGCACACTTATGATTTTCTGCATGTGCTTGAATATCTTGCAGATATAACACTCAATTTTTGCAGAAGTAGGGTGTACCTCTCAAGTGAAGAGAGAATGGCAGAACTGTAACATTCCTCCTTTTCTTAGGAAAACTGGTGACATGAAATATATTGAAATAACATGATAGTGTTCTTTTCCTCTTCTCAGGTGGCAGAGTAGAGAACTGGAGGACTTCATCTGGATGATTTCATCCCCTGAGGACTATCTGATATTTCTTTATAAAACTGAATGGTGCACAGACTCCTATTACAGTCGGGAGGATCTGGAGAGCCCAGGTGGGGTAAGGAAGACCGTGCTGACAGAAGTTATGGGGAGCAGTGCTGCCACATGACATTGGCAGAATGATCACTGTAAAGGGTGTTCCACAGGCCTGCCTTTCAGTGCCTCCAAAGGATGATGTTATCATCTGTAGGAAGCCTCAACAGTTGTATTTCATATCTGGAAAAGGGAAAGGCTAGGCTGAGAGCAACAGGCAGATCATCATATCCTGAGAACACAGGATATCAAGGCCAAGGAGCTCTGTCTCCAAGCTCTTGCATTTCTTTATTGGCTTTTATTTTTGAAGTTGTCACAGCCAGATTCTTCATACGCAGATCCTTACACTGCCCTTGGACAGCCTAGCTTGCAGAGAAGTCGGGGAGAAGCTACAGTGACAGACTTTGGGGCAGACTTCTTATCCTTAATTTCTCTGTCCTTTTATTTTGTCTCTTCAGAATAAACAGCAGTTCCAATTTCTTGTTGCTCAGTGCAACTTGCCGCTTCATATTCAGCTCAGGAATCATTACTTTTTGAACTGTAAAAGTGTCAACGTTCAGATTAAAACCAAACCAAACCAGCTCCTGCAGTGGTCCTGACCGGGAGACCTCGGAGTCGGTGATCCATGTCACAGTTAACTTCAGCAGGTGCTGTGTGCTACATACCCAGCGTGGCCACCGGGCTGGGTTGTGTTGCGTAAATCCCTTGGTCACAAAAAAACTCAGCCAGCTCATTGTAACACAGGCACCTGCAGGCACCTCCCACTTGGTACAGTCGATTACATCTCATGCATGGCCCTGCCTTTACCTACAACTGCAGCAAGATTTTCTCATGTAAATATTCTTTCTGTTTGACAGTAGAAATGATGAATAGAGTTGTCTTTTTTTTTTTTTTTTTTTGTAAGAAAATCTTTTAAGAGCTTGAATGACCATCTTCTACGGATAGGGTCTCCCTGGTGTGCTGTGCATCGATCAGATGATGCTATATCACTCAGGGTTCCCAGCATCAAAAGGGATATAAGATTACCCATGCTATTCTCTTCTTGCAGTGTTAGTTTTAATAACTGGCATTTTATATGACAACTTATTAATCTGTGTGCCTTTCCTATTGGGATCATAATGGACCAGCAACTCATGGTGCAAAGCAGCTCCTTCCTCTCCTGCACTCAAAGGAAAGCAAAACAAGACAGTAGCAACTTTTGTCCAGAAAAATGCACGTAAAAACCTGGGTCATATTACTGTGGCTGTTTCATTGTTGAGTTGTTTTAATTGGCTTATTTGGAGACAAGGTTGGAGGGCGGACTTCATATCTCATAGAGTTCAGGTTCTTCCTTCCCCAGATAATGACTATGACTTAGATCTTCCTGTCAGCACAACAGTACCTGCACTTTGATCCAGCACACTACCAAGCAATGTTGTGAGTTTTAACTGGCATTATATCTAATGGGAACCGAATGTTAGCAGCATGCTGCCCTTTGATTTGTTGACTTGGAGGTGTTACAGCACAATAGGTAGCACCACGTTTGTGACCCAGTCTTTGAAAGGCTGAGGATCTATTAAGTGCTACTCTTCTGCAGCTACATCTCCCAGCAGGCTTTGAACAGCAGAAGTTGGTGCAGTCTTCGGTGTCCTTGGCTGTGTGCACAAAGGCCCACTACTTTGGCTCAAGTTCTCCTTGTATTATCTTGGCAGAATACCCAGTCTTCAGGAATCCTAATCTTTTATTTAATGACTTCATCTTTTCAATTTCATCCCTTTCCTATCCTAATTCTTTCTTTTTCATTAAAACCAGTACACAAAGATCAAGCTGGTAGAATATGTTCTGTAGCTGTCAATCAATGGGCAAAAAATACGAAATGTGAATGAATAGTGAAATCAGCAGACTTGCTTGCTGGAGTTATCTGCATGGCAGAGATGTCAAAGTATTGTTTCCAAGCCTGACTTCTACATGCGGAGAGTAGCAGAGCATGTCCTGGCCTCTTTTATCTTCCTCAGGAGAGCAGCCAAGTGGCATAATCAATTCTTCCAGGCTTTTGTCTTTCACCTGATGTTTACTTTGCTCACTGCCTAAGGCTTTGTTGTTCTTCTGCCCCTTAAAATGTATTTGCTTTCTGATGTTATGAAAAGTAAATGTAAGTTTTGTATGATGATATATATATATATATATTATTGGACTATATCAGCACAGAAGCAGGAGGTTTCTCCTTTGCTCCAATTACTGTAACAGCAAACTTTCCTTAGTCATTGAGAAATAGTCAGGCAAATAGAAAATTAGTGCTAAAAAAGTCAAAGAACAAGGAATAGCCTTCCCTGTAGAATCTAATGAGAGAATTTTAGTCAGGCAGACAGTTTTGATGAGCTCATTTTATGGGTCTGTGTTATATATTATTGTACCTAACAGAGGTCAAGTGTTAGAGATGTGACTCTTCTTGTAGCTGCTGGTATTCAAATATATATATATATTCAGGACTGAGAAACCCATAAAACATTTAAATAAATGCAAGGTGATTTAGCTGGCACATCCACAACGCAGAGAGCAAAATTGAAGTCAGAAGGAAGATCAAGCTAGATTTTACTGTCGATTGTTTTGTTTTCTCACTGATTTAAATTCATAGTGCCAAGGTGCCATGAGAGGATAATAGTGACAGTCATTGTAAGAAAACATTTCCTTTCATTCACTCACTTTTCTTTCAAAGTCAATGTCACGAATTTGGGTTAATAGACAGACAACATTTCTTTAAGAACAATACTTTTGTAAAGTATATATTTGGTACAATCATTCAGAAAATAACAAGTATCTCTAGTGAAATAAAAGGTGTAGCTGGTAACTGGCCAGTGATTAACAAGGCAATCAGGTATGGAAGATAAAATATCAAATGTCGTAAAGCGGGTTTCTGACAGTTATTATTCAATGCCACAAATTTCCGAGGACTCAAATTTTTATGTGTGCTGTGTTTTGTACATGCAATTTACTGCAAATAGAACTTCAAGTACAGCATGGAATCAGGGTCAGGTCCACAACTCAAAGGAAATACCTGTATTATACACTCCTACAGAGGTGCCCAGTTACTGAACAGAAATAAATAACTGTATTTTAAGATCATTTTTATGATAAAACTCTCAGAGTGCTTTGTAGGTTGGTCATTTTTGTTGCATTGTTTATGTTTTATTTCCAACTGCTTTGGATTAAAAGGTTTAGTTTATACATGTGCACATCTATCTTGAAGGGAAAGAGCAGCTTGCATTACGAAGGAATAATTTTCCAATGCTTCCATTGGAAAACTGTGGAGAAGAAGCGTAAAAATGCAAATTTGGCCTCAAATATTAGTTGGTCAAAGTTAAAATTTGTTTTCAGAAGTTATTTTTGATAGACTGTTATTTCTAAAAAGGGGAATAGCCACAGAAAAACAAGCAAGAGTAGAAAGAGTACATTGTAAGAAAGAAATGGAACAGCTGGAAGTATGAAAACAATGCAGTGGTTTCCCTGTAGTTATGCTTACTTCAGAAATCCCCATATTTGGTCTTAACTTTGAATTTCTTCATTTTCATGGGTGTTAACAGATTTTTGTGATACAGTCTGTAAATGCAGATTTTTCTAGTATTTCATTTTTGGAATACTAACACTGTATAATAGTGCCACTGTAATGAAGGCTCTTCTATTGCCAGGGCGTGAAAAGTTGTTGTGCGATAATGAAATGTGATAGATATATGAAGTATCTGTCCAATAAGTAATTATTCATGGAGTTTTGAAAAACATGTCTCCTTTTAAAAACAATACCCCTGAATATTGCATTCAAGAGTCTAGGGATGAAAGCAACTATACATATAGATTCAACTTGCAAATATGAATAAAAATCCCCAATTCCTATGTAACTTCTGAAATATAGCTAAAGAATATTAAGTATTATTTTTTCCAGGATCTAAGGGCAAAGAAAGGATAACGAAACAGTAAGCAAAACCACTCAGCAGAAATTGAAAGTGGGAAAGGAGGATAAAACATATTCCCTTACCCTGGTAATGCCTTACAGTTTGCAAGAACTACAGTCAGTTATGAGCAGCTGAATGAGGGCCAATGCCAGGAATGAATGCATTTGTGCAGCCCTTGTTACCCTTGTTTGTGTTGAAATGCATTACTGAGCATGTAAAACAGTGCTATTGACTAGTCTTTGCATAAGTCAATATTTACCTCTTGGGCCATTATATTTAAAATATTCACCCAAATATAAAGTCAATTAGCTGTAAGTACTGCTACACCCAATCACCCATAATTGTTCAGAGAATGAGGGTAAAATACAATCTTGCTCTCCAAAACATTAGAAAAAAAAAAAAAGTCCCCTTTTCTTATTTCTCATTTTAAGTGGTGATAAAAAGCTGAAAACCCCCGGAAATCTTACACAGAATATAGATTACCAAAACTTGCTTGTAAAGGCTTCCACTAACCTTGCAATCACCATGGAAAGTCATTATAATCAAGGTGTTTTCTTTTCAAAATTCTATACAGAAAGACTTCTAAGGGTCTCCACTACCAGAAGAACAGCCCTACAAGAGAGTGTAGACCATCCTTTTCTGGGTTTCAGTAAGAAGCCATCTGGTTATTTCTCAGGCATTGGTGAGTCTGGATTGAATTGAGACTGCATAGAGATCTCAGCTGATAGGCACTGAAGGGTCCTAGCTTTTCCCAAGAAAGGAAATCTTGAAGAGTATCTTAGACATGAAGTATACAGATCCTTTCCTATGAACTGTTACTGCAGTTGCTGACTGAATAGGTTTCTGTAGCTTCCTCGTGCATTGAGAAGAGGTATCAAGAACTAAATTAATAAGCATTTTAAGGGCTCCATTACTTTCACTTGAGCAGCAACTCAAAGCATTTATTACAATATATGAAAAGAATATTTCTTATTTAGAATGGCTCTTTAAGATGTAGTTATAACACAGCACCAAGTTAAAAAAAAGTCTGTGAAAATAAACAGAAAGCAAAAGAGAGTAGCCCATGCCTACACTACAGCAAAAGTTAGGACTGCTGTTCACGCGAGGATTCCCTCCCCTCACAAAGGAGCCATTTGGGTTTTTGCCTGTGCGTTATCATGACAGCATGGCATTCAGCATCGGCTGCAAAATTTGCAAACAGGCTAGGCTGCTAGGTTGTTCTCTGTGCATGAGCTAGTTTAAACCTCAGCGAGCATGGCACAATCGTATTGAAATGAAGGGCCAGGCATGCACTTTCAGTCTGGATGACACATTTAAGATTAAGACTAACAATGAAAGATGAAGCACAAAAAGCAAATCCTGATGAGAGGAAAGAGCTCACTCTGCTTTCTTCTGCTCTAGAATTAAAAGAGAAAAATTTGCTGTCTCAACAGCAGACACGAGGGAGCTCTTATATTTCAAGTTGCAATATGCAGAAAACAAGGTATAGCTTTTCCAGGGAAACCCTGTGGATACAAAACCTCGTTTGTAATTATAGGACATAATACTTTTTTCTTGTAAGAATAAGACATTCTGAACTTAAAACTGAGACAGTCTCATTGTTAGCTTGCATGTTTTACCACCAAGCTTAAGTCTGACATGACAAGCCTAAGCTTGTCATAAAGCATGTCAGCCTTTACACTACATTTCCTGCCTTTTATCCATTTGTCATAACCTTAAGGGCATCCAAAATGTCATTTTAATTAACAAGATTGTCCTTGCTCTTCTTCTGATAACACTGTATTACAATGAAATGTTATTGGGAACAAATCTAAAAGAACCCTAATGGAAGACAGCAGCTGTACCTTCCCAGTTTGAAAGACTGTGCCCAAATGCTTAACTAATGAATATCAGAAGCCCACTGGGAAAGCACAAAATAATGTTTTTATCAAAATTAAAGGGAGATGAAAAAAAAAGTTAAATGGCATTTGGGGCGACAACTTGCAGCATAACCTTCATAAGCATTTCCAGTCCAATAAAACTGAAATTCTCATGGACACACTGAATTCTCCCTTCAGAAAAAGACAAAAACGTTTCGGTGGAGAAGGTCGGCCCACTATTATTTATAATGTATTTCCTTTTCTGAAGACACTTCTCAGAACCAACCAGTCACTCTCAGTTCAGCCAGGGAAGATCATAGAGGAAAACACTGATCTAAAATGCCTGGGATAAGGATTGTCAAAGACCAAGGAAGCGTGTCCCATCCAGGGAGTGTGTCCAGCAGGACACCTCCCTAGCTCCCTGAATCCAAGCTGTTCTCAAACCTGGAACACCACAAGCAATAAAATCCATCCCATTTTTAGTAGTAGAAGTCCATGGGAAGAGTATTTTTTTAAAAAAAGATTGATTGAAGAGCCTGTTTAATTTTCCACATTGAAAACTGGTGCTTGTGGGTTAAAGTCACATAAATATACTCACAAAAAATAATAATAATAATAATAATAAATAAATAAAAGGCTGCTTTCAAGGTTTTCTTTGCACCCATCTGCATTTCAATGGTTGTTAAGTTTTTTGTTTGTTTGTTTGTTTTTTTGTACAGACATTACTCCACTAACAGGAATGGACAAGAGGTTAATCTGCTAGAAATATGAAATGTTTTCATTTAAAAATGATAGAAGTATTTTAAAGTATATCTCAAACATAGTTTACATCTATTCCTCATACGAAACCAGGATGGGCTCACTTACATGTTTACAAATTTTCTTTAGAAAGAACAACAACAAAGGCTTTATTGGATAATTTATTATTAATAGTGAAATAAATTAAAAGTGCAAAAAAGTTCACAAAAATACTTTTTCTAATCCATGCAGCCTATTAATAACTCATTTCCTAACTACTCCTAATTTAGGGGAAATGGGTAGTTGCTAACCCAAATGATGCCATGAATCTGGCTGTCAAATCAACCTATATTGTATTAAAGAGGATACTAAAGCTTATTTAGAAACTCATTAAAGAGAACTGCTGGAATTTGTTGTGTTATTCTAGTAAAATATACCCTAGACTCATGGAATTGCTTTAGTTCTTGTGATTTCAGCTATTCTGATCACTGTACTACCAGTGATCACTGTAGGCACATCTTTGCTTCCTAGAGCTTTTATGAACTTCCTTTATAAAGTGGACAAAAATGTGGAAAATCAATACAAACATGTTTTCAATGATTTTTCTACAGTTGCTCCAAGATTTACCCTTGCTGTGATCTGGGACACTTCAATGAATTAAAAAAGAAAAATCAAATAATCCATAAATAAAATAACTTTGGGCAGAAGGGATAACTGTTGGGAAAATAACATATTTAGTAGATGTTATGAAAGAATAATAGCAACGGTGCATTTGAAATCCACTTTTTAAAGCACGTTTTTTTATCTGTGATACAGATTTGCCCATGTAGCCTTTTATAAAATAGTTTAATCTTAAATCCATCTTTGAAACAAAATAAGGCTTTAATAATTGGTAGGTCGGTAGAAATAAAGATGTGGTTGTCCCCATGTTGTACAATAACGGAAAAAGGACTACAGATTTTGTGGACTGTACAAAAAAAACCCTGATACAATGTAAATGATCAAGTCTGAGAGTATTTTAGTTCCATTCAGTGAAGATGCTATAATTCCACAAGAATCTAGGCATAAAATTTAAAATAATTTAATTACTATGTCATTGGTTTGATAAAATAAATCCAAACCTCACTCCTTACCTTTGACAGTTTTTGACAGTTTAACTTCCTGAAAAGTATATTTACAGAAACTGTATCTTCTTTTAAAATTTCCAAAAATATTTCAAAGAAAGGAATTGTGAAACCAAAGTGCTTAGACTCAGAACCACTTTCCCCTCCTCCCTTTCATTTTTTAAGTCAACTAACAAGGGAACAGAAAAAAACATAAACAAGTAAAAAATGTCACCAAAGAATCTAGTCAGACCAGAAAATAAGAAAATGTGAACTTGGCAATACTGACATTTATAATGTAATATCTTTTCATATTTGCAATGAAGCATTCTGAATAAATTTTCAAAATTATTTGGAGAACTTATGTGATGACCAGTACTGGAAAAGACACATTTAACACAATCATGTCATGATGATGAAAAATTAACTAACCTCCCCTCCCTGCAACCTTAAAATGACTAATAAATAGAATTAGATATTTTCTTCAAATTATTCACTACATTTCAGGGTGAAATTCCTGTGCTTAGACATTTGTCTAGAAAAGGCTCAACAGTTTATTTTATATTACCTTAATATCTATGTTAGCATATAGCATGTGTCACATATGTGATATATGGCAAATGTCACAATTTAGCAGTAAGCTTATTTAGCAAAATATTGTTAAGTATCGATTGTTTTAGTTTCCTAAGCATTATCTTAAAGCAAAACACATTCTTAAGCAGTCTGCTGAAGAGGATGGATGTGTACTATATAACATAATATATAATATATAATACTATAGCAACCACTAGAAACCTCAGAATTCAATTTATTAGGATTTGACTCAATTGCCCATTGGTCCTGGAATGAAGCCATTCTCTGAAGTAGGGCAAAAAGTGTTTCAGAAGTTTCTATAAACTGTCCTTTTTGTGAATTTTCATCAGGTACTGTTTAACATGTGTCTAAAGGACAATGATAAAACCTGTCACGGTGAAAGTTTAAATTCACACCAAAATCTTTGTTGGGTTCATTTTTTGTATTCCTGTTGCATTAAAATCTTTTCTCCCTTAAATGACTTGTGTTCAGAGAATTATTTCTTTTCAGCATGAATGCTTATTTATAAACAGCCCTTGTCACAGGGCTGGAGTGTGGAAGTGCAGAGATAAACCTAGCTATTACTTTATTACACATTAATTAGCTTAACAACTTCATCAGCATAACCATTGTCATCCAGGTTATAAAGCTCTAGGCTGAAAAATGCAAAACAATAGAATACCATAATAAAGTACAGGTGTACTGAAGATGTATATATTTATTCTTCTTGTGACATAAAATGTTTGTGAAAATCTTATGAATACAAAATAATAACATTATATTTTATTCACACAGAATATTAATAATCTTAATTTTAGAAAACAAAGCAGAAATATATTTTGTGGGAGTCACCCTGGGAGTGTATTACCTTTGCTTTTCATATGCACTTCCACAGTAAATTAGCAACCTGCTCATAAATTAAGTTAGCTGGGAAATAATACATGAGAATAAGATTATAAAGATATTTCATTATTGCACAGAATAAAAAGGCACACAGCTAAAGCTACACTGTCAGGGAGGATACATAAATGTTATCCTTTTCCATTTAACTGATGTTTTCCTGGTTTAAAATATTTCCAACATTCACCAAAAGATATCTAAATACAACATCAGTTCATTTAAAACTTCAAATTTTGAACTGTGTAAGGAGAAAGGGACAGACGATATTTCCAGGTAGATGCCAGGGAAGGTCAAGGCATCCAACATGTGATAACCTTCTTGCTCTTTCCTTCTTTCCAGAGTGCTTACCATGTGCTCGCACTGAGCACATTGCAACCAATATGAAAGAGCGAGGAAGCAATTTTTCATTCTGAGTCAACTCAGGGATGGGAAAGGCCCAGAAATTATAAAGAAACATTTCCATATTATGCATGCTTACAAATCACCAGCCATTGTAGTGAAGTGGATTTTAAATCAAAATAAAAATGAATTTTACACTCCAAAAAATACATTGAAAGTGAAGGAAAAAAAAAGGTAATTTTGCATGAGTATGGGTTATATAAGCGCTATTTTAAAAATAGGATCAGGAAATGGCAAAATAATTTGCACTTTTTACCCTAATTTTTACAGGTTTCAATTTGCTTATGTGTACTTTTTTCCCATCTAAGCTATTGGCACTGCTTCTGACTTCAAATAACATGCTGAAATTGGAATGAGTGCTACAGTCATTAGAAGTTAGGACACCTATATGCCCAGGGTATCAGAGAGAATGAGCTCTCACCTCGTAGTTTGTTACTATTAAACATCTGTTAAAAAAACATTCATAACTGTGAATAGAACTCCAGTCACCTGGCAACACATATTTTTGTCTCATTTTAAACTTTAAGAAAGTTAATTACATAATTGATTTTTTTTTTTTTTTTTTTTTTTTTTTTTTTTTTTTTTTAATATTCTCGTGATTTATCAGTAATGATTTCCAGTCCAGGAATTTCCTGGCAGTTAATGACCAGCTACAGCAGGAAATTCTTGTCCCAGAGTTCATCAGTACTTAAATATTTTTAGAAGACTTCCAGAGAGTTCTTATATTTCAGGATGTTTCTTATCCTGGCTTGTCTTTCCTTCATGGAAGTAATGGCCTATGGGTAGCTGGACATTTTTAGAATTGTTGATGAATATTCACTTTTTTCTTCTGAATTTTTCATTCAGTTAAGGGAAAATAAAGGGCCCTCATGCCTTCATTACTTATTTTTGCCTCCTAAATATACTTGAGCTGTTCTAGACCTGAGTGGATCCCTTGTGGTGGGTGGGAGCATAATCCTGGCAAGTTTGATGGACTTGCTTTATGGATAAGGCACATCGCATTACTGAGTGGCACGGGAAGGGGCACTTAAACAGCTGCTACTGAGGCAATAAAACTAAACTATTGGATTCAAGACAACAGTTAGACCCATGCTTTGTCTTTATTGGGATTGATGATGAACAGTTTAGAGCAGCAATGCAATCATATTGCAATGAGAGTGCACGATGCTGTAATTTTATGTTTTGCATGACCTCATTTAAATTACTAATATTTTACAGGTACAGTAGAAAATTGGATATATATCTTCATCATCACATCCATGCTCATTACCAGTAATGAATAGTTGTTACAGAATAACATTAAAGCAATGTATTTAGCAAAAGGAAAGCAATGCATGAACTGTCTGGATCCCAAGGGCTGCATGCACCTTTGCCTTGAAATCCATTTGTATGTTACTGTTCTCTTAAACATGAGAAAATCCCCATTGTTAGGTAACGACAATGAAGGACACTTTTCAGGACTAAATCTGAGTGCCTTTTACATCTGGAGACAAAGCCCTGCCTGAAGACGCAAAGGAGCAGCATAGGCCTGGTCACACGGATACCATGTTTCATAAACAAGAAGGGAGAACTGGTAACAACAGACATGGAGAAGGCTGAGGTACTCAACAAGTTCTTTGCCTCAGTCTTCACTGCCACTCAGGCTTCCCACATCTCCCAAGTCCCCGAACCTCCAGGTGAGGGCTGGGGGACCAAAGTCCCTCCCACAGTAAGCGAAGAGCAAGTTCGGGACCTCCTGATGCAACTGAACAGGTACAAGTCTATGGGGCCTGATGACATGCATCCCAGGGTCCTGAGGGAACTGGCTGATGTAGTCGCCAAGCCACTCTCCATCATATCTGAAAAGTCATGGCAGTCAGATGAAGTCCCTGGTGGCTGGAAAAAGGGAAACATCACTCCCATTTTTAAAAAGGGTAGAAAGGAGGATGCAGGGAACTACAGACCGAGCTACTGCGAGCCTCACCTCTGTGCCTGG